>VZTE01005667.1:1612917-1623919 GCA_013397775.1 Eulacestoma nigropectus | reverse complement strand
AATTCCACAGTGTATTCATACTGCAATCATGGGCCATCACATGGGGTCACAAGTCCTTTTAAAGATGAATTCTTCCAGCCCAAACACAAAGGTTCTCTGCTTCCAGTCTCTTTTAAACATGAATTATTCCAGCTTAAACACAAGGGCTTCTCTGCTTCTTCACAAACCTCTAAAAGCTGCTTCACAACTACATGGCCTGGCATAGGCATTTTCTTACATATTCACAAGCTGCAACATAAATTCTCACAGGCATGGATTTTCATCTCCCCATACTTTAAAATGATTTAAAGAGTTCAGTCCTCCGCAGCTGCTAGAAGGGGTTTTAAGATTGGCGCCGGAACGCACACACCCTTTTCTCCTGCCGCCATCTCAGCGTTGTCTCACGTGCCTGACTTTCTCTTTCTCCCTGACTGTGCAGCCTCCATGTTCTTCTCCCTCACGTCTTTCCCCACGGGCTGCGCTGATGTTCAGTTCGGTGCGAGCTGTGCAGGCTGGAGAAGGAGGCTCCGCTGGTCCCGCTGGGTCTGCGTGGGCTGCAGGAGGGGGAGGGTAAGCTTCCCCGGGTTTCTAGAAGCCGAGCCAGATGAATTCAGCTATGAGGCAGTCCATGGGTGGTTTAGCTGCTCTCAGCTCTGGGGGAAGGGTGAGGTGGGGGGGTGCAGGAGCCCGGGCCAGGCCCAGAGGCTCGGAGGCCCCCCCCTTTCCCCACCAGGAGACCAGGAACAAGAGGAACTTCCCGCCCTTGCACGGAGCTTAAACATGCAAAATTCGCAAAAGTGCATTGGCTTGAAAGCTTGTCAGTCAACTCAATTTCAACCCATTACAGCGTGTGTTTTCATAGTCTATTATAATGGCAAATTGTCATCACAAATTGCAATTGCAGTAATAGCAAAACAAAGCCAGGAGAGATTTGTTTGATATATTACTTGAGGCGATTTGCTCCTGTTTACATTTTTGCAGTTTGGATTTCTAAGATCATGAAAGAGGCCAGATACTTGAAGTGTGTTTTTATGAGATCTGGCTGTTTTCCATGGCTTCCTTGTCACCTCTTATTCTTCAGGTCCTCAAGACTACTCTGTAATTTAATTCCATCTCTTTATTTTTTTTCTATCAGACAAGTGCTTTATTCTATTCTTTTCCATTGCTTCTTCTTTTCAGTCATTTTCCCCATGGATTTAATACCTAGATTAATATCTAGAAGATGTAGACTTTTATTATCTATATTAACCTTTATTATCTTGGTTTGTTAAAATGAAGGTGATATCCTATATCATAGAAAATGCTTATAATATGAGAAATAATAAGTAAAAAAAAAAAACTTATATTAAATAATAAACATGGTGTATAATAGTTTTGTTGGTATGTAGACAAACTGGACTGTACCCCAGACTCTTTTTTTTTTAAATTTTTAACTAAATAATGATCAACTTAGCTTATGGTTTATTTTTCGCCTCTGATTCTAATTAGCTTTTTAAATTCTGTTTTTAAATGAAAGTAATTATGCAGCTTAAGCATTTGCTTTTGTGTTGGGTTAGCATGACCTGGTTTTCATAGCAGGGGGGCTGCAGGGGTGGCTTCTGTGAGAAGCTGCCAGAGGCTTCCGTCATGAACACAGCCAATGTCAGCTGGCTCCAGGATGGACCCACTGCTGGCCAAGGCCGAGCCAATCAGAAATGGTGGTAACCCCTGTGATAACATATTCAAGAAGGAAGAAAAGTTACTGTGCAGATATAACTGCACTAAGTGAAGAGTGGAGAGAGAATATGTGAGAGGAACACCTCTGCAGACAGCAATGTCTGTGCAGAAGGAGAGGGAGGAGGTGTTCCAGGTGCGCCAGCAGCAATTCTCCTTCAGTCCCAGGTGCAGACCATGGTGAAGCAGCAGTGCCCCACATGGAGGACCATGAGGATGCAGAGATCCACCTGCAGGCCATGAAGGAGATCCACACCAAATCAAGTGGATGCCTGAAAGGAGGCTGGCAGGGACCTGCAGACCCATAGAGAGAAGAACCCATGCTGGAGCAGGTTTCCTGGTGGGACTTGTGACCCCATGGGGAACCCACGTTGAAGCAGGCTGTGCCTGAAGGACTGCACCCTGTGGAAGAGTGACTCATGTTACAACAGCAGCATTGTGTGGAGAACTGTTGCAGAAGGGATGGATTCAGGTTGGAGAACGTCATGAAGGACTGTCTCCCAGGGGAGGGACCCCGTACTAGGGCAGGGGAAGGCCTCCTCTCCCTGAGCAATGGAAGGAACAGTGTGTGATGAACTGGCCAAAACCCTCATTCCCCATCTCCCTGTGCTGCTGGCGCAGAAGAGGTAGAACTCAGGAAGGAGGGAGGAGTGGGGGGAAGGTGTTTTTAAGGTCTTATTTTACTCTCATTATCCTGCTCTGATTTTCTTAGAAATAAGTTCAATTATTATCTCTAATTTTATTCTGTTTTGCCTGTGCCAGTATTTGGTGAGTGATCTCTCCCAGTCCTTATCTCAACTCACGAACCTTTCACTGTATTTTCTCCCCCCTCTCCACTAGTGGAGGGGAGTGATAGAGCAGCTTTGGTGGGTGCTGCCACCCAGCCAGGGTCAACCCACTTCCGTTTTAAACATTAGTATACTGTGCATCTATACAGCGATGTATTCCCAACTGAGGACACGTAACATTGGCATACAGCAATGAAAGAAAGCAAGCTCTTTGTTACGTTGGGCTTTGGTATACAATCAAATCACAATATTTGTGCACTATTAGACTCCTTTTAAATTGGCATCAGTTAGATTGGCTAAATATTAGCTCTTGCATCCATGTTTCTTTTCAATATCCATATTTTAAAACATCTTTAATACTTTTATTCCCATACTTTGTGTGATAGAAAAACACGTTCAGAATAAATTATCTCCTTTTAGTACTGCGAAATTATATCACTAGTTTTAACTCTTTCTTCTTCATTGCTTACTTTTTTCTAACTATGTTTTCAGTTGTCATTTTGAACTGTGATAATTTTACTAAGTGTGCGATGTGCAGTGGGAGGACAAATCAGATTTTTTTTAGATAAAACCATATTTAATGAAATACTACTGTACCTTTTTCTTTTTTTCTTTTACAGTAGCCACTGTTCTGATTTTGTGTTATCAAGATGTCAGGTTAAACAACCCATCTGTACGTCATGTGAACCATGGCTTTTGTTATCTTGCAGTACAAAGAGTTGCTATCACAATATCTAAGCAATTTTTTAGCATTTATTTTCCTGATCAGTTTAAATTTTTTTCACTTGAAATCTTTGCAAGGAGCCATGGTGAGAAGCATTGGTCTGTGTTTACATAGATTAGGTTTAGGTGTATTTGATTTGGCTTTCTTCAGCAGCCTTTCCTTTTGAGAATTTTGTAACCGGAAAACTCTATAAATTCATCTCCATTGTTTATAAAGCAAAATAGCAGTAAGAAAGTCGTCTTACCTTGTGAACTTACAGAAATAGGCTATGCTTACCTTAAAATGCCTTCTGGGTAAGGTGATTGCTAGATTACAGTAGTTATGACATGTTATTTTTTCTCTTTTATAATTGCTGGTGGGATCGTGTAAATAGTCCAGCTCAGGGCAGTGTATTTGTTCCTAATAACTGATTCTATGGTATATCATACCAGACAAGAGCACTCCATCCATCAGAATACTCAAATCCCTTCAACCACGAGCTAAGGGAATGTGACGTCTTTCAGTTTCAGACTTATTTTCCATTATGAGCAAAACCCAAAGAGCAGCATTAGTTTCAACAACAAAAAACCCCAGACTCCTTTCAAATAATGAGGCTAAAGGATAGGATACGCATTGAAAATGTTAAAGGTTTTGGTATCTGTGCTTTGGCCTGACACAAAGAAAATGGAGAGCTTAACAACAGCCTAATAAAAAGATGTCTAATTATATATTTTTTCTTGTTGTTATGCATTGATACAGCTATGGTTAAATAACCATACTGTTAAGAACACAGAAGCTTAATGCCTAAAACGTAACATTCAAAACAAAGCTCTCACTAATACAAAAATGTTGCTATTTGACTTCATTTAAATTGCTGACAGAATCATAGAATGGTTTGGCCTTGAAGGTATCTTAAAGATCACCCACTTGCAACCCCCTGCCTTCTTTTTTGTCGGCTGAAGAACCCCAAGTCTCTCAGCCTGTCTTCATGGGGGAGGTGCTTCAGTCCTCTGAGCATCTTTGTGGGCCTCCCCTGAACTCACTCCAGCGGGTCCATGTACATATGCTGGGAATCCCAGAGCTGAACACAGAACTTGAGGTGGGGTCTCATGAGATGCCAGAGATGAGTAAGAGATTTTTTGTTTTACTTGACACATCTTTTAAAAATTACAAAAACCTGAAAGTTTTCATTTAATGTACTTCGTTAACTACGCTCAACTGCCTTTATACTATTTCTGTAAATGAATACAATGTATAAACCATGCAGTGTGTGAACAGTATGTTTAGGTGAACTAGGTTTAATAGAAATAAATATTTCTATAACATTGCGTAATATCAATAGCATCTTCTTAATGTTCATTATCAGTTCTATCAAACAACTTTATGGAATTGAATTCCCCTGCCCAACGCATTCTAACAAAATGTAATTTGAAGTAAGAAGAATCTAGCAAGCTTACTCTGTGCCCCTCATTCCAGTGAAAACAAACCAAACAAAAATTATTAATCATTTTTTTCATGTATTGCTTGTAACTCTGGTTATGTAACCTGGAATAAGCAGCCTGTAATTCAAGTCTATTTTCTAGAGACAAGGCTTATCACTCTCTTGAGGCATCAGTGGAATTTTTCTTTCACTAATGTTTCATGAAAATGCCATTACTTTCTATTACTATTACCTGAAGATTATTGTCATACATCAGTGCAAGTAATAAAGCACTAATATTACATCATCTTAATAGAATGTATTCAGCTTGTTGGTATATGTGTCATTATTTGGTATTACATAATGTGATGCTACAATTCTGAAATTAATAGTAACTACTGTATTGCAATTAGATGATCCCAAAATTGTAAAAGACTAATCCCACTGCAACAGATAGTTTGTGGTATTTTTATAAAGGTCTGAGAAACCATTGCATTGATCAGTCTGACTTTCCATAGAAAGCTCACCTATATATTTAATTATTCCTTCATTCCTCCTCTAAGTGGGGCATGAGGAAAGCATGCCTTTCAAAGAAATTATTGGATCTTCAAATATTTTCTATACCTTCGTATTTTCAAAAATTTCTTTTGATGGTTTATTATTAGCAATTAGTAAAGTACAGAGCTTACCATTTGGATGCCTCTGTCTTATTTCGCCAGGGACTTCTTCCTGGGACCTACTCCATCATTAGATGGAATACAATCAAAGTGATTGGTTTGGTACAAGGAAATATTTTCAAGACATTATTTGTAGTTTATTATTCATAACAAACTCTACTTTATTGGTGTTTAATTGTATCAGTCTAAGGCAGGGAAAAAAATAGATGTCTTCATATATATATGTATTTATAAAAGGAACTACTATAATTAAAAATATAATATTATCAATTAGATTAGAACTTCAGCTATTTACTGGATTGTTATTTCAGCTCTTGGCAAACTTTTTTTTAAGCTAATTGTTTCCAACATGAATGCCAAGAGAAAATAACTAGAAGCTTTACAGTACATTGCCTACTGCACAGTAGGAAAACTGTAACCAATTGTTAGTATATCTGCAGAGTATATAGCTGCACTTCATAATTCATTTTGAAAAATAAGTTGAAATTCACCAATCAAATACTGAGTTAATCCTGAATTTCTAAAATTCAGTAGAAGAAAATACGATCCTAATTTTACTTTCTAGTTTCCTAAATGTCACACAGTGGGTAATATGATATAACCTTTCACCAAATCTCTGGTTTAAATGAATGTATTCCTCAAATATAGTGTTGAACACTTCACAAAAGGGCAGGTGCAATTGATTAATATTCATAACATGAACTTTTATTTTGCTTTGCTACACTACCTTATCTGCCTTTATAAGATGAATGCTAGAAACAACCTGTTATTCCTAGCAATGTCTCAGCGTACTGGTTTTAATCAATACTTGTGATAGACTACAATTTTACCCATAATTATGTCTTAATGCAGACTAAATCCTACTTGCATTCCTGGATTGTAAGAAGGTAATTGATGTTTATGCTCTCACGTCTATGCTCTCTAATTGTCATTCTTCCTGCAGATTTTTTTCTATCTGTACAAAAATTTGCCAAGAGGAAAAATAAGATCTGAATGAGCCTCAGACAGACTGAATAATAAAAAAGCAAAACATGTTATGTGGTTTTAGAAAATTACGCTTAAAACCACCTCTGAAATTTAAAAAGAAAAATGAATAGGGATTTTAGGCAAATTACTTTCATTAATGTCATTGGGAATTCTGTGGCTAAGATCCATCTGTAGTGGCTTGCCTTTTTTTTTTAATTTTTATTTATTTATTTATTTATTTTAAAGTAGCACTGTATTGTCAGGAAATATGCTACTGTTCAGTAATTGCGATGTACCTGGAGCTTTAGGAACTCATGTAAGGGGAAAGATAATAGAATACCCATTAAATACTGTATCCTAGAATTTCCAGTAATAATTCAGTATGCTAAAGTGTAGCTTCTTCGAGATCTCTTTCCCCCTTCTTTGCCTATTCAAATCTAGAGTGTTCTCAGATAATTGCAATATATATATATATATACACACTGAATATTATTAGCTTCTGAGCTATATCAGATAAGTATATCTGCAGCACCTCACCAACTGTCCTGTGTTACTGCATTTCTTTCTTGGTAGGCTTGAAGAAAATACATCTTATGCTGTCTATGCATGGGAAAGTAATACTGCGCTGAGTGTCTGAGCGTATAAAGTTTAATGCAAAGTATGCACAAATAGTAATTACTTCTGTAAAGTCATTATTTACGTAGCTCCTCCAACTTAGCTAAGGAGAGCTGTAGCCTGGATTTAGCTACGTAAATTGGCTTGTAAAATCTTCAGTATATAAGTGGTTTTGTTCATAGTAGTACATGTTTTAATGCAAAAGTATACACTTCTTCCGCTGCTTAAACCATGCATTAAGCATTTCGTGCTTAAAGCATTATAAAACCAGCAACACTGCACAGCAGTATAAAATTGGTAGAATGTTTTTCTGTCATGTGCTGTGAAACTGCTTATAAATTTTGAATGTATTTGGTCTGTCATCAAAGAACAAAGTATGAAGACATCACATTCAAGAAGCTACAGTTACACTGTGTTTCTATAAGAGTGACCCACCTAGGAAATCTGTGTAGAGTAACCTTCTGTGCATGTTCTATTGATTTTTTTTTTCTGTTCGGCTCAGAACTGTGACCAGTTCTAGGACAATTGATGATAATGAGGTGTATGGATAGAAGGGTAACAGCCAATGGAAAAATCAATCCTTAAAGTCAGCATGTAGATTTTAATAGATTTTTTTTTTCATTGTGGAAAAATGGCAAAATTTGGAAAACAGGCCTTTTTCTCTGCTACAGTAAAGTGAAGGAATATATATTTGGCCTTTCACTACAGTTTCATTTGGCCTGTAGAATCATTAGGGTTCCTCCTGGACAAGCTCTTACATTGGAAACAAAAAAACCCAAAACCAAAAAAAAAAAAAAAAAAAAGAGAGAGAGAAAATTTTACAGTACTGCTAAACCCCAATGATTTGGTGAAATGAGAATCCTTGGATTTAAATATAAAACCCAAAACTACTTCTCAGCTGCCTTTCAACTGCAAGAGTAATCAGGGCTTATAGGTACTGTAGGGTGCTTATTTGTCTTGGGAGCTACCTGCAGCCTGCTGCATGCAGGTCTTTTTACAGTAGGCAGCATTGCTTTGGGAATGTGTCTATATGAATCATGAACAATCCTACCAGAAGGAATTGTTGCTTTGAAAATGTACTAATCTGACTGACTCTGCGTGTTTTAAAAAAGAAATGTTGTTTTGTAGAATGCAATGCATGGTGCATACATGAGGTATAAACAGCGTTACTGTGTCATTAGCAGGAAGCTGCTTAAATTCAGTTGGTACTGAAGAACACTGGGATTTAGATGGTAACTTTAGCCCAGAACTGTTTCACCTTGAGCACAAAGACTGTCTGCTCTGCTTTACATGGTCCAAGGCTGCCTTTAAGAATAATATATGCCCTTGCAACCATCTAGGTTATTTGCTTTTATGTCAGACAGGCCTGAATAGAAAAAAACCTGTGGATCTTTGTGTAGAACTTCTACTGTCCACTTTTCATCCATAGAAATCACACACTTTGTTGAAGCCTGGTCTAGAGATAGTTTTCCTTGAAAGTATGTAGACATAGATAAGATGATGTTGAACTTTTTCATATCTTTATTTCTTTTCTGCTTCCCCTGTGCTTTTAAGGGATTGTAATCTGCATGCAGAGAGGAACAACTGCTTCAAACTCAGCTTCCTGGGTCTGCCATGATTGTTCTTCGTGTTCCTCAGTGATCTAGATCATCAAACCAAGAACCAAATCAGTGTATTTCACGGTTCACCCTTCCCATCTCTGTGGTTGGGCTTTTCTTGGTTTGGTTTTGGTTTTAATGACAAATATTTCACTCTTGTATCCTGGCTCCCCAAATACTGTTGGGTTGCTTTCGTATAGATTCATGAATTCAAGACTTCATCATTTTTTCTCCCCAGGCCTGTAAGACTTACTCTTAAGACTGTAATATTTAGTAATATTCCTGGGAATGCCATTAATTCTGAAAACTTCAACAGCTTTATATATTACCTTATTTTTGCCTGGCAACCTTGCTTTACATCTTGTTTCCTTCACACAATCTTATATTCATGTGATGCCTTAATCAATACAAGAATAACCTGTGGCATGTTATTTTCTCAGAGTTTGCTGCAATAAATGGTGGCAATCTCTAAGAAGACTGGGCCGTGTATGCAGAAAACCAGTTCAAAAATCCTGCTGCAAACATTAAACTAAAAAGCTTTCTGCAGTAAATAGTGTTCTGACAAGAGCAAGAGGAAAACGGTTCACTTTTTGCACATTCTTTCTTCCTTACCATAGTAAGCAAGGTCTTGCTTACTGCTGCTTAACAGAATAGCTTTACAAATGTAAATGCCATCGCTTCTGCTTTGCATGCATTTTTAGTTTAAATTGCAATTGTACAGCAGTTGCTAAGAGTCTGCTGAAGTCTAATTCTGTAAAACTTCTTTGAAACACAAATGTTCAGCCTAATGTCATTGATCAAATTGGGTCTGAGGATAGTTTACCAGATTGCTTTGTGCAGGATGTGTGTATGTACTCCCTGGCTGTGACTATGCTGTTATTTCACTCATGAATAAAAAGTTTCTGTACATTTGTAATTCAGATTTCTTGTAATTAAAGTTGCTGTATTAATTTAAGTGAATATATTGTTAATTCAGCTACTATAGCTTGTATGTGTTTTAACAATAATAACTATTTTGGTACCTTTCTTAATGAAATATTTTCTTTAATAACAATTATTTCATGATTATTATTATTATTGTTATTCTTATTCTTATTATTTACTATATAGTACTCCTACTGCAGAATTAGCCTTAAAGATAATGAACACAAAACTGATTTTCTGCATTTTCACTGTATTATGTTATATGACTAATGAAAACTTTTCATTATAAAATGTAAAAAAAGCAAGTAACTTTGCACTCCCTTTTTCATCAGCTTCTGTAATTAATGGCTTATGTTTATTAAATTATTAAAATTTTTGTCACATGTCAAGGATAATTTACCATATGCTTTACACTAATTAGTACTTTGTTTATTTTAGGATTTTGGTTAATTCAGCAGCTACTGTTTAAATAGAGCCAACATAGCAAAGGAAACTTTGTCTGAGTTTTTCAAAGACAGAATAAGGCTCTTCTTTATCAGTAGCCCACTCTGGCAGACACATACCCAGGTCCTCAGCAGATGATTCAGGCACAGCGATAAGTGAGGTTCTAGATGCAATATGGTTATGCAGTTTGTCTTTTTAAACCCACAGAATTAAGTGGAGATCAGAATGTTTCTATGTGCAACATCCAAGGTTTATAAACAGTAATTTTCTTTCAGAAAGGGGCAAAACTCCAAAATTCACATTTTCGTGTTTAAACGGGGCTAAGAAATAGGCTTTACTGTTTCTTAAATGGTTGGTGTATTTTCTTAGTCCTAGAATGTCAATTTCCTTTACAGATCAGCTCTGGTCTTTCCTATAAATAGCTTTGTACCTTCTTGAGAATCACTGTAATTTAAGAGTCCCTTTGACCATCTTTCTCTACACACCTTATCGCTAATATGAAGCCCTTCTAAATAAGACCTGATATTATACCAACCTCATTTAGCAAACATGGCATTTCTGAATAATGACAATGTCAAAATACTAGGATGTTTTAAGAGATGTTGATAGTGTTTGTGTATTAAGACAAAAAAGAAAATAGCACTAGGAGCTTTTGTACCTTGGAAAAGCATTTGTGTGTATTTAAATAAGTTTCTTTGCAGAGCCTCATTTGATTTATATTGCAAATAGTTTGTAACTTATGATTTGTAACAATAATAATTTCTATGGGCAATTACCTGGGATCTTTTTTAGTTTACAAATGTAACAGAAAATCTGACATTGTCTCCACTTTTATGGAGTGCACTTTGAAAAGTTTACTTTATATTCAGCCTTTTGGGCACACAGGAAAGGTTTCTTTACAGTTCTACTGTGTTCTGCATTGATACATTTCATCAAGCTGATACACTGTAATGTAACACAAACCCATAAAATTCCATGCAACCTGTCTCATTAATGTTTGGAGAGTGTTAAATTCAAAAGTGTTTTGCTATATTGATGCTGGTAAAAATATCCTGGAATGTAAAATGGTTGGTTCCACTTACAGATGGCTGATATCAATAGGTACCAATATAGTCATGTAGTTCATGTAATTATTCGAGCTTTATATATATATATATATATAAAAATATATATAT
>VZTE01005667.1:1531157-1612787 GCA_013397775.1 Eulacestoma nigropectus | reverse complement strand
TTTATGTATAATTTCTTCAATTGATAATATGTTAGGTGAAAATGTTTTGTTTATATATCATAACGCAATTATAGGAGAAAAACAACAGAAATATGTGTAATAGTGGGTTTATGTTGTTCTCCACACAAGTGTTTATACAGAAGTACTTTTTACTTAATACCATGTTTGCACATTTACACACTTTCTAATAGTATATGGGTAGAATTTTTCTATTTTCAGTCCAACTAGCATTAAAAGCTTAGCACACTGCACAAATGCGGGTGGAAATAAATGTCATTATGAACAATTCATTTACCGAAAGTTAAAAAAGTTTGTTTACCTCTCTCACATTCCAGGACCTTGGAAATTTTGTTTATTTGTTTGCGTGTTTCCCATCAGGATGAGCAGTTGCTATTTCCCTGAGCATCTGAAATTAATTTTCCTAAGTTATAGGTGCTTATAATGCTGTCTGACTAGCATAATTCATTGCTTCTTAGTGATTTTCTACAGCAAATATTTCACATAATTTATCTTTCAGTATTAAGGAGGAATCTGTATTTAATTCACCCTTAATATAAATTCTAGTGCATTTTTTAACTCTATGTTTTCTGTTGAAAAGTCTAATCTAGCAAGGTTTCTCTAGGCAGAAAGCTAATTTCTGAGTTCAGAGATGCTACACCCCATCTAATCACTGGTCAATTTTGAAATAATGGGGCGTAGAGACATTTCTTTCTGTATGGATGCTCTTTGCTGCTACCAAGCATCTTGCTTGGCCCAAGGAATATCACACCGAGGTTGTTGTATGATTTGCTAAGAAAGTTTTTTCTTTCTAGTTTAAATGGCAGCTTAAAATTAAAATTTGAGTATTTTGAGAAAACTAAGCCATGAAAATTTGCTCAAAAATCTTCAGCTGAAATTAAAGAAAATAAAGATAATAGAAAAAATAAGATCTGAAAAGATATTTTCAGTTAATGCCTCCTTTCCTTCAAATCTTAACACATTTCATTAAAAAAACCCAACATGTTTTTTTTAATTTTAAAATTTCATCTGAATAATTTTGTTTCTGCTCTAAACATTGCCAAGCTTGTTGCACTCTCTTCTTCCTAAAATGTAATTCTCATCCTAATTAATGTTTCTCTTCTCATTTGATACCAATATTTGATTTTAATATTTCTTTCCTTCAAGGCTGTTCTGATCTAGTAATCAATTCTTGGATTAAGTCTTCAGAATCTGTTGCAGCTTTGTTGGCAAAAAATTCCATTCTTCTGATTTGAAACTAAAGAAGGGAAAAAAGACTAGCGAGTTTTGTGGAACTAAACAGTGTCCATGGAGCCTATAAATTACACTATCTGAATGTTAACAAAACTTGGCTACATCTTGACTCTAAATTTTGGTGGTTGGTTGATATTTTAATAAGCACAGGCTGCTTATCATAAACAATATTCTTCTGTGTTAACACTGGCCTCTTAAAGGCTAAGTTTTACTCCATGACTTCTAAAGATATATAACATAAAAATTAAAAGCAAATTCTCCTTTTGAAGACTAGAAGGAAGACCTAGACAGATCCTCTAAACCAAATGCTGACTGTAGTGTAAAATGAAATGTGAAAGAAATTAACCAATACTAAAACTATTGCTTTAATTTTAGTGTAGCATGAAAATCAGAATGGCATGAAAATTATACTGGTAAATTCAGCACATCATACCATATCCAGTATTTCAGGAAATACCATTGATTGTGTTTAGGAAATACTAAAAATGTATGAGAAAATGCCTTACAATCTAGTACATCACATTTTACTGATAATGAATTTATTTTTTTTTTTTTTAGTATCTTATTAATGTTTCTAATGTAGTCATGGAGAAATTTGAAAACATACTTTCCAGATACATAGAAGTTTTGACATAATTATTTGTTTGGAAAAAAAACAGGAAAAGTTATTGACTTAGGTTTGTAAAATTGGGTTGCAGGGAACAACAAAAATACTGCATCACTACCATATTATTTATTATTTCACAAAATTAAAAAATAGTTGGAACAATATATTTTAGTTTGAGGATTAGATGGCCTTGTGCTTAAGTTAATGGTAACTAAACATTTCTATGTCCCTGTGAATTTGAAAATTATAAACAGCTATACTGTTAAAAGATGTATGTATTGCTGTAGAAGTATTAACTTTTTATAGATTTCTATGTACAGCCTGGATGCTTTTAAGACTAAATGAACCTGTCATGACCACAGTAATAACAAATCCTTAGTGTATATAGATAAAATAAAACAGTGCAATTAGTACTGAAGGGTAATCAGTACACTCTTATCAAAAGGTAAAATGCTTAAAAATGCTCATTAGAAATTGCAACAAAAGAAAAAAAGTTATGTAATTTCCTCTTCTTGTTAAAATTATAAGAGAAATTATGTCTTGTAATGGAACGAAATTTAGGAGTGTTTTGCATTTAGCCTATTCATAATGCTATTTTTACTGGCATAAACTTATATAGCAGCAAATATTTGAAGAACTAAAGTACCCAAAGTAAAGAGCATCTTTTTGAGCAAATATAGGGTAAAATCAAAGTTTGAAATTTTGGGGACAGATTACTGCCTTGAGCAAATTTTCATGCTTCAAAATTACATCGGGGACAAGTCCCAGTTTTACAGGGACTTGTGCAGTTGAATTATGAGTATCTCCCAAGGCAGAGGTTGAGTGAGAGAGACTGCATGGCCCCATTGGGTAATGTGTTCCAGCACTTAATCACAGTCATGGTGGGAGGAAAAAAAAAAGTGAAAAATGCTGCGGGAGTTTAAAAATGGGTTGTACAGGACTCTTTTGGCATCAGGCAAAGTGTAGTTGATTTTACTTTGGAGCAGGATGGAGGAGGAACAAGACTTTCTAGTCTAGACTTTCTAGTCTAGTCTAGTATCTTTCTAGGATCATGTATGTCTATGATTTCATGACTTTTGGCATAACTAATTCTGCCTTTAATACATTTTTCTGCTTTTACTTGCAGCAGGAAAAACATCATGAAAGCTCAAGAAATAAAGGTAAGTGCCAATTATTTTCAAAATGTGGGCATTCATATAATTATCACAAATACAACATTCATTATTGGTAAAAAACAATTGTCTGCTGAGTATTTTGATATTTTAAATGACAAAAAAATATCCAGGAAAGGGGTTGAGATTTAGAAAGTAAATGTGTTAGCTGTTACTTTTGGAACTCGGAGGTGAGCAACACTGATTGCTGCACTCTGGATGGGATGGGATGCACAGCTTCTCAGTAAGTTTATGTCCTTGACTATGGCTGGTTATTATACTTCCATAAAACATCAGTACCATCAATTTAGCTTCTCCCTTTCCATTCAGTAGATCTGAAACTGGATGTGATTCCAATTTGTGCACAAATGAATCATGTCCTTAATAGGCTGCCTTGAAAATGACTGTTGTGGGTGGTTTTTGCGTACAATTTATATTTTCACTGCACCTTACTCTGTGCCAGTGGCTAATAAACACTATGTGAAATAGAATATCCACGTTAAAGAAACAGCCTTGTGTCAAAAAAATTAAGACTTCCAAAACCCAAATGAGTATTTCACACTTTTTTTTTCTAATATAAAGTTTGTTAAGAGACAGAACATCCAAATCTCTTGGTTAAAAATTGCTAAGCAAGCAATGAAAAGAAAAATTGCCAGTAGTAGCAAAGATTGTTCTCTTGATATTTTAGTTGTTTATAGCGATAGGATATGAGATACTTCAAAAGGAAAACAAAGGGAGGGTAGGAGAAAGAGCAGCAGTTAAATGTTGCAAAGAGAGGAGGGAATGAAGGTACAAACCAACCTCTATCTTTTTTATTGCCTTAGGAAGCAGTGTGTAATCATATCACCTGAGTTAGCTGTTCTTAATTCAGTTATTTATGTATCACAGTACTCATTCATCTCAATTTTCTTGCTTTTTCTCACACTGAGGCTAAACACAAGCATCTAAAGGCAAACTAAATCTGATGTTTGATTTGAGCTGTGTCAGGACAATTACATTATTTATGATGATATAATAATTTACATCATCTGAATGACCTATAGTCTTTCATTTGAACAATGTGCATGGGAAAAATAATTGAACCAAAAAATCCCCTTCATTTTCAACCAATTTGTGATTTATAATTTTCTTTTCTGAGTTAATACCATATAAAGTTGAATCTTCTCTAGATATAGTGAGTGTATCCATGGTGCATCCAAAAACCTTTCCTGACTTTATAAAAATTGTAAAAAAGACTGTGACAACTCAGATTAGATTACAGGAATAAATTACTTGTGGATACTGAAGGATTCTGAAATGGGTCATTCTTTGTGGATCTTTATGATTTATGTCAGTTATATATGATGTTTGACAGTCTTTTTTGCACAGCCCACCCCATGGTGTTGCCAGGTGGTCATTATGGTATGTATGGAAGCAACGAGTAAAAGTAGGAACAAACGAATGAGCTGGAGGGGAGTGCCCATCTTATTCATTAGCTGTTAGTTTAGTTAACTAACCGTGGAAACAATTTTCAAAGGATTATAAAACAGTGCCTGCAAACTACAACCAAAGGAACCCAATAAACTCTACTTGAAGGGAGATACCCATTTTCTGCAAACAAGCAGTGAAATTGGTGCTCAGCTGCACAAAATTTGTTGTGATTGTATCTGTAACATCACTTGAGGAAATTTTTAACCTACTAAACTTCTTGCAAGGTATGTTTGTCTCTGCCTAAACTGACAATTCAACTTGGAAGATTTCAGTGGTCTGGAAGACTGGTTATGCTCTGAGTAATCTTTGGAACATATATGTATCTACAGATAAACTTTATTGCATAATGCTATTTTGAGTTGGGTTTATGTTTGGGATTTTTTGTGGTGTTCAATATGTTTTCATATTCTTTAAAATTTTGTTTCCATGTGTTCTTTTTCCATGTAATTACAAAGTTTCAGGAAGATATTTTTATTTCATTTACAGCATATAAAGTCTTAAAATTCTTTCTACTTAAAATAGTACTTAGTTCAGATGAAACACGACTAAATTAATGTTTCAGCATAAGCATTTTTGTCTTGTCAGTGAGCACCTGCAGTTCACATGCAATATCTAAATGTTTGGTGCTCTGCATATGTTCTTGTGAGATAGGTAAATTTTCCTGAAGTTCTCAGGGCAGGTTTCTAGCAGTATTCTTTACACTCTGCATCTTTCAGCCACTACATGTGGTAAAAGGACAAAATGTTTTCTGTGGTTTCTTAATGGTTCTGACACTTGCAGAAGCAGTGTTCTCTTAATTCAGAGGGCAATTACAGCTCATCCTTACCAAGTGCAATGCTGGAGTCTCTGTTGTGCGTCATAACTTCCATTGGTGTCAGTAGTTCAGTATCTAATTTTTGTTAATAATTTCATTAGATTGTATTTTTTAAGAGGGGAGGATATTGCAGTAGAATTCAAGTTAAATAATTTTTGACTTCAGCAGGATCAAGATATTAGTAAAAAGGACCATTCTGTATCTTTTATTATAAATACCTAGTAATTTTTCATTTTACCTAATTTATATAAAATTACTATAAAATAAATCTGATTCCTATTTTTATTTTAGTAAGGATGTTTTTGTTATTTGTTAGTGTTTTTTTTTTCCTCCTGAAACATTTCTGACCTGCTTGTTTTCCCATCTGTTACTTCTGTTTTCAGCCTCTAAGTCAATCATACCAGAATAGAAGCCAATACTCAAACACACCCCGTTCTGACACTAATCCCATCTCTTTCTGATCTGTGATATTCTTGTTCTTGTTTTACTTAACAGATATTTTGTACACTGTTTGAGAAAAGCAACATGGCTTTTATGTAAAACACTGTGCTAACATTTTGCAATTTTAGTGTATGTCGGCAAACTTCCTTATGCTTCTGAGAATATTTGTATGTGAAAATGATTATCACCAGGGCAAAATACAAATGAAATTAGTTTCATAACACTTCTATAAATAAAAGGAATAACAAGGCAATCATGAACTAAGCCTTGCTAACTTTTAATTGCTGGCTTGAAGTCCCATTAGACCTTCCTTACCTTTCTTTTCCAGTGTCAACTCCTTCAGACAAAAGAATGCTTTATTCCAAAGCTGTAGTGGAAAATAAAATAGGTATTTTTGTGATGAATTGCAAACATCAGAAACTGTCTTATTTTAAGCAATGTGAAGAATTTTCTTCCCATCCTGTGCTTGACTTTGGAGACGTTCATGTGCTTTTAATAAAGAACATTATAAACTTTAAAGTAGAAATAATTTCTGACAATATTATTCTGAAAAAAATTTTACTTCCAAAGTACCAGAAGGTTGTCTAGTGAAACATGTCAACTATTTGCCAGACCTGAAAGGCATCTCAATTCCTTTTCTCAGAAAAAGCACACAGGAAATGATGAGCCACAAAAATATTTTAGTTCACTGCTAGCACTTCAGATCAGTTCCTGAGGTCAGTCACAGTTTGAATTACGTACAAGAATTTTAATTTTGGAGAGTTTAGTAATTGATTTTAGTATAGAGAAGCAATGTGTAATATGTTTCTAAAATTTCCAAGAAAAATCAGAGAAAAAAAATTCTGAATTTAAGCGGAGAGTAAGGTGGTTGTTGTGTTGATATTGAACAATGATATGATGGTGTACAGTAGTTGTGCAACTTTGCCTATTAGTTTAGCAACTTAAAGAACACCTTTTGAAATATAGAACCTGCTCCACCTTAGATTTGAAAGATATGCACTTTTCATAGCATCTTCAAAATGTGCATGCAAATAATTTTAATGATATTAACTTGAATAGTTTTTTACTTCAGGTAAGTGCACTTAGGTACCAACTGTGTAGGATGCTTTTAAAATGTTTGCTAGCTTTTACTGATCTGAGCTTTGAACATCACTAACACTCAAAAATAAACCGTTTAGAGAATTTTGACTGACATAATTTTAATTACAACTTGAGTTTCTAATTGTACTCAATACTTCTCATTTTATGCTTACCTTAATAATTGGAACATAAAACCATTGTTGACTCACAGATCAGTTTCATAAACATAATTCTCTATGATTATGAACATATTGCGAGACTCTTCTGATATCATTAACAAACATCTGTTCCTTTTATAATCTTTAGCTACCAAAATTAGAGAGAAAATCATATAGGCATCACTTGTGTATCTTACTTGCTTTTTACTCCTTAAAAAGTTACCATACCTGCACAACAATTGTGATCTTTTTCTGTGCACTGGTGAATGTAAGACAAGAAGAAGTGCAAAAAAGCTTAAAAAGGTTCAAAATTGAAAGAATTTAACGGACAAGATCAATAAGGCCTTTTTTGAATAATAACTTGTAAAAGTGAAATTGTATCGGGAGATACTCTCAAATGCCAGAGGGTGAACAAACTGTTAGATCTATCTTGCAATATATCTGGCTGTTATTACTTTTGATAAAGGACAAAGCTATGCATGTTCTGATGCAGAATACATGATATCAGCATCCTTTGTCATGTTAAAACCATTAACTGTGGGAAAAAATACAGATTATTAAGTTCTGTAATGTATCCAGTGATTCATTTTGCCTACTCAAGCAAATGATTCTGGATTCGTATTTCAACAGACCTGTATTGACTGTGTATGGTTAGAATCTGAATTGCAGTCCTCCTGGACTGAACTGACTAATGTTATAGTTTGTTGCACTGTAGAAGCTTCTCTACTAGTTCAGTACATTTCAGAAAAAAATGTAGTACTTTAGAGAATATGTGTAGCAGCAAACAGGTTGGTAAATGTTTGTCCAAGATTGTTGTTTTCATTGAAATGCAGCTACTAAATAATCTGACCTACAGTGTTCTGAAGTTCTTTTCTTTGTCATTATGTTCCAACTTACCCGAGTGAATAAACTTTTAAGAGTTGGTATGAGGATTTTTGAATTGAGCATGCCAAATACTGTCCCCCTTATCCTGTTCCATTCTCCTCCAAGGCCTAGTCAACTGAAACTCAAATTTCTTCTGTTACTTAAGAATTGCCATAAGAAATGGAGTTCTGTTATACACCTGAATAGTTCTCCTTTCCCTTTCTTACAGAAACCTACAAATGTAGTGATAATAACGGAATGTTTTGGGGTGTTCTGTGTTTATTATTATATTGGAATGGCTTTACCATGATTAACATTTATAGAAATTATAATGCTAAGTTCTGAATCAATTCAGAGTCAGATTATGAAATGCATTTAAAAGATACAAATTTCTTCATGTGTGAAAATAATTTTAGTATAACAGTTAATCTTAAAATTTATTTTTCAACAGGCCTGAAGCTCATTTTGAGAAAGTAAAGTGTGTGTCAGTGTCAGATATCAGTTCTGGGTAATATTTTGATAACAGTGTGATTACCCAGACATAGAAAATATACACTAAGAGCAAGGTCTCTCCTGTATATACAGTTTTGTGAAAATGTTTTCTTATTTATTTTAAACAAAGCATTATTTGTCAATGCTGAATTCCAGTTTTGGTATCTTATCTGTCAATACAGCACAGTATTTGTATAGTAATCTAGTCAGACCTGCTACCAGTGTAATACCATGGACATAAACATGTAAACTGCACAAATATGGATTCACCAGTTGTTGTCTTGAGGTAAACATACTTTATCTTAGTCAAGAAATTAATTAAAAATGCTGAAGTAATAACAAGTGAATACAACATGGTGCAAATATTTTATGGAATTGCAGCATTTACCTTAATCTAAATTCCAGACCTACATTCCATACAAGTGAAAAATTGTCTGCAGTTTTAGTATGTTAGTGTCAGGGGAAGAACAGCATCACATAGAATTTCTTGAGTGTTTTGTTACAAATTACGTCTGCATTTTCACAGAGGAGTTATTTCCAACTTTATGTTGCTTGGCTGCAAAATTTCCAAGTCCATTTTTGTTATGAGCAAATAGATATACTAAAAAGGTAGTAACTAAAAACCGAAAGAGTCAGAATGAGACTAAAAAATGTTTGTAAATTACACAAAACTTCACAGCTGCCAGTGTATATTCAAAAAGTCAATTTGAATAATCATATGCATCTCTAATTTTTCTTAAATGCACATCCATTATTTCTGCCACGATTTAAAACCGTGAGGGGATGCACATATAATCTGATAATAACTACAGACATAACTACTGATATTTATTACATATAATTATAAAATGTATTATATGATAATATATTTATTTGATCCTATATCCATTATATAATAATGTATATATAATGATAGTGGTGAAAATATGAAAACAAAAATATTCTACAACTGTGCTCTGTTGCATTCATAAAAGGATGAAATTCATGTGAGATGTGTCGGACTTGTTAGCAGCTTTAGGAATTATACATAGAAAGAATTTCTTTCTTCTTGGGATTTTCTTTACAGCAGGAAAATGTACATCTGAGTTTGGTTTTCTTCTCATATGTAATATTCATGACATTCAGAAACTTGGAAGGGAAAAAGATGGTCTGTGTCAAAATTCTAGGCAAGAACTCTTCTCCAAAATGATATATCTATTCTAACAAGAAATACAATGGTTATTTCTGCATGTAGAAGCACAGTCAAGCTAACATAAGAGATTGGTATTCCTGTCTTGTTTTTTTTAAAAAAAATATCCGTGTCCTCCTAAAATTTAGGTTGCATTCTGTTAAATTATTAAACCTATTTCAAAGTAGATACTATGAAGTTGACAAGAGAGAACAAGTTCAGTGGTATTCATGAAGTTTCTCTCTGTAGTGCACAAACACTTAATATGAACAGATACAACAGAGAAGAGATTCAACACTGGCAAGGGAGGGGAGTGCTGAATACTGACTGGAATACATATTCATTCCTATTAAGACTTTACTAGCTTTAAAGAAATCACTCAGAGGATGAATGTAGCAATTTCGGTTATTTAAATTTAAATGTATTGGCAGTCTGAATTTTAATGATGTGAGACCTACAAAAGACACTGAATAGCAGTACAGTTTGATTTTTTTTTTCCACGTAAGTTTTGTTTTAAACCTTCCATGTAGGAGTAGTTACTGTTTAACTTGAACATTATCATGAAAATGTTTTGGTAATGTCTTGTGTTGTTTCAGGTGTAGGCTGAAAAGAGTTAATGGATATAACTTGACTTGAAGTTAGTCTGTTCTTTCATTATTAATAATATTGAGGTTTTAAAGTTAAAAATTAATGCTAAAAGCTTTGTAATTTTATATATTAAGATTCTTTGTGCTTAAGACTGTATTTTCAATAATGGCTTTGGTTTACCTCTTTCTTTCATCTTAAAAGAAGTACAAAAACCACAGATGGCTTTATGGAGTAGTTTGAATTAGCTCTTGAGCACTGAAGATTTGCATTAAATTCACAGAAAAAGTATACTTGGATCCTTCAATACAGGTATATATATATTAGTGCAGTGTCTGTAGGCTGTGCACGCCATGTTTCTCACATGTAGTGAGTATTTCTTTGATTACACTAACAGTAGAAATCTAAAAGTAAAACGGGTCATTTCCTGTGAAGCTTAGCTGTTTTAAAATATTATCTACCTCTTCTGTGTACCCTACTCCTTTGCAGAACCTTCGTTCTCAGAAGGAAGAACAAAATATGGTTTGTATCAGCACCACTGATCTCTTAGTTAAGTTTGATATATAATATCCAGGCAGAGCAGGCTATTTCACACTGCTTGTGGTGTAGCGGCAATTATTATGACCAAAAATAAACTAATGAGAATGATAGAAAGTGCAGCTCATTTTTTGTATAACAGACTGTTGAAGCAAGATAATCTTCCTACCTTAACAACTTGAAGTTTTCCTTTTAGAATAGATTTTTGAAAAGCAAAGTGCGTGTCAGAAACTATCCTAATGCTATTAAACGAAAAACTTGCGTTTTATTTGTAAATAAGTGTACAGTGTAATAGCAAAAAAGTCTATATTGGAATTTTTGGGAAAGCAACTTCTGTTACTGAGTTTTATTTGCCTATAGCGTAATCCTTGCTTTATCAGTAGATCTCAGTGTTATCTCAATATATTTATATAAAATAATCTGCTGTGATACCTCCTTACTGAACAGAAAGGAGGCTTTGATATTTATACCACTGAAAAAGATATACATAGAGATCATTTTACAAATCCTCATTTAGATCTTTACAAGCTCTACAATAATTTTTTTAGATATGAACTTAAAATCCAGTATAGGCAATAGTTCAATTAGACTGTTCACAAATAAGTATTTAAAGTTGAGAAAGGGTTGTCAGGACAGAAAAAGTGAAGTTGAGGAGGCATACATAACATTCAGAAGCAAAAGATCTGGTATATGTACTGGTATTTCAGAAATAAATTCTATTTAATTTATATATTTTCTAAAATAAATATATGTAAATAGGTATCTTTTTCACTCAGGTATGAGGCCACTGGTTTTTATTGTGTATTTATAACACTGATAGCTATCAGCATAACTTGCATATAGGTTTTCTGTGCTGTTTACAGGCTATAAACTTTTAAGAACACTTTTGCAGAAAAAACCTGACACGTTTGTGTTATATAGAAGAAATTTATATACTCATGCCATCTAAAACAGAATTACTTCTTGCATTCATAGAGTATTCTTCAGAATACTAAGGATTATACATTAAAAAGATATTTTCTCCTATCAAATAGCTCTTGTAAGCAACTTAAAGGATAATCAGAACTTATATAAATGTGAAAAATGAGTCTGTTGAACAAAATTTCCACCTCAACTCTCATCTCCAATTATTGCAGGGCTGTATTTCATTGAGATGCTGGTTGAGACAATTACAGTATTCATTTTTTGCCTTTGTCTTTGAATAGCAAGGGTTGATAAGTTTCATTATCATTAAGGTCGTGTTCTGGTTTACTCCAAGCACACTCTTTTGCCACTTGCCTTAGACACCAGAACATGATTAGCAGTGTCAGATCCTGTTAACGTTTACATCATAACTGAAAGTAGATGTTACAGTGAAGTGCAAATTAAAGACTGCTAAAACGCCTGCCACTAACAATTATGGTGGGGCAGTGTAAAATTTCTCATTTTGTTTCCAAAGGTCAGATTAATAAAGCTGCGTGGCACATTATCATAAAGGGTGGACCCAGCTGTCTGTTTAGATTATGCCTAAGAGTCTAGTGTTTCTAAGGAAAATTTGCAAGGAATGAATGCATCCTTTTTAACTAGCAGTTTAAATGTGGGTAAACATTATACCTTACTCTGAAGGAATCCAAACCAGGGGTTGCAGTCACTCAAATGTCTTTCTGCTTTTTAATTCGTATATTTAAAAAATTAGATTTCTTTTATAAATTCCTTTTTTAGTCCTTAAAATGAAAGTAGCTCCCCAAGACCTGAAAAGCTAAATCCTTAGACGAATGAGCTGTAAGCTAAACTGCATCAAATATTAAAAATAGACCTATCCATATATATTCCTACATGAAACAAATTAGAACTACAATTAACTATTTAAATTAAAGATGTTAATTCTATTAAAACAATGGATAGATATATTACAGCTCAAAATTTAATTCAAGAGAGTAAAATTTAAAATTGTGTTTATATTGTAGCTATTCAGGTGGTTAGTACAAAAACCATACAGAACACATACAAAATTTTTTGATTATGCAGTTGTGTATATCTTAAGCAAATGAATGCAGCTTTCTACTCTTTCTCCCTAATAATAAAATTTCTGGTCATTTTTCAAAGTAGCTTTTTAAATGTTTGCTGAAATGAAATACAGAATTTTCTTTTGTTAGAAATGGTAGTTTTTATTTTTTTTAATTTTTTTTTTCTTTTCTTTAAATACACATAACAGTATCCTGTTGTCTTGGAGTGACAACAAGGGTGTCTTGGGGTGTCTTGGGTTTCCCTTAATTTGTCTCAAACCGGGACACCTGTGAAAAAAAAAAAAAAGGAGACTTCTGATTTGCCAAGAAGTTGTTAGTGGAGTTACTAAGATATAGATCTCAATATACTACTAAAGGAACTGAATGATTTTTTAGGTTTATGTTGATAATAAGATTAAATACCATATAATAAATAATATGAATAAATTTCAATAAACTGGCATAAGATTTTTCCTATAATCAAGAAACAACAACAATAACAACAAAAAGTTAATCAACTGTATGATAACTTGAGTAACCAAAATGTCATAAACCCCCGAGATGTTCATAACTTATCAAGAAGGTTTTCCTAGCAGATGTAGAGAAATACTAAAAAGTGTTACGTATGACACTTCTTAAACCTCACCTGACATACCATATCTATGTCAGAATGTTCATGTTTTAGATTGAATTTAATTTAATCATAAGCAAATACAGAGAAGGGTTACTCTAGTGATCAGACAGTATTTTTAAGTAAAACTCAAGAACGCAGTTTGTTGTTCCTAGAAGAATGGAATGCTTAAAAGCATGTTGATACATATGCTTGGAAAAAGCATGAAACTCCCGAATTGAAAAGTTAGGTAGATTATAATTATTTTAAACAAGAGGCAGTACTCCTTGCATGCAGCAAGGCATTTCTCCATGTGCAGTTTTTTCCTCTTTGCCTGAATTAGTATGTTATTAAAAATGCTATGTGTAATTGTGTGCAAATAATAAAACAAAAATTGGATGAAACCTGTTTCAGGAGGAATTTCCCTGGTTCTGTGAAACAAAGGAGGAGATTTGTTGCTTTACCTGTACACAAATTTATTTGAGTTCATGCAAAGTGATGCGTTAATGAAAGAAAAATCTCAGGAAATTGCCTGAAAGAGATGGTACAAGGAGTCACTTAGCCTCTCCTTTAAATTGAAGCAAGACTTCTCTTATCTGGAAGACTAGTCTAAGGTGTTCTGTTTATAGGGCAAGGTAAAATGTTTCATTTCATGGGTTATGATAAAACTCTCTAGTTTTTTGCCTTCACATTCCTTTGTAAAGATAGCTTTATTTGTGCAGCCATGGCCAGGATAATTTTCTTTCTCACCTGTGTCCCATTATGTATAAACTCTGTCTCCCTTTTTCATACCAGCCATTCATATCTTTCAAGATTTGGCATGGCAGAAGGTAATCTGTGTTCTCAGGGGAGAATATATGTAAGGCTTAAAATGCAACCTCCCTTGAATATCCAAAGGTAGGATATGCCTTTGAACTTTAAAGGTTTTTAGAGATTAAGTATTTGAAGTAACTTCTAGCTTTTGTCGTAGTCATAGTGAACGTAGTTTTTAGTTTCAGGTTCAGAAAAGGAGTGAACTTTACGGGGACAGTCTGAGTGAAAACAGTGAAGGTGAACATTCAGTTTGGATCATGTCTTTATAGACATATTTTTTTGTAAATTGACCTATGCTTCCATCACCTTGGAGGGCCTGGTGAATCTTCAAGAAAGAATTTTATTTTATTAGTTGAGATTCAAATATTTTCTCATTTTTTAAAATATTATCTGAAATCATAGTAGGGTGAATTTTGACTGATTCTTAAAGATTTTTTAAATTTATATGATGTATAGATAACAGTCAGAAAAAGTTTGTCTTTCAAAATTGTAGTAGTTGACAACAAGGTTTGCTGGATTTTGTTTTGCTCATCTGTGGAAAGGATATCCATATGGTATCATTGCAATGATAGTAACAAACTAATTCTCTGTGGCCCTGCATAACCACATAAGTGGAGGCCTTCGGCTGCTTAGGCAACAGTTATTGATCAAAAAGCTGTTTATCAGAGTTTCCAGCCTGGGAAAGAAATACAGTGGGATAGATTTTTGTTCATACACTTATCAGAGTTTTCTTGCACAGGGGTCAGTTAAAAGGTAAATCCATGGCTGATAAAGTAATGGCTGATTGTTCGTTAAATAATCTGAGAGATTTGACACGAATGGTTACACATCTAAATAGCATTCTATGAGCAAGTGTCTTTGTATTCAATAGCAAAGTGTGAGTGTGATGGAGTGGGATTCTTTCTTCTCTTCATGCTTGCTGGACTTTGTAGCATATTGAATTTATTTGCACATATGGTGCCCAGGCTATAAATTTTTGTTTCTCTAGCATTTGGTGTCCTGTCTAGTCTTAACCTAAGCATAGGCTTAGATTGCTGTGCTGGCAGGAGCTCAAAACAAAAATTCTCAAAAATAAGGTTCAAATTACTGTCTATTTAAATTTTGCACAAAAGCCATAGATATGCTGGCCCACTAGCAATAATCAGTCAAATCTTGATGTTTTCATTCTTTTAAAAGACCATAAAATCCATGGCAGCATTGCTTTAATAGAAAGTTAAGAAAACATTTCATTATCTCAGAAATAAATAAATCCAAGAATATTAAAACAAGCATTTTTCTTAGCTTTTTAAAGTCCTGTATAGAGCTGATTAAATGAAGGCTCTCAGAAAGAAGGAAAGATTAGAGAATTTTAGCAAATAGAAAGGCATACAAAAATTCCATTTGTATTATAAGTGCCACCAAGTTTCTGATAAGCACACATTGATTCTTCCTCATAAAATGCAAAAGCTGTGATTTTGTAGCTTTGAGGATAATTGCCCACTAAAAATGCATTACAAATGGAGGAAGGAAACCTAATAAAAATATTCTGAAAATCATAATAATAATTTCTATGCTCAAAGGATCATATATGTAGGTTGCGCTCTGGTCTAATTAGCAGTAATCTGACCTTCTTTCCCCAGAAACATTGAAAAATCTTATTACTCTTTACAATTCTAACCAACATCTCAAAAATAAAAGCCATACATAGAGGTAGGAGTATTGTTAATGAGTAACGTTGGCAGAAGTAATAGGGAATGTTGAAAGCTAAAAAGAATGTATTTATATTGCTTAACTGTAGTCTTTCTAAGGTGGTTCAACATACTCCTGTAAATATATATTAATAAACCTACAGAAATATGTCTGTGTGTTCAGAGACATACAGATAAAATGTCAGGACAGACATACAACAAAAATTGTGTAGGAGGAGGATCTCAGAACAAAAATGAGAATCTAGGTAGAAAAGGATTTCTTGTGAGTCTTTAATAGCCTTTAAATACATATTTTAAGCAACTATTTTAAGGTATCATATAGTCTACAGCAAGTGTAATAGAAGTAGCAGGAAATGCTGAGTTTTTTCCTATTCATTTATTTATTTCCACTTCAAATTGAGGTGTTGGATTAGGCAAAATTTAGAAGTGTAATGTAGTTCAAGATTGAAACATACAAGCTGAAATATACATTATTATAGATATTTCTTCTTTTAAATTTGGAGTTTTGTAGCATGTCTGAGGAGGTTTTTGGTAAAGCATTTCATGTGACTCTCTGCGTGACTGTATGCACACATTCGAGATGAATGCTCTTTAAAGCATTAGCATTTTTCGTAGGTCTGTATTCTAACACACTTGCTGGACATACTGATTGCTGAATGTGCAAGGTGTGTGACCTGTTATCCTCTTTCCTCGCTTATTAAGAAAGAAGTCTCTTTATGTGCCCATTTATCTTCATAAGCAGTCAATTGCAAATGACATTTCTTCCTTTCCTTGTCTCTCTGGAGAGGTATTATGAGGCATGAAACCTGTTTACTTTCTTTCAAGCTCTTCTGTACTCACTGAGATTGCCCTTTTCCACATGTCGGCTTTATTCTTGCAGTTGTGGCAAACGCTCAGAGTTTAGGGGAATCATAAATGCAAGCAAGCTAGAGGCTTGCCATGCAGAGCATGAAGGTCAGTACTGTTTCCCACACTGGGATTGCAGTGTCTCATCAGACACCTTAGCAATCTGATCTAGTTGCTATCAGAAAAGTCAATATTTGCATTTTGTTGAATATGCATGCCCACCAGTGTTTGGAAAAAGGGTTATTTGGTATCTGAGCTTGTATGATTATCTTGTTTGCATTCACAAGATACTATCTGCAAATCCTCTAATGATTCAAAGACAACGTTGTATGAAGTTATTTCATTATTAGGATTAATTCATTGCTATTCTAAATTAAACAGGCTTAGAATTTTTTGTTCTTTAATTTGAGATAGGGCACTGGAAGGACAACTTGAAGAAAAATGTCAAAAAATGCTTTAACTCGTGGAATGTTAAGTGTACACAGAGAAGCACTTTTTGCCTGCAAAAAGTAGTGCAAAATAAATTACTGATTTTTAAATGGTCTAAAAATTAATTGATGGAATTTAAAAAAACTCCTGATTTGAATATGAGGATTTTCTTAAGTAGTGTGCAATCACCTTTTGCAGGTCATTGAGTCAAAAACATTCTCTACTGGTAGGTTCTTGTTGAATATATTGAATTTGATTGACTTCAGTGGGTTTCTGCAGGTGTGCTTGATTTTGATGGCAGATAGAGACTTAAATCAGAACACTTAATTCTGAAAGATTTAAAATGGAGAAAAAAATCCTTTTCAAAGTACCTTGAAAGTATCTTAGCAACACATTTACAAAATTGCTCCGTTATGCTTTGGGAAATATTGGGAAGAGATCAGTAATTTAGAAATTTGTATCTCTTTTCAGAGTGATTCAGTTCATGAAAATGTTCTTACTTTCTTTGTACAGAAAAATTCTATGTTCATTGATTAAATTGAGGTAGAAGAGGTTTGTTGTGCTTAGCGCAAAAACAGGGACCAAAAAAATCCTGTCATCTTCCAACACCAGATAGATTACACAATTAACTAAGTTGGTTCACAAGTATCCAGCTTTTCTCTTTTATTTTGAGAATGGTGCCAGAAGAAGTGGCCAGGTCTACCTTAGAACCAACTTAGTTAATTGTGTCTTAATTTTGCCTTGGTCTTTGACTCAGGACTTGTGAGCTCTAATGAGCTTTACGTGGAGTGGGTGAATCACATTATGCATTCAAAGAAAGCTAACAGACACCTAACTGTTTATTCTGTCCTGGATGTTTTCTAACTTGAGATGGTGTAGATGCCCAGAGAAGCTGACTTTAGTTGCTGGGTGGATTGTGGTAACGCTACTTTGTGAAATGTAAGATTTTCCACTAAACAAATAGACTGAGAGGAAAGCTTTTCTATAACTCAGTGAGCAGGAGAACCTAGGGGCTAGATATGTTGTTATTTTCTAAATAAAAAATAAACAACAGCAGTTTATCAGCCACAACATACAACAGCACAAGCTGCAAGAATAACGTGAAGTTTAAAACTGTCTATAGGATGTGCATCCTCTAATTGGAGGGAATACTCATGCCATATTGATATTTGGTTCTATCAAAGTTATGGAGCATATTGCAATACAACCAGCTACTGAAAATAACCTTTATTTGCAGTATCTGTATGCCATCAGTTATTAGTGTTTCTTTTGCTCCCAAGAACTCTTTGGGATACGGTAGGCCTTTCAGAAGCAGGAACTGAAGTCTGTATTACATGAATTGAATTTGTTAGAGCCTTTAGTCTGTTAGTCTTTCCACAGAGATTCATGATCAAGAGCTTGAAATACACATTGTATTCATTTCAATGCCAGTGCTTATGTATTGATTTCTGAAACTTTGTCATGTCATGTGTAAAACACAAACTGAAAGCCAGTTTCGCAATGGAGAATCAGAAATATTTTAGATATGTAGAATTTTTCCACTCAGCTTTACAAGGCACACAGAAATGCTTTAGTTTTGGTGCATTCCTCTCATTACTATTTTCTCACTACTAATTGTTCCATAGTTTCATAATACTTTTTTTATGTGGATTTCTGTTTGATTGATTCTGTTTTGTTGTCCATAGAGCAGGAGAACACTTTTTACATTTTGACATGTTTTTCTGGAGTTAGAAAGAATGTCATTTTGAACAATATCAAACTAATTTTTTGGCTGTTGGGTCGAAAATGTTTGGCTACCCTATACTAAATAAATAAGCAGCGAATGATAAATAATGGAGCAGTCATTTCCTTCTGCTAAATAATGAAATTCTTATAATGAAAAAATAAACCATTCTATTTTATGTTATCTGAAAAATTGATAACCTGTTTTGTAAGCTTTACATTATTCAGATAACAGAAAATATGCAATACATTTGGATTTGATCTGCTTCTTACCTTCAGCTATAGAACTACGAGGTTTAGCAGAATATGTTTTACCTGCTCACTTCTAAACCCAGAAATATGTATGTTACAAACTAGGTATTAGAAAAATCAATGTATATTTTTTGGCCTTCAATGGAGTAACAGTTTTTGTCTAATTTTTTGCTTAAAAGATAGTCTGAATAGTCACTGGTATTTCTTCAAAGATAAAAATGCATTGGCTAATTGCTTGGTACAGAGAGCCATGTGTTTGACATGCAAATTTGCATACAAATGCCTTAAAGGGATATCAAAATGCTTGACTTTGTATTTTAGAGTAATTGTGTTTAAAAGAATGTATTATGTGTGCTTTAGTTGTGAATTTCAAGATGAGATTTTCACTGAGCTTTTCCACTGTGGTGTTACCACACTGAAGAGATTTGGCATAAGTTATACAGTGCAGCAAAAATGTGTTCTGTACTTCTGTTCACATTTCATATATGATTTTAGAACCTCGAAAGTCAGTTTGTTGCCAGAATGTTTTGCAGCTTAATCAAAATGACATAAAAAATTTCTGGATGAACCTATGAGCTAAAATCAGTAGCACTTTTACCTTTTCGATACAATTGTATTTTTTTCCCATATAAGTAATTATTTTATTAAAGTAAAATACAAAGAAAAATGAATATAAATGAAAATTGATCCATTGCTGTGAAGACCTTGTACTATAAGAAATGCAAAACCTCACAATTATATGCCAGGCAAGCCAACCTTCTTGTCCTTTCCTTTTCTTTATTTCTCTTTTCTTTAATAATTTATTAAGTTTAGAACAGTACAGTGAAAATCCTGTTTAAAATAATTGAATAAAAGCCCGTAAATCCAAGCAACCTTTTGTGTTTGAATGACATAAAGAGAAGCTAGAAAACTTTTTCCTTTTTTTTTAAACAACATTTTTAACAGTTGTGAAAAGTTAAAAAGTTTTAACAGCTGACTAACAGACTAAAAATATAAATGTTTGGAAAGATATTCAAGTTAAGGAAATAATGCATTTGAATTTAATTACTGTAACTCGGTTTTCTGAGCTTATAGTTTGGACACATAAATTTTATATTGAATAAAATCATTTCAACATTAAGGGGGTGGGAAGCTTTTAAAGAGAAATTAGAATGTGTAGAAGCTACTTTTTGTATGCTAAATGACTGGTGAACTTACACCCCTAGTGACACTGCTGAAAAGACAGTTTTGTACTGTCTAATGCTTTTGACACAGTGTTACAAATCAAAAAGATACTAAATGACATGGAAACATGATTTTTAATAGATGAGACCACGGTTACAGGACTGCATTCCTTAGGAGACTTAAGCAAAACTCGTCTTTCTGTAAATGTGAAAGAGATTTAAAGGGGAAATATAATTTACGTTCCTGTGGAAGCTTTCTGAGGAAAACTTCTGTGCATATAGATTTTCAAGCATCTAAGTAAGGGTTAACCTGATGTTTATATTCTTTATATGTAAACCCTACTCAGAAAAGAAAGTATCTTCCTGTGCTGCAACATTTCAAAAGCAAAAGCTAAGTTCTAAATTGCTGGTGGGAGGAAGTTACCAATGGTGTCCAAATGGAATTTTTATCTGTAACACTCAATTTTTAAAATCTGAGCAAATAATGTGGTTTAGATCTATTTTGCTGCCTCGAGTAGCATAACTTGTCAAAGACTTCCAGAAAAGACGTAATAACAAAAGCTATATTGTCATGAGCTAAAATTGTGTGTGCATACAAATTACGGTACATACTAGTAGCAGAGGATAGTATGCACTACAGATTTATTTATATTTCTTTAAATTGGAGCTAGACTTACAAAAAAAAATACTTACATTTACAATAGGAGATCAAGTAGTCATTACAATTATTATTGTGTATTTGGAAAAATATTAATATTTTTTCACTACAATAGTTATTTGAGTGAAAATCCTTCCAGCTTGGCTGGACTTGAAATATTATAATGTCTTTGATTTATGTTGTCAAATACAACAGCCAGTTTAAGTGCAGCAGTGAGAGATCAAAAACATTTGATAGAATAACACATCAGTGAGATAGATGTGAAAATTGTAAACCGTCCACAGATAAGTAAAAATCTGATTAATCTGGGTGGAAAAGTTTAATTTTATGGTTGTAATTAAAAAATAAATAAATACACATTTGTAGTGATCTGATTATATAGTCAATCAAGAAAAAACATAAACTAGAGCCTATAAATGGCTACAACTACAGGTTTGAGTAGCTTACTGAGCAGGACTTGCCACCCCCACCCCAACCAACACTGGGCAGGAGTCACTTTCTGAGATGAAGCTTATGCTCTTACATTTGTCACGTAGAGGCTAATATGCTCTTCTAGGATGTGAAAGATCTAAGTTTGAGTCATATCCTACTGATTTTACTATTGATGTTAAATTATAACACAGCTAAGTAAGATGGGCAAGACTGTGTGATACAATTTGACCCTGTAGTTTAGCAGATAATTTTTTTGTTTTAATTCAGCCTTAGATGACTTATTTGCCAACAAGGTCTGATCAGAACTTACTCTAAAATCTATGATGTTGAGTTCATGAAGCAACTGCAAGTATTTTGTGTTTTAGCGGCTGCTATCCTGTACCCTTAAAAAAATACCGTGAAAGAGCAACAAAAAATCTCTTAGGCAGCAGAACTGAGCTTCCTTCACACATATGAGCTGCCACAATTAATTTAATTCCTCTAGCCTAATATGCTCGTAAATGTTAACTCATTCGGCTGATGCAGGTGATATCAAGTTAGAGCATTCCACGTATATCTGTGTACTGAAGATTCCCTCAAGTATGGATGACCTAAACATCTATATTAGAACCTAGTAGTCAAAAATGCAGAAATTAGTTTTAGCCCATGCAGTAGCCACTTGATGCTCCAATGATTCTACTAAAGTTTCTGACTTTCTGTGTCTTTATTTTTGGCACTAAATGACCGTACTTATTTTACATGAAGCACATCAAACCAGATTTTCATAGAGAAATCTGGTATCTCTGAAAAAATGATGTGGCTGCACAGACCTTGACTGTACATCTTTAATGTCTCTCCAGAGCTTTAATCTGAGGACTTCTGTACTTTTTTCTGTCAGCTTTTTTCATGGTATTTCCTTATATATAGAATATACAAAAACATCCTACTGACTTATACACACAAGGTAAGTCACAAGTCATATTCTTCTGTACCTAACAGATATTTTGTTGGTTTGGTAGCAGAATTTTTGAACTGGAGAGCTAGCCCCAGTATGAGATTACATGTGTAATCCTTGCTTGCATTAAAGGAGTACAGACATTTGTCTCAGAGGAAACCATTAAAACATTTGCAAACCACTAATCTGTTCGGGGATTTTCTATTGTTTATCTAGGGCAAGTCTACTGGGTGGCAATTCTATTTAATATTTCCTTATTTGGAGGAGACAATGTTAAGATACACAGAAAAAAAAAAGTATACAAGATAGAAATTGATAATTAAAAAATCAAACTAGCATAAATGAACTCACGTAGAGTCTAAAGTTGGTATGGTCTCATACTTATTAATCAAAAAAAAAAAAAAAAAAAAAAGCCAAAAAAGGAATTTAAAAAATCTAGCTTTGATCTTGAGGAAGACATCTCTGGTTACCTAAAATTGTCTTACTTGACTCAGCTGAACACGGCTGAAATGTCTAATTACACTAGAAAATGCCTGTGCTATTGTTAAACATTTATATTACAGCTTTAGATGCCTGTGAATGGTAAAAGTTATATTATTTGGTGACATTATTCGTAATTTTACCTGGCAATCACTAGTTTCTACTTGAGAGGAGAAAAAAATGAAATACTGGATATTTAGGAACATGAACAACAGATGTTAAAAAACTTAGGTAATCAAGACTATTTTCTTGAGGTATTACATTTTCACTGAATCTAGTGTTCAATCTACAAGTGAATATACAAAAGAAGAACTAGATTTATGCCAATAGGCAGGAAGATGATTGGATTCATATTGAGGTTGCCTAACATGACAAACAGCCTTCAACTTGAAGAAATGAATCTCACATTTGTTTATTTTTCATTTCCATAGCAGGAATCCATTTCAATATTTCTGTTGTTCTGGAATGTGGCACTCTATGATAGAGAAGAGAGGCAATTTTTGTGTGTCCCAAAACCATCTAAGGTTTAAATTGGAATTCTGCTGGAAGACAAGAGAACTCAGGCTGATCACAGTTCAAATTCTGATGTGAATTTCTCTGTTAACAATCAGGCAACAGCAGTCTGTATCAGCCTCTCTCTTTCAGAGTTTAGTTTTGTGTGTGAAGTACATTTATATACACTAAAAAACCCCCCCAAACCAATACAACTGGCAACTGCAATAGAGGACACGGATAAGGGAGGAAAGACTCAGAAAATTAAAGGAATTCTCAGAGATAGAGTAATGATATTGACACAAAGCAGTGCCAAGAGTCTAATAATAAAGATCATGTATTCTGAGTATTTGCATTTGATCTCAGGGGTTGTAAAGACTACTATATTTCTAGCAATTTATCATTATGTTCTTGACTTCAGGGAGACAGCTATAAGAACTGAAAACCAATTATTTTCAGAACATATAGCATGTGTTGGTTTAGTGAATGCAGAGCATATTAGCACAATGAGGGATATGCTCCTATTGGCTTAACTCTGGTCAACATTATTTGTACACTTTGAGTGTATTTTTAGACAGTTTGAAAAAACACCATAAACAAGTAAAACCAGAACAACACCTGAGTATCATTTACCTAGTCTCCAAGTTTTAGAGACAAAGGGAAAAATGAAAAGAAAAGGTCACCAGACCTCATACCTTAGGCAGCCTGCTTTCTGAAGCATATCTATACCTATGGGTATTAGAAGTTTTAGTAGTATGAAAAACAGTGGGAAAAATTGAAGATCTGAGAGGAGTGATTTTCTTTCCAAATCTCATTTTATATAAGATCTTATATCTTAAAATCTTATATCATTTTATATAATTTCTTATAGCTTAAACTGGATTGGATATTGTGCAAATAAGAACAACTTTCATTTCAATAGTTAATGTGTGTTTATATGGTACTAATTCCCTTTTTTTTTTCTGGGAGCTGGTCACATTGTCCACCAAAATAGGAAATGAGCTTTCTATGCCACATTTTCTAGTTAATAGGAATTTATGCTTTATCTGCTATGCTAGCAGTCATTTTCCTTCCATCCCCCATCTAGCTACACTGTCCATAGAAAACAAAATTATATGAGAGGCATATGCCTTCAGTGTCAGTGCTGGTTTTTTAATATATATTTTTTTTTCCTTAATGAAGCATAGTGAAAATGCAAGTAAGCTGTATCATGAAAAGTACATATGCTTAAAACTATGAGATAAAACCGCAAAAGAAGAAGAAAAAAAAACATTTTCACATTATCTCCTTACTGCAGAAAAAATTTAGTTTTCTTTTAAGGCTCCTGAAACTTGAGAGCTGGAGCATCCTTAATACATACTGAGAATTCTTTGGGTGAGTTTTCAACACAAGCATGAGCTCAGTATTCCTACTTAGGGTATTTTAAATCAGAAATTGAAACCTAACAAAGGAAACATTCTCATTTCCGAAATCTGCTGCGCCTTTGTGTAGCAGTAGTCATTCCAAGGTGCCATGCAGCAAAAATGTATCCTCATTATTAGGAACCAGAGGAGCTCATACTCCTCAGTAATGCAGCTACTGTGATGTTGCATGTTGATGGTGATTTACTTGAAGATTGTTCAGCGCACTGATGCATCTCACAACTGTAGGCAGCAGTCTGAAAAGTCTGTCTGCTACCAGATTTTCTAGGCTCTGAAAACAAAAGAAAATTAAGAATGAAAGGAGGGAAAACTGTCATTTTTTCACCTCACTGAAACAATATTTTAGCTGTAACCTTTCTGCATTCTGTCATTTACCCTGATAACTCTGGATTTGCTTCTGTGTTTTTACCTAAGTAGGGTGTTAATTCCACTGTGGTTATAGAACAGAGATACACCCCTAAGCCTGGTTATGATCGGACCACAGAGAAAAATGAACACTTCTAGCCTGAGGAGAAACTGCAAAGATTGGCAGTGTTTTATGTTGGTGGGCTGAGGAATCTGAAGGTCGGATGAAGGAGATTTCAGGCTGGCACATGACTTTTAGTAGCGATTTCAGCAAATCTAACCTATCTGCAATTTCAGGCTTCAGAAATTTGATGTCAGTGTTTATAACGTTCTTCTACTCATATTAGCATATATAACGTGAACATTGTCACAAAAGTCATCTGTGAACAGGTACAAGTTACAGACAGAAATTAATTTTAAGAGGGTTGCATATTTAAGAAGTTTATGTTTTTGTAGCTCTGACCTTCTCACACTTGAAGTGAGCAAGTCTACAAATGTCTATAAAATTTAAGGATTTATTTTTAGTACAGAATTCAGGGCTGTTTAAAAGATGTTGCAGGTGATTAATGTTAAGAAAAATGACAAGAAAATTTACGCACTAGTGAATACAGCTAACAGTCAAATAGGCAAACAAATCCAGTGACAACGTTAAAGTGAACTCATCTTGCATTTATAAGATGCTGACTGCCCTTGACGACTACAGTGAAACTATTTAATAGCATCAGGAATGTGTTTGCTTACAAGATTGTCTTATAGACCTAGCACAAGGAGTTTAACTGCTGGATGAATTTTAGGTAACATTAAAATTATTTTGAAATGCTCTCACTCTAATAAGTCTCCTGATGGTTATTCTACTTCATATAAGTTGTTTTCTTACCTTAATTATCAGCTCTGTCCAGAGGTAATTTAAGAACTTCCTAGTCAGTACATAGTTAACTATTTATTAGCTACTATTTTATTCCTTATATTTTTCTTTTTCTTCTTTATTGTAGTCTGGGTTCTTTAAAAAAGGAAGCTTATAGAATCGTCTGAGTCACCTTTTCCTTTTTTTTTCTCCTGCCAGTCCCCTCATAATAATTTTTTAAGCATATTGATCAGGTTGAGTCAACTTGGAAACAGAAATTGTAGTTTTAGAAGTACATTCTACCGTGCTTGTCCTAGTCAACAACATCAGAAAGTTACAAGTTACCTACTTAATTAGCATCTCACAGAGAGAGAAAAGAAGATGTTTTCAATATGTGCTGCACGTAAGTAATGTCAGGCTAACCTCCATCTACATGCTGGCATGTCAGTTGGTTTGTATGTTTGGTCTATTCACCATACTCTATTATCTGGTAGTACATTATAGGAGACATGGATATACTGTAAAAAAATGAGAAAATTTTGGGGCAAGGAAAAGTAGAAAGCAAAGGCAGAGCTGAGAGCCAGAAGACAAATCTGTGAGAAAACAAGTTTCATGAGAATGATGGCTCAAAGAGCAATCTATATCCTTTATTTTTAATTCTTATTAGATCTAGCCAAATGATTGTCATTTCCTCAATAAGAAAATTATCTAAGTTCATAAAATAGATGGAAGAAAACAAAGTGGATCATAAACATTTTTCTGCAGAGAGAGGACTGAGTGTCTTCCACAGGGAACACCTTAGATGTGGTATAGAGAGTAGTCAGGATTTAAACAGAAAAGTGTCTGAGACATTGAATCTTAACACTTACGCGAGTTGATATGTGGACCTTAACACTCATTTTTGTTCATGTATCTCAGGACTGAATCCTGTGGGCTTTGAACTTCTGATTTGAATTAGTCATTAGCCAACAGGGGATAATATGCCTGTCTTTCCCCTTTGGCTTCCACCTCTGCCTTGAAGCAATGGGTGACCTGCATGGATAGTTTTCTGTTGATGCACGAAGTGGTGTGAATTGCTTTGTTTCACTTCAGTGACTAGAAGAGCGCCTAGTCCTTAAAGAAATAAGTTTGCATTAACGTGGCTTAAATTTGCCTTCTGACTGGTTTATATTAAATGAAGCTTAGCTATATTAAATAAAATTTATAGAAAGCCATCCTGTGTATGTTTGCATATGGTGCCTTTGTAATAACACTGCATTGTTTATGAAGCATCAGTATTATTCTGTGGTGTTAATATGTTGTTTATAGGAGCATTGCTGTGTAAAAACAGCTCCAGTCATATGGTATTCTGCGAGGAACAAAGCTATTATAGTTCCTTCTTAGCTTTACTAGAATTCAGCAAATGAATATGAACATTATCTTTGGGTGAGTGAGGATATTTTGCACTTTTTTAAAACTTTATGTCAGAAGAAATAGAAGGAGGCATTCAGAAGATAGACTTATTGAAGGCTGGAGTAGTAGAAATGGAAAAAAATGAAAAGAAAGAAGTTCTAGGTTCTGTACTGTAGGAGTAATGAGACAAAATTCTGTTCTAAAGTGTTGCAAATGACAGTAGAGAAGAGAGATGTGCATGAGTACTAGTGCAGAATGAGTAGTATTCATCATTTTCCTTTTCTGAAATTACACCAGAAAGAGCACTCATTTCACTCCATGAGGATGGAAGAAAGGAGATCTCTGAACAGATTATAAGACCTCTGTACTCTGTTATGTGTTGTCAAATTTTTATATAGTTAAATCTTAACTCTGGGTGGATTAAGAAGCTTTATACTACTGAGTACCATTACAGTGAATAGTATTGATGGAAAGCAAGCTGTGAAGGGAACTTTTTTACTTTACAGTACAGTGCTGCACTATATCAGAGACATGTGGTGAAGACTTTCCCAATATGGGGAAAATTGAAAGTATACTCAAGCTTGGACTAATTTTTGACTGAAGTTGATGGTCCTCTTCTGTTTCAGAAGTGAATCAAAATTTTGTAGTGACAGTGAATTGAGACTTCTCAGAACTGCAATTTGTTTAAAGCTGAGGGGCTTTTTACCCTCAGTAAATTTTATTGCCTTAAAGTATTTTAAATGTGAGCTGTTTTAGTATCCTGTGCCCACAGCAAAAATCAGGCTACTGTCTATTGCAGTCTCAACCACTTTACCTCGTCAATTTTTTCAAGTGAATATCTTCCCATGGAGAACTTTTCCCAACAAATTTATGTTTTCTAATAAAAATCTGTGTTACATTATCTGATTTCTTCTAGAACAGTGTTTCCAGTCAGCTTCATTCCATATGATCGTTATTCTCTCAGTATCCTTAGCGTCAAAATGCTTACTAGTGCATTTTAAATTCTTCTGTGACCCTGAAGTGTACTGAATAGTAAAGAAAGCAACTGAGATGACTTTTGCTGTATTTTGTGATTTTATCACATGCAGGAAAGCTTGCAGTGCGACTGGAAAATCTGAAGGTAAAGTTCTCTCTAGCAGAAAACTGTATTTATCCTTATCTGTTCACCAGATTTCTTTATTTCTTAATAATTTAGGTAATTTCCTTTGATTTTACAAAATACTTGACAAGAGCATAAAACAACATAATGATTTTTGTAATGTTCTTTATCAGAATGCCTATGAAAAGGAAGAGTTAGTTTTTGGACAGAGTTTGATTTTTCCTTCATGTTGCTGAATGCAATATATATCTTCATTACAAATTTTGATTTTGTGGAATCACTTGTCATATATTACATAGACCAGATTCATAAGAATCCTAGCAAACACAGCATGAGGACAACTGTAGTACAGCAAAATATTTTTTACATTACAGGTTGACTTTCCCTAATGAAATATTTATTTAGCTTGACTTTTAAAGATGTGCTTGAGCCTTTTAAAATAATACACTATATGCTTCTTCACCTTTTCAGTTACTTCTGGTTTTAGATCAGTTTCTTATACCTTTTTTCATATTGAGCAGTTGCTAATTTTATTAACAATTACTCTAAAGTTTACCTCTTATGCATAGAATTATTTACCGGATTATTATACCCTGTATGAAGGAACATGGCAAAAAAGATTCTAGGCCCTTAGACCTTGTAGATAACTTAAAACTGTGTTACTTTGGTCTTAATCTTTAGATATTAGCAGCTTTGGCATGTTGCTCAGTTGAAGGCAGCATAAAAATGCTATTATTCAGAGATTGGATATGCCCGATGAATATACCAACTAATAAAAGTTGGTGAAGTATGATGTTTCCTCCCTTCGGGTTTAAAGAAGAATATATGAGAATATGTCAGGTGCTTTCAAAAAAGGTTGACTTAATAATGAGGAGAGGGCCCTAATGCACACAAGAATAATTTAGATATTACTGAGGGTTTGGGGTTTTTTTTAATGCTAAAATATCACTTAACTTTTTTTTCTAGTTTTGTTACATCACACAGATACAGCAGCATTTTATATCCAAGCACAAAGTGTTGGAATTCTGGACTTAATAATTAAAAATGTGAAAAGATTTTAGATCTTTTGTGTAGTGATAGAAGCACTAGGTTTATTTGAAGTGCTTATGAAATGCCCATGAGTCCATTTGTATCAATTTAGTCTAATATTTTGATTTCAGAATGATTTAACTAGGATTATCTTTTGATCAAAATTTAAACCATATTTGTGAAAAGAAAGTGAACTGGTCTCCTATAGGAATGTATGTGATGGTGGATGCATCCTCCTTTTGCACAGTCCTGGTATCTGACACAAGAGAATTTTTGGGGAGAATTTTGGCAACAGACTGACTTTTCTTCTTGAACTGGAATAGATGAGCAATGACACCTCCTCTCAAATTTGTGCCTCTTTCTTAGAAACAAAGGTCTTTATGCAAAATCTGCTCACTGCTTCTTGAAAGGATCTTGGTGTTCTCTGTGTTTAAAATTGCCTTTATTCTCAGGAACTATTTAATGATCAGTGGTTTGTGCTTTTTCCATGTTAACTGTTGACATTAATGTGATCTCAATGTTATTTTGCAGTTTTCCTTTTGATCCCTCGGAAATATTCTACTTAAAAAAGAAACTGAATCTGATCTCAAACTTACAAATACACAGTTTTAAAGTGGGGTTTTGTACAGAGAAATAGTAATTTTTATTAAGCTTGAGTGTTTCCTCTTTATGAACAGATTATTTGACTCCAGATCATCAGCTCATTCTAAAGCTAGTCTTCTTTCAAACAAATCCATAAGCATCCTACTTTCTTATACATCACTTTTTAATTTTTAGAGTTGTGGTAGTCTGTTGCTCATCTCCGTATAATTCTTAAATATATGATGTTTGCAACAATTTCTCACATAGGAGAAATACAAAACATATTTCAAAATTCGTCCGATAATGCATTGTTTGTAAGAGTGTAAGTCAGACAGGTTGGCCTAGGTGGACTCAAATAGAAGCATGACTTTCTGTCACAACGTCCAGAATCACATAATAATGGATTTCATTATTGTGCTGCCACAGAGGTATAAAGAAATAAATACAGAATAATAAAGCCACCTGCTAAAGCTTTTCACATTAAGCAAGCTTTGATTAACTAAGCATAAAGGTGTAGGTGTTTGTAAATTGTGAATCTCAGAAAGAGAGAATTTACTTTTCTCTGTCATTGGAACAAATGAGAAGATAGTAGAAAGGAAAGAAAGCTTGTGGAGGGAAGAAAAAGGAAATTTTAGGCCAGAACACCTTATTTCCCCCAAAAGATCCACCATCTATTTTTTCAACTATAAGAATGGCTGAGAGTCACAGCAGTAAAGCAGCTTTTTCTTGAGGAATGAGAGGGAAATAATTTCTTTGTAGTCTGATACATTTTATTTTTTAGAAAGTGTAGCAGTATTAGGAAAAGCAATCAAAGAGTTCCAGAATAGCATCTTACCTTTTCTATTACAGAGAAGAACGCAAGTGTCCTTTGCTCTTTATGCTTCCAAGTTTAAGCACAAGCTGTGTATTATATTATAACATTCTTGAAGAATAGCTGTCAATAACAGCTCTTTTCACCTCATGTACTTCCCTTTGTTTTCTCGTCAGAATTACACACATTGCTGTATATTTTGTACTCAGAACACAGTGCATGTCAATATTTCATAAATTCAGTTGTGTAATAGCTTGGAATTCAGAGTTTATGGAAGTTAGATCTGTATACTAACAGGGATACAGAGTTATATGCCTGATGATAGATGTTATCAGACCTATTCATAAAATACATTTTTTTCAGTTTAGCCTCAGATTTTGTTGATGTTTATCTTTGAAAGTCTGTATCAGCACCAGCATTAAAGTAAATCTAGTTTTTAATGCTATTTGAGTTCATTTTATAAGACATTATATAAGATGAATTATGCATTATTATATGGATACTTGCAATGCGGTCTTTTAGAGTTTAGATTTCACTTTAGATTTCATTTTATTTCGTGTCATAGTTTTATTTAACACTTGAATTGTCATGGCCTTGGGGTATTCTACTGTTTTCTACTTCAGCTTAGGGTCTATAGACCTTCTATTTTCCTCCCATTTCTTCACAGGTCTGTAACATTTAGCTTTTCTGCTTTGTTTTTACATCTGTTCTTCAGGGAAACTACTTTTTCGACAAGATTGTTTCAGAATAGTTCAACAATAGTAACAGAAAAGTAAATAGTGAGTTTGTTTAGATGACTATTTTCTAATGTTGCTCTTATTCTAGAGGGAATGTAGAAATTATAGTCTTTTTGCACATTCCAGTCCTAGTCACTAGTGTTTCTTTTAAGAACTTCCATGCTTGAGGGAATTCATCTTGCTCACAAAATTTCATGATCTCAAGAAACAATTCCTACTGCTATTTCCAAATCTCTTATGATTGCCTTTCTTTTTTTTTTTTTTTTACTTGGTATAGGAATTCAGGCTATTCAAGGCCCTGAATTTACACCTGACTGAATGAATGCCAAATTGGATTTTCGTGGAATATATTAGGGAAGCTATGAAAAATAAGGCTCTAGTGGAGAAGCAGTAAAGAACACACACATCCTTGCTTTACTTTACATGAGAAAATTTATTTATTTATTTATTTATTTTGGTACTGAAGAAGAAAAACCCTGTAGTTCAATGCAAGGCTTCTGGGTTTTATTCTGTTTTGAAAACTAGTTACCTTATTTAGCTTTCTCATTTTCTTAGAAAAATCTGAAGTTGAGCTATTTTCTGCATGATCACTGAATGCTTAAATCAAGTCCATACACAAATGACTAACACAAACCAAAGTGGAGAGTTCAATAGAAGTCTGACAGATAAATGTTTCAAATAACAGCAGGTTAAAATATGAATGGTTGATGTTTTTGTCTTCAGTTATTTCCCCTTTCTTATGTTTAAGTTATTGGCAAAGAAATGGTATGTCATATGCATAGAAGGATATTCTTACCATTGGAAAACATTTCCAGTATCTTGGTATAGAAAACAAGTCATGGTGGACGTGCAGATTAACACACTAGAGATCATAACACAGACATGTCTTTTTTTCAAATAGGTCAGCTGAATCAAGTAAACAAAAGAAACCTGAAGATCTACTGTTTTTTTTAGCTATGTTTTGTGTATTTCCTTAGATGTGAACTTAGGAACCAAAATCACGTGCTTAAGCTCTTTCATTAATTTTTTTCCTGTCTTTGTGTCCTCAATCAAACATAAGTTCATGACTGGAAAACTGGCTTCCCATGGCTTGGACAGGTGTATTCTTCACTGGGTAAAGAGCTGGCTGGATGGCCAGGCCTGGAGAGTGATGGTGAACGGAATTGCATCCAGTTGGCAGGTTGGTCAATAGTGGGATTCCCCAGAGCTCCATCCTGTTTAGTATCTTTATTTATGATCTGGACGACGGCATTGAGTACACCCGCAGTCAGTTTGCAGATGACACCAAGGTGGGTGGAAGTCTGCTGGAGGGCAGGAAGGCTCTGCAGAGGGATATGGACAGGCTGGATTCATAGGCCAAGGCCAGTTGTATGGGCTGAGACTCAAAAAGGCCAAGTGCTGGGTCCTGTACTTGTGTCACAACAGACCCAGGCAGTGCTACAGTCTTGTGGCAGAGTGGCTGGAAAAATGCCCATTGGAAAAAGACCTGGGGGTGCTGGTTGACAGGCAGCTGAACATGAGCCAGCGTGTGCCCAGGTGGCCAGGAAGTCCAGTGGCATCTTGGCTTGTATCAAGAATAATGTGGCCAGCAGAACCAGGACAGTGATCAGACCCCCAGACTCAGCACTGGTGAGACCACACCTCAAATCCTGTGTTTAGTTATGAGCCCCTCACTACAAGAACATTTTTGGGTTCTGCAGTGTGTCCAGAAAAGGACAGTGGAGCACAAGTCTGATGAGAACTGGCTGAGAGAGCTGGGGTTGTTTAGCCTCGAGGAAGGGAGGTTCGGGAGGGACCTTATCACTCTCTACAACTGCCTGAAAGAAGGTTGTAAATGGAGATCGGTTTCTTCCAAGTAACAAGGAATAGGACAAGAGGAAAAGGCTTCAAGTTGCATTGATGTGTGTGTGTGTTAGACTGGATATTAGGAAAAATTATGTTATGGAAAGGGTGGTCAGGCATTGGAACAAGCTGTCCAGGGAAGTGGTAGAGTCACCGTACCTGAAAGCATTTAAAAACCACATAGATGTGGCACTTAAGGGCACGGTTAATTGGTGAAGATGGCACTGCAGGGTTAACAGTTGTACTCAATGATCTTAAAGGTCTTTTCTAACCTTAATGATTGAATGGTTCTATGCCAAATTGGTTTTTAAAAGCATTACACTCACTGTTTTTTCTAAGCTGGTGATTATCCCTCTAGAAGTCTAAACTGGACTGAAGATTCTTCCTCCCTCTCACATATTGGAATAAAGAAAATAAACTGAAGGTAGCCAGAATTATCTTAAATATGAATTCAGATGTAAGGAGTATGGCCCTTGCTGTTGACCATTAGATTCTAGGGACTGAACTGTGCGTTGTCTTTTAAAGGTGTCTGTTGGATATCGTTACGAGATTGCACATTATTTTAAAATAAAAAGCAGTAAATAATCCCTGAGAAATTGTAAAGAAAGATGTTTCCTTTTTATTAAAACACAATATTAATAGAAAATAATAAGGTTAGAAAAACTACGCTTTTTACTAAACACCTTTTGTCAGTTGTTTTGTTATATATTTGTTCAGTATTAACTTACCTTGCTCTCTGTAGTGTTTAAAAAATCTGCTGTTCACTATGCATGAATTCAAAGAACACAGTTAATTCACTCTACTTTCATAGCAATGAAGGTCTAAGATCACTCATGAGCCATTATTGTCTGTACTGTAAAATGATATTTCCTTGATTTCAGTGTACAGAAATTACAGATATACAAAAAACCCTACAGCACGACCCCTCATTTTTACAGTACTCAAGTTAAGCAATTGCCAAAATAAAATGGCAAATAGTCCACTTAGAGGGGAAAAAAAAGGACCTGAAACAAACCAAATATAACTCAGACTTTGAAAGTATGGAGAGTTTAGTCATTAGCACTTGGAATGCTTTCTGTGTTAGCTGCAGGAATTTCATGGTACTGACACAAGTTCAGATGGTGCGCTTAACACTTTGCTAAATTATTTGCACATTTTTATCTGTTTCAGCTGGCATCACTGCCTTGAAAATCTTCAGTGTCTCTTTTATCATAGCACACAGGTATCAAGTTACAGGAAAGTGTGCCTCGTTGGGAAAAAAATCAGTTCAACTTGACTGTGATGCAGAATCCACAGAATTTTCTTTTTTTTTTTCTTGCTGAGTTAATTTGTGGTGCTCTTGTGGTGCTCCTGTGAATGGAATATTACTGTCAAGACTTCTGTCTATTCAAGAAAGGTCCTCAAGAAGGGAAATGTGGGAAGGAAAAGCATAGAATTCTTGTGGGGATGAGGAAGAGAGAGGAAGATAGAAGTTCAGTACCTGTGCATTGTCCAGCATACATACCCAGACAAAAATCACTCCAATAAAGTTATGTTGAAAAAAAATAGGCCATATGTATTGACGAATATTGTTTAAACCATCTATTAAATTCAGGAAGGAAAATTAAAAATAACTATAAAGGAAATATGTAGCATTCTTTCAAGATAATGGGCTTTCCACCTCTTTTTCAAAAAAGTGGTGAGAGCTCCAGAAAGCTTCACAAATACATTATCCATCATTTTGCTGTTTTCTAGAAATTGTAGTGCTAACAGAATTCTATGAAATTCATTTACAAATACATGGATAGCATGGATAACATGTATTTAATATAGACCATTAAAATGTCTTTTAGCTTTAGTTGAACATTCAAAAAGTGATGCAGGTTAAATTCTATATGAAATAAAGAATAGATTTAAAGACTCAACAAGAAGTTTGTATTAACCAGTATGACCGGAAGTACACTAATGTCCAAATTCTTCGGAAAGACCTATGGCAATTTATGGATTAAACTGCTTCAAAAGTAATTCCTTTTCCTATTTCTACTTCTTTTTTCCTAGACTGTAGTACTGTGCTACTTCATCTGCATACAAAATGAAATTAAGACAGTAGAATAAGTTCTGCCATGACTTATGAATGTAGGCATTATATGAATGTTACCTTACAAAGTAGCATTGAAAAGAAAATAATACAGTTTTAATTCAGTCATGCTTGTGCATAAGGATAAATGTATAGTGTCAAGAAATAATTGTTTTATGGAAAACAAAGCCAGTTTTCTGGGTCATTCCAGGAACTTGAACTAATGAGTCATTTCACACAGGTCTCATATATGTTTGTTTGACAGTTTTCGAACTGTTGTAAAGGTGTCCTTTAAGCATAGAGAAAAATAAATTCTGGATTATAATTTCAGTCATTCAGCTAAACTGTTTATGAGAAAAACAATTGTAAAAATTAAGTTACAAAGACATTGCTACTTTAAAAGGATTTGTAATGAAATATTTATTTCTGCTTCAATTAATAATTTAAGTTTGCCAAGCATAAACAGGGTTTGGTGACCTGAAATGACTTTCAATTCAGTTAAATAAATAAAAAAAACCCAGTAGCTCAAAACAGTTATTCCCATGGCAAAGTTTATATCTCTAGTTATCAAAAGTAAATTTATATCTGTGTATCTCATTTCATAAATTTCTTGAAATTACCTAAGAAAGTATGATGTGTAACAAACTATTTAGCTTTATTAATGGACATGATAGTTAGTCTTGTGTTTAGAAACTGCATATACAACGAATGTTGTAACAGGGTCTTGATTTTCATTCATTTGAAACATTTCTGCACTTCAGTAGCTAAACCACTGAGACAACAGACAGGGATTTGGCAGCTGTGGTGATCATAGGTTTCGGCCTAACTTTCTGCCATTTTCTGGTGGGAAGAAATGCAACAGCTGAACCAGGTGTGTGGAAGTTATGCATCACTATAAGTGTTCTTGTAGACAGCACTCGATTGACTAGTAGTTTAAAATTATCTTATATGTTTTTGTACAATTAGTTCTGCAACTTGTATTTCTTAAATTAAGGATTATCTACTACTATAGTCCTAGATTAATTCTTATATAGAATACTGGTGGGTTTTATCAAATTCTAATATTATCTAAGAAAAAAAGTAGTATTTTTTCCATGTTTAGAAGGGCAATTTGTCACTAGACAGAACTTACATCAACTAAAACAAAAAACATGACAGTTGAAATATGACTAGATTAGATTTAGAAAGCTAAATGCTTTCTCATTCGTAAAGATAGATATGGTTTTCTCATAAGATTGACTTTCCATGAAGTAGGACGTGGGACTATTTGTATTTTGACTTTAGTGTGCTTTTACATATTTATTAGAAGAGAATAATTAATTGTACAGCAACCTATTTCTAAGAAGACTACTGGATATAAAATGGAAACTCTGTTACTGTGTTTTAGCAAGAAAACTATCCTTTATTCTTTTTTGCCCCTAGGAATTATATTGCACAGAAAATAACTTTAGTCTAAGCACAGAAAAATTTTTCAGTAGTCACATTGCTTGACTGAGTCATCTCACTTGGGCATTATTTTCTGTGAAAGTAATCACTTTAATATTTATTTGAGTGGACTGTTGCCCTGGTTTTTCTACTGTTCTGTGTTTTTACTTTTGTTGTAGTTCTCATGCATTTTCTATAAACATAGCTCTTGTTTTTCTAACCGGCCTAGAATGTTTTCTGAACTTCTGGATTGTTGTTCATTCCTTTCTCCAAGGCGGAGAAAGATGATAGACTACGTTCCTATCCTGTAAAATTGCAGAGGTGTTAACCTCATCTACCAATGTGTGGTTGTTTTAAGAGAGGTATAAAAAGGTGAGAATAAAGGTGGGCAGGGTCCTTCGCTCTGCTCAGTGGTCCTGACCTGCTGTCTGAATCTGCGTGTTCGTGTCCGACACTGCGACATCTGACTTCTACTACAAAACTAAAAACACAGAACAGTAGAAAAACCAGGGCGACAGTGGACATCTCTGGTTTGTCAGGTATTTTTAATAGACATACATAGATGTAAATATAATTTTTGATATTTCGCTTTTCCATATATTTTTTCTTTTCATAGAGCAATATTCTCTCCTGAGAGAGGTCTGGAAAAGCATTTTGCCTTTTTGTTTTAATGTCGCCCAGCTTTCAGTGTGATTTTTGATATTTGTAGATATTTTGGGTTAATTCTAACATCTTTAGAAAAAACCCCACAACTTTGCTGAATATTTTGAGCAGATAGGATCAGTCCTGCTCTGAAAAAAAAAAAAAAGATAAGAGGTATATACACAATGCGTGGGACTCTGCATCACTTTTAGCTTACTTAAAATGGAAGAATTAAGTCATGAAAGTTCAAACATAATTAAGATTATTTTGTTTTAGCAAAGTCCAGAGGGAAATAGTATTGCTTCACCATTTATATATATATAGATATATATATATATAGTGAGAGCATTTATATATATATTTATATACTTTAAAGAAACGTGTTAAAAACTCCCTCTAAAATATTTATCTTTTGTACATTGTTTTGTCGGGGTTTTTGGGGGGTTTTGGGTTTTTTTGGTCTGTTGGTGGGGTTTTTTTTCCTTTCTGAAATCATAGCTCACCTTAATAATTTTTACACCATTGAATTTCATGTGTTTATGTTCCACACATGTAAAGGACATGGAAATTATTAGTATCTTACTGGTTTTTTAAAAGAAATGGAATGAGAAAGTCCATATAACAAAACTATTGTGATATTCTTCTAAATATATTTTTTTTTCTAAAAAGTGCCACTGATTAACAGTTTGGATTATAACACACACACCTACATGCCCTTTACTGGATTATTAATGCCTGAAAATCTCTCAAAGCTCCCACAGTCTTCCTGTACTGGGTCTTTCTGGCATGAAAGCAGCCCACATAATCACTCTCATTGGTGACCAAGGCAGTGCTGAGGTTTAGATAACACTGAACATTCTTGAATACCATAAAAGCCTTTTCTATTTCCACTCTGTTCCTCTGAAAGCAAGAAACTGGGAGAAGACATGGCAGGTGGAGCTGGCCCAAACTGGCCAAAGGGGTATCCCATTCCATGTAACATTCTGCTCACGATAACAGCTGGGCAAAAGGAGGACGCGGTGGGGGAGAATATTGGTCATGGCCCTGTTACTTCTGCTGTTTTCCAGAAGATGGCTGGGCATCTGCCTGCCAGTGGAAATTAGTGAATGAATTCCTTACTGAATTCCTTCTGAATTACTGTGAAAGTGAGCAAGTTGACTGGGTAGGCAGTTACCTACCATCCAGGGTTAGCCCACCGCAGTTCCTTAGTAACAACTGAAAAAAAATGGACAATGTAAAATTGACTAGGAGCAAATGTTTCACATCAGTAAAACTGAAAATACTTGACATTTCTTTTTTAGCTTTCCTTGAATGGTAATGGTGCTGCACTTTAACCATATGGTTTAAATGCTGCTCAATGTGTGTGCTACTTTTTCTAGTACCGGTCCCTGGGGAAGGTAGCAGAAAGACATCACAGCTTTTATCTGCAAGGAGGGCTTTGAAGTTAAAAACTCCCAACAAAACAGTGTTGTTTCAATGTCTAACACAGGAATTTAATAATATCTGGATTATGGTATGCTAGTTTGTACCATGGATAATTGAATGACCTATTTCATGACAGCTACTTGATCAGAGGATGAGTTAAATTTTCTGTTTATAATGTTGTTTCATATAGAGGCATATTTAATCACAGGGAAAGCCACATATGCCTATCAAGGAAACAATAGTTTTTTACTATACTATTAGCTCAAAGTGGACAAATCTGTTCTTCATGTGCAAAGTTGCCAAAGAGGAACAGTTAATGTTATTGTGTGATACAGCAGTTAAACCTTGGTTCCAGAAACCAAATCCAGCCTTCCTAATTTTAACTAAATAAAAGGAAAATTCCAGTCAATAAGTTAACTGAAACTTTTGATTGTTTTGATCATTGTTGCTAAAACCAATCCGTTTGGCTTTTGCATAACAAAAAACAATACTTAGGTTGTTTTGTCTGACTGAGAACTAAGCTAGCCCATTGTGATATTCAGAAAGTCTTATTTCAAATAAGCACTAAAATGTGCGGAAGGTTGTTCAGACTATGACCTTTTCAAAACTGCTGTCGCTGTGATGCACATTTCCTGCTCTTGGTGACATTGGGTGATGTGTTTGGCAGAATAGAGGATTGCCTGCTGTGCTGCAATTGAAAAGCAATCAACCATTTGAATAAAAGTCCATGTATCTGTGATGAGACAAACGTGTAATTTGTTTCCTGCTTTGTGTTAAAGAAACTCTTTTTGCCACTGGTTTGATGTTAAATGAATTATAAACATTTTTCAAAAGATAATATGGGAGAAAGACAAACACAGTTAATGCTAATCAGAGCTAAGGATTTCATTGAAAGTAATGAATTGCTGGCTTGAAACTGCTCGAAGGACATCAGTTTATATTTACACTTAGAGCCAGCAGTGCTCTTAATCCAAATCTATTCAGCTGTTTGTGTCAGACGTGTGCATTTTCCATTCCCCCTGTGTAAGGCAAGTAGCATGTCTGGAGCTCACAGACCATTTTATAAATGTGATGGTCACTGGTCAAATGTAAGGAGGGTGATTAATGAAGGAGATTTTTACAAGGCTTAGTATTGTGCCCAAGGATTGCCTCCTAGGAGTGAAAGAGAACTGGGCAACCCCTTCTTGGTTCCCATGAGCGTGAGAACCATCCTTGCTAGGATGGTAACGTCACCTGAGGGATCTGGCAGGGCCCTGGGCTGAGGTGGCACACAAGAGCTTGCTGCGTGGGTCCTGGGCACAGGGCCAGAGCACTGCCCAGCACCACTTGGGTGGTGAAATTGAATTTGGTACAGGCAGAAGTCTGAACAGGGCACCTCACTGGAGGAAAGGCTGTGCAGTGGAGTTGTCACAGGCATTTGCTCTGATATCAAAGCAGGTGTTTAATAGCCCTGTGAGTGAGCAAGAAAGTTTACAGAGGCAGGAACCCACAGAAAGCCTTTGTAATTGCAGGAGGCAAGGGCCAGGCAGCTGCTGAGCCCCCTGATGTGGGCACCTGGAGTGGAGCAAGCCTATAAAGGGGTTGCTACGAGGGCAAGAGAGGAGCAGGTGAAGGCTCTGGAAAGGGGGAAAAGTTTCTGCCTAATAAGCAAAAGAGGTTTTTATGTAGTTCTAGTTGTATTGTACTTTCTCCTCATTTTCTTATTTGGTGTTTTTGTTCCTGGTCTTCAGTTTCATTCAAGCAGAAGAGGTACGATACGATTTTTCTCTTTTCTGAGGAAACTAAATTCTGTGAATTTTGCTGAAGATGGCTGCTAAGTGCTGGCAAGAGAAACAGATTCATATGGACAAAGATGCTAACCTGACTGTTTCTGGCTGACAGATGCACTTTTCTGGGAGGTTTCAATATTTCAGCTTAATAGCTGGGTATTCAGCATTTACAGATCTCCTTGGTATTACTTGGTATTATTTTGTTCTCCTTTTTCTCACTGTAGTTTTGCATAGTATTTCATTTAAAAGTGTGTCACTTTCTCCTAATTTATTCCAACTTACCTTTATAGGGCAATAAGAAGGTCACTTTGTTTGAATACGGACCCCTATTCTCATGAGTGTGTTTAGGCTTGGCCTTTAAGGTTGAAAATAGCCTGTGTAGTCATAATGTCTGTGTCAATTTCTATTGGTTCTCACTGATAAATACTGAGCCCACCAGAAGGTCTCAATCAAGTTCTATGGAGATGTGAATCTTCACAGTACTTCCAGTGCCCCTACAAGGAAGGAGAGAGGGGAGGAAAGGGGGGCGAGTGTATGTCTGAGGGCAGAGGGGGCAGGCAGCAGAGAAGGGAGGAGAGGATAGTGCAAGACCCTCCCAAAAACTTATTTTACACACAGGCAGAATAAGCCTTTGTATAAAGTACTCCAGCTTACTTGGCTGCTGCTGAAGGAAAACCATGACCCAGCAAGAGAATGATGAGCCATGTGGATGATTTCTTTCAGTCCTGCAGGTGGGAGCAGGGCTGGAGGGTGTGAGCTGTAAGGGGCTGTTGCTGAGGGCCATGGGCTGCAGCTGCAGGTCCTTATCCTGCCCCTGCATGGCTGTGGGGCTTTTTTTTGTCCTTGTTTTGCACCCTCCCATCTTTGAACCACTAGTTGTCTTTAGTTTGTTAAGATATGTGCTGTTATGTGGTGGAAATTGATTACCATAATAATTATATTGACAAATTTTGATTTTTTTTTTTTATTTACTCTCAAATAATCCACTCTTTTCTTTAAACTTTGTCCTCTGCCCAAAATGTTCCTAACCAAAATAAAAAAAATTTAGATTTCTGAACAATTTTGTGTACCGAGAGTTCTGAATAATGAGTACTGCAGATTTAGTGTCATGTTCAGTCAATGTAGTTACAAGCTGGTCTTGCTAGTGAAATAAAAATCTGTTAAAGAACTGTTGCTAAAATACTACAGCTCAAAAACAGTCTAGAGGTTTAATATTTATGAGCAGATTCTCACAGTTCATACTGGGGCCATGCTCAGTGTTAATGCCCTACAAGTGTTAATGGTAGATGGTGATCAATCTTATTTGCTACTAAAACCTGAGACTACATTGAACACTTACTAAAACAAGGATTACAGTCTTGGTTAGGCCTTTCATGGATAGTGTATTAAGCAAAGATACAGCTGTAGAGCTGGAATTGTCATTTACAGAATGGTTTTAAATAGGAGAGGGGGGAATGGAACCCCACAGGTCTTTTGACCCCGGAACTTACCATTAGTTATTTGCACACAAAATATCGGTGCATTGTCTTGAAAAATAGCTACCACTTTGTTTTACATGACACGTGGGTAATGCAGCAAGTTAGTATAGAAGCCATGAATGCAAATTCTATTGTTAGGGAAATAAGAAAACAGTCGGAGTTTGTGAGAGACTGCTCAGCATACAGAAAGCCTGTGTGTGTGTTCCAGCCCAGGGCCAACTGTAAGAACATGGTGATTCATACTCTCATGAATTTACAAAGTTTCCTTGTGCAACGTTTCTCTAAACTGATCAGATAAAAGGATAAAGTATGTAATTCTGTGAGTCTTTTGCATGCTAAAACATCAGCTTAATTCCCAGCTGCAAATGAATCAAAGTGTTACCTACAGCTTGCTCAGCTCTGGATGCTGTTGAGCTAGCCTTTAAATAGGAAATATGTATGAGGAATCCCAAAAGACAACTTGAAACTATATTTGTTAAATTTTTTTCTTAAAAGTTAAAACAATTTTACATTCTCTACTTTCTAAAAATAAAAACTGTTATTTTTTGTTTGCTCTTCCATTTGGTATATGTTTAGAGTTTTAAATTTCAAGAGAATCTGAAAAATCTATGGGACTGTTTTGGGTGTAATACATTTTTAGTGATAGTTCTTAACGTGTGATTTTTTTTTTTTTTTTAACTTAAGGCTATGATAATTTGAATGTTTCCTGACTTACTTTCAGATGAAACAAAGTACATTTTGTTTCCTGTACTACTGTAAGTCCTCTCAGAATGTGTAAATATTATACTTTTTTGGCTGAAAATTCAGAGTACATAGCTCATATGGGTACAAACTTCCCTATTTCTGTGTTGTGGCATTTGACAAATGTAGATGTGCCTATCATCACATAAGCAATAACAATTCCTGGAAAAATATTAGCATTTGTGGCTAGATTATTTGTCATCCTGACTTGCTGCCTTTCTTAATATTCAATATGCTGTGCTGCTTACTTTCTCAACCAAGTTACTGAATTGTATCTAAATATGGGAACCTAAGTTCATCTTGGACTAACTTTCTGAATCTAAGTGCTTAGATAAAATAACAGCCTTCTGAAAAACACAGTGTTTGTGATGATGATGGTCTCCTGAATGGGTGCTGCACCCTAACAAGTTTCATCCCAGGAGACTTTTCTGTACTGACATTCAAGAAACCCAACCAAAAAACCAAAAAAATCTCCTAAAAAACCCCAACAAACTGAAAAAAACCTCGTCCATTATCAAGGTATCAAAAGTATCCAATAATAATAAATCCAGGAAGGAAAAGTAATAGTCTCAATTTCCTGATGATGACTGAAATAGCCAGGCGTTAGTGAATGGGCTACATGTCACAGCCCATACTGGTTTAAAACATGGTTTCTCTTTTGTTAATGGCAAGACTCCTGTAGCTTAGTAGCAGTTCTATTCCAAGGTTAAAATTATGGAAGTACGTTTTTTGGAAACAATAAAATGAAGAATTTGCCAAATAGAGTGATTTTTTGCAATTTGGACTCGAGCAGTGGAAAGCAGCAGAAGTTGGTTTTACTTAAGCTGGGTTTTAGTTGTTCCTTTGTTTTTTTTAACTTATATCTAAACCCATTTCTTGGTATCTCTCAGTTGCTCTTTAGATTGATTGGTTTGTTTACATTTTCATAATTGGGTGCATGTTTAGTTCAAATTTACGTTAGTGAGCATTTTGTCACCTGTTTTGGAATTGCATGGATTTTATTTATTTCTTTGTTGTAAGTAATCTGGTAACCACTGTTGGGTGGACTGTTTCAGAGTACTCTTTTAATTGTTTTTTCTTGAATATGTGCTATAAACCACTGGAAACACGACATAGCTGCTCCTTTTCAGTACAGAACAGTGCCTGTTAAACATGCTAAAACATAAGGCTCTAAGTTAATGCTATCTGAAGGCTTCAGATTGTATCTTGAGAAAGAATCCTGCTTCTCTTGAGGTCAGTGAGAATTTTACCACAGACTTCAATTGAAGGAGTTGCATATGCAGTGATGTATGCAAATTTATGTATTGTTTTGGAATAGTTAATGGTGTAAAATGAAGACATATATAAAACATTTCATAATAAATACAGTTTTTCATTACGGTAGAAAAGTTGCTTGTTTGTTGCTGTACATAATTGGTATATGTTGACATATACCAATATTATAAATATCTAAATATATAATGTAAATTATTCTCCCTTATCTGAAAGAAGGTGTTTTGCATTCAGGCATCAGATTTAATTATAGCAGTAAGATGAAGTCCCAAGAGAAGTCTTAAATGAGTTCTATTTTCATAACATAGAGCACTGTGCATTTTTGAGTCACCACACACCTCTCAATAATTCAGAGCAGTTGTCAGATGGAGATCTGAGATCTTTATCTTCAATTAAGAAAGCAGAAATAATAATGTTTTATGTGCTTTGTCCTCAAACTGTAACAATTCCATCGCTTCAAAGAAGTTCTTAGATTCTCTAACATGAATACATGACCTGTGCTGTAAACCACTCTTGGACATTGCAAAGCTTTATTTGAGCTTAGCTTTAGTATAAGGAAATAGGGAAATTGGGTGTGCATTAATTTCTGTCAGTTAATGACTGTTGCTCGTGTATAGTGGTGATGCATTGGCACGAGGAGGAATACTGTCTAAAACTTATGGGAAATTTTTAGTGTTGAATTGGGTTTTCCGGTTTCAAGTCATTTTGGTGCATGAGCAGTTAAACCCACCATCAATCTGATCTGTACATGTGTATAAAAATCACTGTAGTGTAGTTATATCAGCCACACAATACCTGAGGTGAATATGTAGTCCTCTCAACTTTGTGCTGAAATTGTTATCAAGTAATATAGTGAAAGCATGTCATTAGAGCCAAATTTCATGGCTGTGTGCTTTCTGTAGTACATTTGTCTAGAAAATCTGTGCTATGTGAGAATGCAAGAAATCAAAGCATGGTTGTCTAATAGACCCATAGTCTTCAGAAGAAAAAGTGGTGAGATTTTATTTCTGCCACTGAAGTGAAGAACATAAATTCTCAGTGCTTGAAGAAATGTGTGTCAAGCTATGGTATTGCCATGTTAGCACTTCACTATGGAAAATGAATCTAATATGACCAAATTACTACCAAATTATGCATTGTGATTTGCTTCTTCATGCTGTTTTTGTATGGGTTAGGCAAGGATGGATTCAGCTAGGATGCAAGGATATTGCAAGAGTATTGCAAGGAATTAGAATACTAGGTGTTTGTTCTGGACATTAGGGGTATGAAGCCAGAGTATAAAATGAAGTAACTGTGAAGGGCAGTGTTTGTTCCCACATTTGGAGACATTTTAGTATTTTTATACATATTTTATGACACAATTATGTTTTCAGAACACCTATTTAATTGGTAATTGCAATTGACAATTCTGCTTTCATTTTCACATCATACCCTTTCTCTTGCCAAGAAGCCATTGTTATTCTATGGCAGTCAAAATGGAAATTGAGGCTATAATAAGGAAATATTACTGTGCACTGAACTTCCCCTTTCACCAAGAGATCTGCTACTGACAACAGTACTTGTCTTACGTGGTTCCAGCAGCACAGATAGGATAGAAAGCGGACAGGTGGCTTTGGTAGCCTAACGTAGACAATCCATTTCCATGTTCTAGGAGCAGAAGGAACTGGAAGTTGTGGCCAGCACAAACGCCTCTATTTCTACTGCAGCACTCTTAAAGCTCTCTTTGCTATCCAAATCACATTTGTCCTCATTGTAATACCACTAGAGGCTCATGTGACTCCTTCTAGCCACCATTCAGTTGATGTATGGGTCCTTCTCTTCCATGCTCTGTTTCCTGAAATGTCGTTGTATTGCTACCACAGAGGTTTTGTTGGTTTTTTAAAAAATTCTCCATAGTAATTAAGTGCCCTGAGTCAGCTCTAGTTATTCTCATGTATCAGTCTCAATGTGTAAATGTCTATTTTATCTGCCTGTCAGAGTTCATGGAGCTTCTGGAAGATGCTGTTAGTCACATGGTTTAGTTTTAGGTAGTCCTGCAAGGAGCACAGAGATGAATTCAATCCTTATGGGTCTCTTTCAATTTGAGACATCCTATGATTTCATTCTAGAGAATGCATTGTTCTATTACATGCAATAGTATAGCAATGATAAGGCAACAGACTTCAATATACATTTAAAAAGTAACGATTTACTATGAATTTTTTAATGAAGAGTAACTCTTGCTCTTAATTAGTTAATGCCTATGACAATGATCAAAAGTATAAAAGTCATGATAAAGAGACAAAATTTGCTTAACGTCAGGCTGACCTATGTTTAATATCAGTCAAGGATATAACAAAAGACATAGTCTCCATTTACGCAAATCAATCCTTTTTGTATCTTGCATGCAATTAAGCAAAATGTAATTATTAAATCAATTTTTTTTTCTTTTCATTAAGGCTATTTTGGTCAGGATGGCCATTTTGGATCATGTGAAAACAAGTACTGTGGTCTGGGCAGACACTGCGTTGTGGATGGGAAGACTGGCCAAGCCGAGTGTCTGTGCATGGAGCACTGCAAGCCACATTACAAACCTGTGTGTGGATCTGATGGAGAATTCTATGAAAACCACTGTGAAGTGCATAGGGCTGCCTGTCTGAAAAAGCAAAAGATCACCATTGTACACAATGAAGATTGTTTCTTTAAAGGTAAGCATGGCTGAACAATACCTGGAATATTTGCTATCGAGTATGTGTTTTCAAGCTGTTCAATTAAATCTCTATAGAGTCTGCACTGAGTGTACTGTGGATAAATGACTTGAAAAGTTGATACAGTATTGCACTCCAGAGATACTTTATGGATTTTTTTTTCCTCTTGTTTATACTCAATGCTCTGGGCAATCACCCCTTTTTAACCTGAATAAACCAGTTGTCTCTTAGAAACTAATCTATGGCCGCTTGCCTTACAAATGTGGTTTCTGACCTCATTCATCTGAGTGTACTTAGATCCCAAAGCCTCTGAAGGATATTAATCTTTGTTACAGGAAAAACGGAATTTAGGATTTCAGAGGAAGTTTTGGAGGGTTGCAGGACCTGTGCTCATATTTGGTGTTGGATCAGCAGCTTGTTCATGGCTAATTGGGTCTTTCTTGCTTTGAATTTGGATAATGAAGAGTTTACTTGTGTACTCATCAAAGCATGCAAGATTAGTTACTTTTTAATCTTCTGAATGCTAAAAGATGCCAGCCTGAATTCGGAGACATACACCTTATGCTAAGCATTTTATGCTGACAATGTCAACAATTGCAACATGCTCTTTTTTTGTATAATTTGAGCACACCTTGCAGGTTTCTGGAACTCTGCCAGTACAGACCTTGAATAAGAATATTTGCGAGTACTTTGACAGATTTTGAGTGTGTTTTCACTGGTTAAAAAAGGTGAATGGCTTTGGTGGGAAGGGAATTTTTTTTTAATAAGGCCCTTTTTTATTAGCCTATCTAGTGCCTCCTGCAAACATGTTAAGCTCAGCAACTTCAAAAAATGCTAAGGTACAGGTATCCGTAGGTTAAACTGGTGCTGTAGTTTCTGCTTCTAGCAGAAACTACACATATAAGTAGTAGCAAAAGGTTAACTTTGTTCAAAACCAACTGTAGACACTGTACAAAATTGATATATCATCACAGTATATAGGCTTTAAGTAAGTAGCATGAGGTAGTAGAAAATTAAAATGGGATTCTAGGAGTATGACATATGGGACTTGTAGGGAATGATTTGTGCAATAACAACAAAACAGGAATGCTGCCGTCTTAACAGTCACAATCTCTTTTTAAAAATTTTGATGATGCAGTACTCTGATAGAAGAAATGACAGTAAAAAAACACAAAATGTTTAAATTTATAGGGCTAATTTCAGTTTTTTAGTGTGGTGTATACAACACAAATAATTTCAGAGCATGTGTGGGAAAAATTATAGTGTTGCTACATCTTGTCCCCTTAGACAAAGAGAGATTTATTTATGGAAATGAGAAATGAGACAGTACTTCAGGTAGAAATATCATCCAAAGGTTGCCTTAAGTTTTGTTAGCTCATCTTTATGTTTTAAATTCACCATGTTTCTTTTACACTTACTGTTGTGGACAATGGAGTATCTGAATGGTGTTCAGCTTCATACACCTAATTCAGATGCTGGATTAAAAAAGTAAAAAAATAGGTTTCTCCTTTAGTCAATTACAGTCTTCAGTAAAGGACTAGGGTATCTGAGTGACTTTGTCTGAGATGCCTTCTGAAAACTTATCAAGATACTCAAGTTCTCTGATTTGGGCCATAACTACATGCGTAAAAATATTGTAAATTTCATTTTCTTGCTTCTTTTTCATCTTATATTGACTTCAGTGGTGTTAAACAAATGAGATGAGGACAGTTATTTTTGTTTATATTATTTCATATATATGGGCCTTATCAATCTCAATTTCTTCTATCTTAACTTCAGCTCCTTCATTGCTGTAGTAGAGCGCAGTGCTGTTAAAGCATTGTTGCCTTTCTTGCCTGTTAACTGTCTTCCAACATCTACTATATCTAGATGGTAAAGGAGGCAGAAGATGTCCAGCTATTTTTGTGTGACTTCTTTCTTCCACAAAACGTTTCTAAGCTAATCGCTAGTAGACTGCCTTCAATAAAGCTGAAGGTTCTGCCAGTTACGGGTCAAAAACAGTAAAAAGCTAATAGGAAAAAACCCTCAACAATGCTATTCCTGGATAGGGCAGGTGAACCCCATCACTACTGGTGGTGTCAGAAGGGCACTGCCACACGTCCTCCTTGTTAGTTTAGCTGACATCCTCTAGCACAAATTAGCTCATTTCAAGGAGCTGCTTCTGAGACCAGAAAAAATCAAAAAAAGATCAGAAAACAAATATTCTGAGCGCTTTGTTTAGGCTTTCACAAAACTCTTTAGAAGAGGCTAGTCTGAACTGGAGCAGAGTGTGAGGGGAAGGAGTGCCTACAAGATGCTGTTACATAATAGGGCAGTCACTGTCAACAATGACTATATTAAGACAGCAGTTAAGTATTTTTAATTTCTGGTTTATTGCTAATCATTGATTTTCAGATCAAACTACTGTGTACTTAGCTTTTTTTTTTTTTTTGGTGTATTTTATCTCTAACAGGTCATGCTTTGGGGTATTTGTGTTTCACATCCTCATACTGGGTTCTCTGTTCTCCCCTCTTCAGGGGGAAATATTTCTTAATGCAGAAATTTTAAGTTTTAAATTGAGTATGGACCTCAAGATGAGAGAAGCTGAGGAATACACCTTATTTAAATGAGTAAGCTTACCAGAAAATGCTAGTATTCTGTGTCTGGAAAATGAAATTTTAAAAGCTAATGTTCTATATACCCAGTTAATGTTACAATAGTAGCTAGGTAGCTATAATTATTTGAATAATACATCTTGTAACCAAATGGTTTATAGTTGATCTCAAACATCATGAGTTCTACTTAAAGGTTTGAAAATTGCCCTTTTAAACACTTACATGATAAGTGGAGTTTAAGGATTGCCTTGCTAAATGAGAGAGATCTTTGGCTTATATGTTGAAACTCCATTAGAATCACTGAGAAATGTATCTTAGCTAAGCTATGCATAGAATATAGACAAAAAGCATCAAGCCCTTCACAGAGAGCCATTTCTGAAACATTTGATAAATACATTTGAAAGCTATGTCAAAGATGTACTCTGCTGACATGCTATTTTTTTAAACTAAAACTTCAAATTCTGGTCCATTACCTGCTTTTTATTGTAGCTTATTTATTTCGAGATTCATTGGACTTCTTCCTTTCTTATGGTTTTTTTCCCTTTTCACTTGCTATCTTTATTTCTTCACACCAAATTAAATCGCCCCTTTTTCTAAAATATGTGTGGAATACATGCAAAACAGTAATTGAAGTTGAAAGTTTTTCCTTGATTATTGAGAGTGTTATGCAAATGGTACATTTTTCACGTGGATCAAGATAATGGCCATACTAAATTAGAAATTACTTTTCCTCCACTCCTTCTATAATTATTCCCTCAGTTACTTATTGGCATGTCATGATGCATCAGACACTGAACGATTTTTCCTACTGGCTTGGTTAGATGTTTTGATGCCAACTGTGACCCTGAGAGTTAGTCAATAAACTGTCTCAATTTCTTCTCATATAGAAGCAAAATGAATTCTACAGAGAAGCTAATTACTTATAATCCCCTTTTCTATGAATTTAAATTAGAAGTATTTTGTATACCTGTGGAGTCCTCTATTTCCCTCAGGTAAAGTCCAGTGTCCTGTAACTGGATGTTAGAGAATGAAAATTTTGCAATCACTTTCAGAAGAGGTCTCACACCTCAACTATCTAAAAAATGTAAAATATTTTAGATTATTCTAATAAAGCAAGAGAACACTTTTAGAAAATGCTTTGTGATCCAAGAAACTTTCCAAGAATGATATTCATATCAAGGAGTAAAAAAAAAAAAAAAAAAAGCGATGGTCAAGTGCCAGGATGGTGTGTTCAATGAGGGGAAGAAGAGGAAACATAAATGATGAACTAAAGAAAATATTAATGACAAAATTCAAAGTCTGAAGCTTAGATTATTCATTAGATCTGATATTGACCATATGAGCTGGGAAGCCTGATATGTTTTGGTAGTGCTTTTATACGCTGTGTGACTAAGTAGTTCGTGCAGAGTGTGAGCACGGGAGCATGCAGAGGCTAGGTGACCTCTGCATGCTCTCTGCTTCCAGTGCCCTGGATGTTCTCCAGCTAGGCACTTTGTGTTTCAGAGCAGCTTCAGTTGGGTGTAAGAAAAGCAATACGAGCATCTGACTCTGTGTGTTTGATACTATTGACTAACCCCTCCCTGGCTCTTGCTAGCCATGCCTTTAACAAGTGCCAGAGGATGGGGATTCAAATGGCCTAGAATTATTTTACTTGGTGTCTCCACCCTTATCTTTATTGTGTGAAGTGGCACTGTGAAATTAATGGCTTTGTGCAGTGTAGAGGGCTGGAAACATTATTCTTCAGCTTCTATAAAGTTCAGTTGGACTCACGTGGGACAATGTACTGGGTCGTGAATGGCATTCTCAGGACATCAGATAAGCTTCAGTTATATTTTTTTGTGTTCACTTCTTTTACTTCATCTTCCTAAACCCAGGCCAGTAAATCTAAGTAAGAGATTAAAAACTTCTCCATGACAAATTCATCTTGTATTTTTTATGCACCCTGAGCTTCTTGTACATTTTACATTATATTTATTTCCATATAGTGATTGACTCAGTCATTATGACAAATGGCAGTTTGCTTTGAATCTTCAGGAATGTAGCAAATACTCCTGTATGCTTTGAATTTTAGAAAATATTTCTGGAATAAAGTTTACTTCATATGTAAGCTTTTTACTTTTAAGTAGCTTCTGTGACATGCTTGTGATATTAACATTATTTTAATATCTTCCCTTTTTTTGTCTCATTTTTTATTTAGTGAATATTTTCATCTGTTAAAAAGTCTGTGAGCTTCAGATTTCTTACACTACTATTACTAAAATATCTAGATATCTAAAGACTGCTGCAACACTTGCTTTTCTCCTGACTGTTCCTGAAAGACAAAGTAGAAACCTAGGTTCGAAATCTTGCTCCCAATACTAAGCTGTTCAGGGCAGAGGATAAGAGCTGACTATGGACGAATTCAAAATAAGTATGAGCAAACTGGAAAAAATTCAGAAGATAGTAGCAGGAATGACCAAAAGTAGTAAATGGCTTTAAAAGGATATGAAAGCATCTTACAAAATCATCAGGGCAAGCTAAGAGTGGATATGAGTAGGCTGCCTTGTATTCCAAAAAAGACATAAAAATTATGAAATAAGAAAGCAGGAGCAAATTCAAAGCAAGCTTTGGTGTTTGACATACAGCAGATCCTGTAAGTAAAAGCAACATAGGATTTCAGCAGCAGACTGTAAATACTAGTGGAAAGCCTATATGCTTTTCCTTTTTAAAAGGGGCTGGGGGAAATGAGTTGAAGTGAACTAAATACTAACTATCCCACAGAAAAGATCTAGAATGCCTTTCTAGCCTCTACAGTGACTTCCACATGATTAGTTCAAAGATTGTAATTTTAAAATTTTTGTGTTTGATTTGTGCCCTAGGTGATCTTAGACTGGTTCTTAAAATATTGGCACATTCATTTAGAAGCACTGACATTTATTTGATCTTATTTGATATTCATATCCTTCAAAAGCAAGCATATAAGTCTGCCATCTTAACCAGTTTCACTTAAAGAAATATTTCATCTTGTCTTTTATATAAATCTTAAACACGTTGTTTAAGTTTGATCATTAGCCAGTCTTTCAAAAGAAATTTAGAATATGTTAATCTGATTATCAATCCAATGTTTTCATTGCAAAAGAACTTTTTTCTAAGATGCATTTGCTTTTTTTACTTTGGCTATCAGTTGGCTTCTCTGTTGAAGTTCTCAAAAACATCATTAGTACACTCTTTCTGAAAGCCTGAATTTCTGCATATAACATCACCCTTAAGGTTGCTGCCAATAAAGTGTCAAGCTTCAACTATCACTCCAGAAGTAAGTTCAGCATAAGCTGTATTGTGAAAAGAAATATGAAAAAATCTTTCAGAACTCAAAGATTCTGCTTGATCTTAAAACATGTTTGATAATGCATAGGAATTATTAGACTTAGATTAGTAATTCAGCCTATGATCTATATATCTTCACTTTAGTGCAACACTTGAGAAATTAATATTAAATCCTGAATTCGTGCAGAGATAACATTAGTAATTGCACATTCACAGAGTGGTAAAAATCACTGTTAATGGCAGGTGTGCTGCTTCTTTCAGCACTTTGTTGGAAAGTGATGCTCTATCCAATAGAAAACTGGTTCTTTTTAATACCCGTTGAAACCATACTAAATTTTAGCACTGTTCCTCTACTCTGCTGTCCCAACACAGTTCATATTCTTGAGTTGCATTGCTCATAAGATTTGGAAAACTGGTGGTTTTTCCTCCAACATCTGTGCAAGATTTGTCTCAAATATCTCTCCCAAATTCCCAAGTGTTGTCTTAAATTGCTTAAACTAACTGGCGTGCAAGGCCAACATATGTAATAGCTGCTACTGGATATGCAGAGTGAAGCTAAATTCAAGGTATTTATGAGAACATGCATATAACAAGCTTTATTTAAAAACAACGTTCAACATACCCAGCTCAGTGCTGTCAGTGATACTGTATCTCTTTGCAGCTGAAGTCTTGAACTGTACTCTCTCTTTCCTTCTTTGCATCGAATTCATACCTCTAAAATGTTGGATGGGGCAATGACAATCTTGAAATAAGTTATGAATATAGATTTGGCTTTTTTTGACTGGCTAAAGATACACTGCAAAGACATTTCTTATTTTCAGTGTCTGGAGCAGTCCCAGTCTTTGTATCAATTCCTTCAATGCTGGGATAAATCTATTAATCAGCTTTAACCTATTATGTACTCTACATTCATATAGTGATGAAGAATTCATGTTCTCTAGCTAATCTCTCTACAAACTTAATGAAGTTCAAAATTTCTTGTAGTGTCATCAGTGGTGTTTGATACCATGCAAAGAAATGGGTCTATGGACATCACAGATTTTCACTAAAATTTTAAAACTTTCAATTTTTCCACTTATGATGTTGAATCTGTTCAAAGAAGCTGTAGTAACCTGAAAGCTGCATTCTCAAGTCTCTGTCAAGTCACTGAATCAGACAACCAACATTGTAAACTCTTCCTCCTTGGAGATATTAAAAACCTGACTAGATGTGGTCCTGGGCAACCAGCTCTAGGTGGCCCTTCTTGAGCAGGGGAGCAGCACCAGGTGATTTCATACAGTTTCCTTCAACCTCAACCATTCTGTTGATAAGCATCTCTGGAAAAACATCCTTACTTATACACCTTCAGCCTGATTTTGAAGAAACAGAATGTAGCACGTGGTGCTGAAATTCAGCCAGTAGTTTCTGGTACTGTTGAGGACGAATTGGAGAGATTAGAGGAAGAGAAACAGAAGCAGAGTTCTGGCAAAGTGTAATCAATGGACAGGTAGCATTAGAGTCCTACTATTGCCCTCCTTTCTAACCTGGTAACTTGGGCCTGCAGATAGGGCAGTGCCACTCACAGGACAGATATTCTGTGCTCTCCTGCTTTTTCGGAACTGTCATAAAAGTGTTGATGTGTTGCTAGCAGTGCAAGGATTGTACAGGTATGATTCAAATCATATCTCATTTCCTGTGCTCAAATAGCTTTTATAAAAACGTCTGGGAAAGGCAAAAAACCCACCACACAATTTCTTTTAGGATGTTCTAAAATAAATATCGGTATTGCTTAGTATTGAGAATAGCAAATGTTTTTAAAACTGGAAAAAAACAGGTAACAGTAGTCCATAATGTAGTGGCACAATGGCTGCTTATACTTCAAAATAATTAAAGAACTATTTTTTAATATCAAAATGGTGGTATGGGATAGTGAAAATTATTACACAATAAATCAGAGTAAAAGTTTTGTCATAAATTTATAGTAAATAAAGGAAGCCTTGTATTCAGGCAGACATTTAAGTGAGAAACATAATTTTAAGTTTAGTGTAAGCACAAAGTCTTAAACTACTGAACATTGGTTGGTCTAATGCAAATTTTAAGAAGTTTTAATTAAATAACATCAGAATTGCCATTAGGTCTCGTGGGAAATTTTTCTGATGGAACATATTGTTGGCCTTTAAAAATCATTAGCAATTGGATACATATACAAGGCATTGGCATGATATTTGTAATTCAAGTTGGCTAGTATATGGTATACCAGCTTAAAAAAAGCCATAGCTTCTTTTACAAAATCTGAATAATTTGGAGAGAAGTAGGCATGCAAAAAGATTTTTTAATTTCCATTTCTATCTCTAGTAGCTAATAATGGATGGGGTAAGTAAATCTACAGTGGATAGAAACTGTCAGTTAAAAGGTTTTCTCTTGTGGTTTGGTATTTACTCTCTTTCAGCATAGGATGGGAGGTGGGGTTTACAGTAAACTAAACTAGAAATCTAGCACTGCCTTTATTTGCTAGGTTTTATTGTATAGCACCTTAGTAGAACCTGAGAAATGAAATTGATTTGAAGAAACTTAATCTACTCAGTTGACAGTAGCTAGTTTAGGCAAAATCTGTCAATATCTGTAAATACTGTGTTTTTTTCAACTTTCTTGGAATCTAATAGAAAGTGCAGAAAACAATGAGATGCAAGAGCCAAATGCTTCCAAATTACATTTCTTAGTAGATCGGTACTGAGATGACTTCCGATTTTTCCCTTTGATTTGTCTCGTCTTGTGACTAGAACACACTGTGATACAAAGAAAGCTTCCTGCCACCATGCTTGTGATGGAAGCTGTCATGTTGTTACTATGTTTTTAACTTTTAAAGTTATGGGATGAAGAAGTGTTAAAAGAACCAGAAAATAATTAGCCACAAGCACTTTCTACAAAAGATGACTTGGGCAGTATACTCTGTTAATTGTGTCATAGATAGGTAAATAAAATAAATAAAGTAGCACGATTTTGATGAACATTGTATATATTGCCAGGACTATTTATTGTCAGGACTTGGCAATTTTTATATACCTTATTTTAAAAAAATAAAGTATTTATACCACTGTAACCAGAGTTTGTACAGTTACTTCTGCAACAGAAAACATTGCAAGCTAAAGATAGTAATAATTTAAAGTTTGACAGAGACCTATAATTAGTGATTCAGTTACAGCATTTTTTGATAAGGAATTGTCGATTATACAATACTCTTTTTGACATAAACTGCAATTAAAATAGACTATATTGTCAGACTTTATCCTGAAATTAAACAAATGTGGCTCATATTAAAATATGTATAGAATGGCCCAAAGAATCCTCCAGCTGAAACTGATATTAAAAGATTAGTTTCAGAAAATCAAAATAGCTAATTTTTGCCTCCTTCTAATTTATTTTTCTTCTTGTTTGGCTCTGAACTTCTCCCTTTTGCTGTCATTGAAACCAGAGCTTTGTTACTGAATATTTATAATAATTTCTATGAAATTCATGAAATTTGTATTATTTGAAGTTTTTACTTTTCATGAAGAAACTGGTCTTTCTCATTGGCCTTAGCAAATATACTTTTCCTGATAGGCAGAGAGTAAATAAAATTTGATAAACTGGGCAATGAAATCTAATTAGATCCTTTAGTTTTCTCTTTATCTGGAATGATAATGTGTATTTAATTTAAAATTGTTGAAAGCGAACAACAAAAATAAAGGAAAACAGATTACAGCAAAAACAAGTTAAACTGTAGCCCTAAGAAAGAAGCTAAAGAAAAATTATACAAAACTTCCACTCACTAACAGTGGTGTTCTATATTTTTGCATGTATTTGTATTGGCTTTGGGTACAATTAAATCCTGAACTATACACTGCTAGGAAGGTTTGTTTCCCTCAGGGCTGGAACAGATGGTGGAGATTCTTTTTTTCTTCTCACCATTTAGAGACCAAGTCTGCTGAATCTCTACAAGAAAAAGTATTTCTGCCAAAGAAAACTGCTGATGTTGGCCTTAAAGCAGTAGAATTCTTAGTTGTATTCTCTATAGGGTTGCTACTAAAACTCCTGGTAAACAGCCAGTGCATTGAAGTTTTGCTATTAGCAGTGTTTTAATACAGATTTGATATCTGTCTAATAATGTTTGCTGTACAGAATAGAAAAAGTACTATTGACTAACAAAACTGCAAGTTTTCACTTAGTATTCAGCCTGTTTGTCAGGATATTTCACTGTGCAAGGAGGAAGCTATGAATTAGCATTTCCTAGTCATCACTTTGATAATTAGAAGAATAAAAATCTAAAGGCATGGAGAATAGCAGAAGTGTTGTTGATCATGAGCTCTCCATACTCTTAATCCCACCTGGAAAATAAGAAAAAAGCACTCCTGGGATCTATTAAAATGGCAAACCTTGGATATCACTAAAAAAAAAAGCTGAAAGAGGGAAAAATATCCTTGCAATGTTAAATACGAATTATGGTCAAGAAGTTTCATTCGGTCTTCTAAATATAAGCCAACTGCTGAATGGATCAGTTCTTTGTTATTTTCCTATTCCATCTTCTCTTTTATACAAGTCCTTGCCGTTCAAACAGATCATAAAGATTTTTATTGGTCCCTTATGATGCAAACTATAGTTGTACAATCATCATTTTAGAATATGAGCTCTGTGTGCTCTTAGATTTGCTGTCACTTTATCACAATTGTAGAAGCATCTTGAAGTGTATTTGCTTAAGCAGATGGTGAATGGCCACACTGGGAATATATCTATCTTCTTTACTGTATGATGAAGTTTTAAAGCAGACATTTTAGCTATGGTAGTTGGAAAAACATACTTTTGTGATAAATCTTCTAGGAAAAAAAACTGGTAAAAGATTTAAAAGCCCCTAATAATACTGAGTGCATGAAATCGGTATAAATTAGGTAGTTGAGTGAGCACAAATGACATGTACAATATATAAGAATGTTAATGCTTTCTTTCATTTTTACAGTATTTAATAATTACATATTTTTTAAGGAAATTAAAAATAATTTGTTTCAGATTTTTGTTTACAAAAAATCCCAAAGTGCTAAGGGTTACTGTAGGGCAGGGAAAACCTTCTAGTTTATATGGGAGTTTCTATGACATTGTTGTTTCAGTGATCTTAGGATCTAATTCAATCCTCCCTACTGAGTCTAATGAAGATTAGGTTCATTGAAATCAGTCAGTTGATGAATATTTGTTATATTGCAAGCATGAAAGATGTAAAAGGGAGAAAATACTGGGTTAGAAGTTTGACATAAATAAACCATAAAAAAAAAACAACAAAAAAAAACCACAAACCAAAAAACAAATGAAGAAAACTCCTCCCCCAAACCTGAAAAAACTGTTGAAAACACACTGTTTGTACCAATAGTGTGATGTAAACTTGAATGTTGTTCTGAAATGGTCTCAGAATTTGCCTGAAACATAAATCCAGTTGATTTGGCAAACATCTCAGCTGGTGGCAGTTCTTCGCTTATATTTTATAGGGTTTACCTACTCTGTATGTTTTGGAAATTTACCTCACAGTTAACTAATTTTTATAATATTTTCTTGTATGACTCCTTTAAAATATTAAAAAGTTTAGAAGTATTCTGAAAGTGTTGATGCTTTTAAAAAAGTAGAGTTAGACTTTCTTTGTGTATGTCCAGTATTTGTAGAGAAACGGTAGTTGAAAAAAACAAAGAAAAGGAGAGATCAGAAGAGACTCCTATGACATTACATGTGCTTGTTGTGATGGTTTGGGTTTTTTAGTTTGGTTGGTGCCTTTTTTGGTTTTGTGGTTTTTTTTTTTTGGTTTGGGATTTTTTTTTAGTTTTTGGGGGGGCGCTTGTTTTGGTTTTTTGTTTGTTTGTTTGTTTGTTTTGTGGGGTTTTTTTGGTCTTAATACTGCTTATATTGGACTCTGGAAATAAATAGAGATATTTTCATTAATCTTTTGCTCTCGATGGGTTTGAATTAAGGTATAGTCCTGCTGCTAGAGGCAGCAGGAAGATCACATATACCAATGATAGAAAGACATTAATAGGTAAAGTCATGAGTTAACAGTTGATGGGGGATCCAGGAGTACAAATGAAATAGCCAGTTAAAAAAACTTACAACCTTTATTCATTTTTGTGGTTTATAGATAAATGAGCTTAAGACTAGGCACAATATATATAGCTATTAGAGTTGTCCTGATATTCTCTTTGTATAACCAACCTGTACATTCATATATTACTTCGGCATCAGTTAAAAAATCTCCCACTTCACTCCAAAAATAGTGTTAAGAAAAAAAAGAAAATCACTGCTTCATTTCTTTAGTTGTTTTACTCTATATGCAAGCGTTAGTGGTGATGGTGGCAATGAAGACACTTTTAAACCTCATGGGATCTGGGTGCGCATCATAATATTTCTATTTCATACCATGAATGATGTGTGGATGGGACCAGTCTGTGGTGCCTGTTTTGCATACTTGCCTCTGGAAGATGAAAATCTGGGTTTATAGATTAAAAAAGAGTTCTTTTCCTGAACAATGCTGTTGTTTAGATGATCAAAGGGCCGCAGCACTAGGATGCATTGTAGGTACATTTTCAGTCTACGTGTACTAAGTATATTTTCCTGAGTTGCATACAAATTTTTTACAAAACATTCTGGACCTTGCTTGAACTTAAAGGCATTTTTGAAATGAGAAGTGAATGGTGGCACATGATAATCTGATAACACAAACCATTCATGCCGAGTTCACCTGATGAAGCTTTGGTATTTGCAGCATTTAAATACTCTATTGTACTGTATGATTTAAGGACTTGAGTTGTCAGTGCAGAAGATTGAACAAGGTATTATTATTTCTGAAAGACACAAGATAAATCAAACAATAAAGGATCTTAATTCTCTGTCTCTTGTAAGAGAGAGTGAGTATACATAAGATTACAAATGAAGGTGAGAACTTCATTTTAATATGGTAACTCTTTTTATTTGCTTATTGAACTGGTGGAAAAGAGGAGGTTCACTTTGCAAGAAGTTGAATGCAGATGTTACAGAAATCACTTGTGGAACTAACAGGAATATTCTTGGAAAATTCTTCCATTGTTACTTTAAAAAAATATCTTAAATGACATTTTTTTTTTTAAATTGTATTAGTGGCAGAAAACAGATGGACAGATCTTTTATTTGTATATATCTGAGCAGATGCAAAAGTACAAAGCCAGGATGATCAATTCCCACAACACGTAGAATAAGGCCTAGTAACTTCCCAGAAATGACATCAGTTTAAATTTATTTACAGTCTTTATTTATGAGGAAGTCATAAAAAAAAGAGAAAAGCTTGTTCACAAAAAAGGTCTCTATAAAAGCTAAGTACGTAGAGTACTTAGAGAGAATAGGAGGAATTACTTGGATTTTCTTTTCTAAGTTAAGCTTCTTTACTTTTAGCTTTGCTGTACCCCACTCGGTTGATTGGTCACTCAAAGTGTTGTAGTGTGTGTAATTTTTTTTTTCAAATTATTATTATTTTTTTTTATATTCCAAGTTATTTGTAACAATTTTTACTTCTCTTTTTGTCAGAAATAAAAACTTGAAATTGCTGAAAGACTGAGAAACTGAGATACTAAGATGGAAATAAGAGTAGAGTCAGTCCTTAAAAAAAAAAAAACGAAACCAATCAACAAAACAAAACCCACAAGAAAAGAACATTCAACAAAGAAAATAAGCTGTCTGGCTGGAATTCCTGTTGAAATAAATTGTAAAAAATTGAGCCTACAGCCATTTCAACATTTTCCGTGGCATACAAGTGTTGGCCGCTCCAGTCTGTGAATTGGCTGGCCTTGTTGTCTCCCGTCTCTCAATCTTAGGAGATCAGCAGTACTCAGACATGCTACAAAGATCTCTTCTGATCTTAGGTGTTGGAAAACTAGAAAGTTATCTGTGTGCAAGTAAAAGTCCGTACAATTAACTCATTATTTTTTTCTGCATTTCTCACTTATTGCTTTCCTAACTTCAGCGAAGTAGGAAGGTTCTCTTAACTTGATGAAATGTACTTTGACCAACTGACTTTTATAGATTATTGAAAGTACAACTCATACACTAAAAGTATTTCTGGATGCTAAGATGAGGCTATACACAATTCGGTCTGCCTTTTTCAACAAATCACTATGTTTTGAAGTTCAAATTCGCGCATTCTTAACATTAAATTTTTACTGAATGCACACTTTAAATACTCCTAAAAGGTGACTCTAAGAATAATGGCTCGGGCCTCTGAAATGTAGACTCTCTTACAATTGCCAGAGAAGTGAATCGTGTTCTTCCCTTTAAATTCATGTGCTTATTGGTAATGGAGGAATAGTGATGTTCAGCCGAGTGTGTAGGCTCAGGTAGAGCTAATACTAGTTTGTGATAGAACTCAGGGACAGAAATTTCCTGAGGAATTCCATTTCCTGTTGACTTAATATGTCTCAGTCTACTGGTATTTTTTGGATAGGTGTATTTTGTGGGTTTTGCTGCCTGTGAGACAGTCCTAACTTGGAGAATTTTTCTGCATGAATGGCTCGGAGGGATTTATTTTCTCTCTTGAAGAGGATGCACATCTATTATTTGTAACCTCCATATTCCTTTGTATTTTAGGTAATAAAATACAGAAGAGATATTCACTGAGTCTGGCAATTTTGTTGTTCAGCTTTGTTTTGCATTTTGAAAACTGCAGCACTGAGTTTTTTTCCTCTTACGTGACAGGTGTGACAGTTGAGCCAAATTGCTGTCACACCTTTCAGTGTTCTGTTATTAAGTATTCAGGATCTACTCAGTCTTTCTTGAAGTGTCCTTGGTCAATGTTTTTTTAAGGTTGAACTTTTCTTTCTCGTCTCCATCAGATCTCAATGTCTGTAGAAGGAATTGTAATGCTCTGAGATTTCGATCCTTGTGGTTTTACCTGCAAGCAGCTAAACACCACAGGAAGGTGTTTAGAAAATGAATTCAATCGCAGCCAAAATCAGGACACAGTGGACTCATTTTGTTGTGTAAATTCTAAGGTTTTATTCTGTATCACTTCTTATAGTGCAGTATTTCCTGAAGCCTGGGTTTTATCTAGCTAGCTTCTTTGAGTCGATGTATGAAACTGCTAAAGAAAATTCTTAGTTTTTGAGGTAATTTAACTCACAAAGTTTGTATATAGGTGTGTGTATATGCAAACCAATAAATAATATTAAATTTATGTTTATGTATTAATACATATTAATATGTTTACAATGACACATTGGCTGTGAAATTGTGTCTTCAGAGAAAGATGATTTACAATTTTTTTCAAGTGTAGAGTGACAACTATGTAACCAGAAGAAACTGGTAGTAATTAGCCAGTGATCAATGAATCTATGCTATCACAGTCCTTTGGACTGGCTAGGGAGATGTGATTTCCTCATGGTGTTTATATAAGTTCTTATAGGGAACTTCCACAATATTTAAAACAAACAAGAGAAAAACAACCCCAAGACCCCACACCAATGAGTTTTAGCTTTGGAAAAAAAGAAAAGAGGTAAAAAGTTTGGGTGGAGTAGGAAAAAAAAAGTTTCAAGTAGTCAAAGAGGATAAGAACATTGTAGTTTATATGTGACTGAGAAGAGATGGATGAATAGAAAAGTCTTAAAAGTTCTTGAAGTTCTTAATAGAAGAATGAAAATTGTCTCATTCCATCTGCATCTGCTTTTACTTTCCACTTTTTCTTGCCATCTCAGTGTGGAGAAGTTGCTGTGTTATACCTTCCTCTTAGTAAACACTTGTTTGTTAAGAAAATAACTTTCCAAATGAAGGATTTATTTAAAGGAACCTTGATGGGTTTTTGTTGTGCTGCTGAGAGAGTTTTCATCTCCATTTTGAATCTCTGCAGGGAATATTTTCATCAATATGAACACTGAATGACCAGTTCAGACTTGCCTATGGAAAAAAGTTCCTTGATTACTTGATAATCCTCTCTGCTGATAATAAAAATCTGTCTGCTCTGGGCAGCATTTTTGGATGTTTTGGTGATCTGAATTTTCTTGACTGCTAATGAGATGCAGGAAGAGATACCAAATAGCTTTGGGATACATTTCAAAGTACAGGCATTTAATAGCATTTTAACTGCATTTCCAGGCAATAGCACCATTTTCTTAATAGTACCATTTTCTTAAAGGTAGAATCTTATCAGCTGAGCTGTTTTCAGTTTCCTTCACTGATATCCAGTATCAATTCTCAAATACGTCTCATACCATTATGACAGTCATAGCAATTCAGACAGTCTAATAAATATACAATTAGTTTCTTAATTCACAATTTAAAAACAATGTCTTTGAACAGTCTTCCACACATAGTTTTTATGGGCTAATTCATAAATTTGTATACATATCTGTAGGCCTTTTGCTGACTTTACTATACTTTGGGAATGCACAATAATTTGCTTGTGATTGTAAATCCAAAAATGTTTTAATTTTGAGTTGATATTTAAAAAAAAAAGGAAAAATTCCTGGTAAATTATCTAGTACATAAAAATAATAAAATATCTGTGGCTAAAGTAACACAAAGTTTGTTGATAGGTAGATAGATACACGTACAGTGCTACTTACAACAAGGACAGGATGGTGTGGCATTTCTGATTTAAGGCGTAATATGAGATGTCAGTCTTTCAGCTGACTTAGGTAAGTACTTGAGCAACTGAACATAATGTTAGACAGCTAAGAACACTGACCAGCTAAATGACTGAGTTAACTTTACCTCATATCATCAATTCTTGAATCTGTGGGATTGAGCTGGACGTTGTGTACCAAAGGTCAGGCAAGAGAGAAGCTCTGTAGAAAAGTGCTGCTGTGTCATGGAAACAAAATCATGTGCATTTGCCAGTGCATAATAACTCATGCAATTTTATGAGGGCATAATATTTCTTTCAACTCTTTCTTCTGCTGGGAATATGGACTTTGTTCAATGGTTTGACTGAAGTAACGTTCTGCTTGAAGTAACATCACTATTACGTTTCTGTTCTACTTTATTTGCTAATATAGAGAATAATGGAAATTGTACTTATCCAGTGTAGTTGTATCAGTAGTAGTCAGTGGAAGAGGCATGTAGCATGGCAAACAAAAGACAGAGTTGTTGGGGGAGTGTGTGTGTGCGTGTGTGTGCTCACTCTCCCTTTCTCTCTTTTTCATAGAATCACAGAATGGTTTGGGTTGGAAGGGACCTTGAAGGTTGTCTAGTTCCAGCCCTCCTGCCAGGGTCAGGGGTGCCACCCACTAGACTGGGTTACTCAAAGCTCCATCCAGCATGACCTTGGGCACTTCTGGTGGCAGACAGGTGTAATGTCCTTGTGTCACTTAGCAGGTCTGCTTTTGTTCTGTCCCTCTGTGGAGCACACTGTATGCGCTACTAACTCCACTGCTGAGGATAGTCTTCCAATAGTTGCTTAACCAGATAGCACCTACCAGCCACCTCTATAAAATGAACATAAGGCTGTCAAGTGTCTGTTTTTACCTATGTGTACTTTTCCAGAGTGGGCTTACAAATGCCATATTTAAATGCATCGTACTAAGTCAAATACCTGAAATGGTCTGAACAAACGTGCACAACAAATCAGTTTTGCTGTGCACCATATGGAATTCTAATGTTGAACTAGTAGATGATTTATGGTTTTACAGTGGTAGGTTAGTAGTCATTAAAAAAAAGAAAGCCTGAATTATGAACATTTTTTTGACGAGGCAGGTACTCAGCACAGTAGAGTACTCACATGTTCTGAGAAGAAAGGATTAATACTTCTCTAGCTATTCTGAGAACAATGTCCAGCAGGGGGAAAAGAGACTGAAAATGAAGTCTGAGAAGGGGTGTCAGTGATGGATGAGAGGAAAAATCCCTTAAGAAATATAATCAGAGCTCTGTCAGGAGGAATGGATGAACCTGTGACTTAGGTAATTCTAATGCAAGTAGTTGTAAAATAATATATCTCTGTAAATCAATATGAAGGAAGAAAAAAAGCATAAGGTTTAAACCCAGAAAAACAGGAAACTAAGATGTCATAAAGCAAATAATTTCGGATTTGCTGATTGCAACCTGCAGTACAGTTCATTCTATGAACACAGCATCCACGCCTTGAGCGGGGAAAGGGATTTTGGAATCTCAAGAAAAATGCTGTCTTACACTATGGCTTGTGATTGATATACAGAGTTGTTCTATGTTTTAAAAATATCTTTGAAAGATCCATTTCTGAGCTCTGAATCTTTCATGTAATCTTTCAAAAAGAAGGAACAATGCTATTTTGACTAAATAGTTGAGAGCAGTAATGATGGAGGTATCCAAGAGGAAAAGCAATTGCAGGAAAACTACATGAGATCTTTAATTGAATAGCTGTTCACTCTCTGTACACTGCCATAATCTTTTAGCTGGAATTTGTAATTTATGTGCTAGTGATTGTTTCAATAAATTAATTTGATAAAACTCCCTTGCGTTCCTACCACATTTAACATCAAGAATTTCTGAAAGTATAGTCTGCTTTTGTGCAGTGCTAGTTTGATCCTGGGTGGCAAAACAGATTTTGAAAATGGAATGTGATTTTTTTATGCTTTTCACTGTAATTAGACAAGGGAGAAGTAGATGTGGTCACACTTGTTGAATAATTTTTATATGGAAGCTACTAATGTTCAAACATAAAAATATCAGGCTGACCTTTTGTGTAAGAATTGTAATTTTATGCATGGAAAATTATTGTTAGACTTGTTTTCAGGAAATAGACAAATTTATAATATTTGTATAGTAAGTACAAGATAGGCAAAGTATATTTAGCCAACATCCATTTCATATTTTGTGGTACATTACGCAAGGTGAAACTGTTACTTTTTGTAATTTGAGTTAATGATTCTCATAATTTCTAAATTGTTTATGAGCTGCAAATATCTATGATAAGTTGGCTGTAGTTTCATTTTATAAGTTTGAAGGTACTATTTGACTTGAACTGGTGATCAGATGCTTGGATTTTGCTTGCTTAGTGGTTTATGACCTGAAGAGTATTACCTTGACAGTGTTTCCATATGGAATATATTTTTTCATCACAGCAGAATTAAAGATACTAAAGAAGCTTGAAAAATGAATATGCATGGGTTTTGTGATGATGTCACAAAGAATGACTATAAAATGTGTTTGCAGATAGCAGTAGGAATAGCATTGCAGGAAGATTTAATTCTGTGTTTTTGCTTAACAATACAGCCTAGCTTACTGTTTCAGACACATTGTTACAAGTGTTATCTGTCACTTTTATGCTTTAGAAAGAAAGCTTTGAATTTTGTATACCTACTCCATTTTTTTGTCCTTTTCAAAAATTCACTCAGTTTTGTCTGAACCTATTGGTTAACTTGTACTGTTGTGTGCTTAATGGAAGTTAAATTTGGCACAAGATAATCTCCAAAGATTTACTCTGAACAGAATGTGCTGAAGTCCAGAGATGGAAAGTTTTCACAGATACCTATTTTGTTATTAAGTTCCTGCTGGAATTTAATTAGAATAGAGAACAAAGGAGTAGGTACCTGTGCCACTACTCACAGCAATATAGAATTATAGAATATTTTGGATTGGAAGAGACCTTAAGATGAACTAGTTCCAACCTCCTTGCCATGGGAAGGATGCCATTCACAAGATCAGGTTGCTCAGGGCCCCATCCAACCTGGCCCTAAACACAGAATCACAGAATATGCTGAGTTGGAAGGGACCCACAAGATTCATCTAAGTCCAACTTCTGGCCCTGCACAGGACAGCTCCAGGAATCACATCATGTGCCTAAGAATGTTGTCCAGACATTTCTTGAACAACATCAGTCTTGGCGCTGTGATCAGGCCCTGGGAAGCCTGTTCCAGCGCCCAACCACCATTTGGGTGAAAAGCTTTTTCCTAATATTTAACCTAAACCTCCTCTGACACAACTTCAGGCCATTCCTTCATGTCTTGTCACTGGTCACCACAGAGAAGAGATGAATACGTGCCTCTCTTCTTGCCTTCACGAGGAAATTGTAGACTGGGATGAAGTCCCTTCTCAGTCTCCTCTTCTCCAGGCTGAACAGACCAACTGACCTCAGACACTCCTCATACGTCTTCCCCTCAAGGCCCTTCACCATTATTGTTGCCCTTCTTTGCACATTCTCTAATAGTCTGATGACTTTTTTATAATGTGGTGCCTAAAACTTCACACAGGATTCAGGATGAGTGCAGAGTAGAGTGTGACAATCCCCTCCCTTGCCGGGTGGATGATGCTGTGCCTGATATCCCCCCAGGACAGGGTTGGCCCTCCTGGCTGCCAGGGCACTGCTGACTCATGTTCAACTTCTGTTGACCGGGACCACTACGTCCCTCCTGCAGGGCTGCTCTCCAGCCTCTCAGACCCCAGTCTGTCTGTACATCTGGGGAAGGGCCATCCACAACCTCATAGTGAAGAATTTCTTCCTAACATCTAATCTAAACATGTCATCACCGTTTAGAACCACTGCCCATTTACCTGTCACTATCTGGCTGTATAAAAAGTCCTTCTCTATCATTTCTATAAATACTTACCATATAACTTGCAAGTATTTTTTTCAGTGTGATGGCTAAAATAGAGCATTAATAATTCTGATAGAGCCACATCCTCAGTGACAAATTTCTCATGTCTGGGTTTGTTTTGGTTGTTTTTTTTCCCTTGTATGGGTATAATCCTATTAAAATACCTGTACAAGGAAATGTGTAGGCAACTGGAGAGTGATCCAGTTGATGTTTCTTTAACAATAAATGCTATGTAAAATACCATGGTGTTGGCTTTTTGGTGGGTTGGTTTTGGCTTGGTTTGTTGGTTGGTTGGTTTATTTTGTTTATCTTCCTGTTTTTCTACTAATGTGCTTGGGAAAACTAGCTTTCAATGACAGCTGCTCTGTACACAGCATAATATCTATCTGTCCTATGAGAGCAACCATTTAATTTTTCTTAGTATCAACTAGATAAAATGTTAGTCTGCTCCACATTCTAGCTTTACAGATTTTAATTCTTTCATAGTTTTTTCTAATTATATTTCTATACCTTAAAATTTGCAAGTTACAAATGTGTTATAAAAATCTATGGAAGTTAGGATTGTAGGGAATTTGTTGTTGGATTTTTTTTTTTTAATTAATTGTTTTGAGTTAAGAAGTAATAACTAACTGTAATACAAGTTCATGTTCCTTTATTTTGGTCAATACACACATATTATTTTCAGTAGGATAAACACAGTTCAGCATGTAAATTCCTTAAAGTGTCCTAAATGTGATTTTTGCAGTTTCACACAGCAGATGATAGGTTTGCTGTTGTCAGATATGTGAATATTACTGAGAGACTTCTGGGTTCCCCAAAATGTACCTGAATCTGTCCCCTAATGGACCCATGACTGCAGTGGGATTTAACAGGCTGTTCGCTCTGTCTGCTGGCTCACACTAGGAGTCACAGAAGGCTGACTCAGCTGAAGTCACTGAGCGTTTCCTCGTTGGTTTGTTACGGCCAGTAAATTTCATCACAGAAGAGAGGAAAGAAGTCATAAGGAGGCAAAAGTAATACCATGTATCATATCACTTGTTTCAATGTCAATTGGCATCACTTCGTAAGTACTTAATGTATTCTGTCCTTACGTTACATCATCAGTTTACAGGAGATGAAATTTCATCTTTATAACTTAAATCCAATCTCTACTGTTGGAAGAAACCAGTTTGAAATTACTGTGTGTTTTCTGGGCAGAGACTGCGGCTTTGGTGGCAAGGGTTTTTGTGAGGATGTAGAAAAATATTATTTATTAACTTTTAATTGATACTGGCTCAGAAAATTCTTGCAAGTAAAGCAGTATTTTGGTATAATAGCCTTGTTCTATGTACAATGAAGTTACCCTGCCATTAACTTGTGTAGGGTTTGGATTTTTACCGGTTCATTTTGACTAGAGTTTTCATCAAAAAACATTGACTAGCAGGAAGACTGACTGTATATAAACTTCACTGCAAGGTATTTTTTATCTCTAGAAACACGTAGGTACGTGTTGAAGGTAGTGAAATAGTAAATTCTTTGAAACAAAAAACTTCTTTAGAATTGGCATGATGGAACCTTGTTTCGCTCCTGTCTTATGATCAATAAAATGCTTATTGACACTGAATTTAATAGTTAATTTTATTTTAAAAGATAAAACAACAGAAAAACCTCTTGGGAATTATCAAGAATATAATTTGCTATATATTAATCTATTTCATCGTATTCTGAGTTATTTTAGGCATACCTGTCCTCAGACTAAAAATAACAAATGGTAGAATGTTATTTTGCTTCAACAGTTTCAAGTTCCAAATCTTGCATAGCTAATAGCTAGCAAATATAGAAATAAACGAGGCTTACTTTGCCTGATATATTTAATATTTTGTCTTGCTTTAATAATGCCATCCCTCTCAAAGCTACTTATGCTTCTGATACTTTCTTAGTATATACATGTGTAGCTATCCAGCTGTGAAATGTATTAATTTACTTACTATAATTTTACACAGAAATTTAAGGATAGCAACTGAAAACTAAAGTTTTTTCATCACATTTCAATTTCTCTCCCACAAATACATTCATAATTATATTTCTTGACATTCCAAGCAATCTACTCAATTGTGATTTTATAGCTCCTCTTCTCTTTTTTTTTTGAGCATTAAATATTAGTACTATTTTTCAAAGTAAAACTGTACGCTGGGGGAGGGGAGAGATTGGTTTTATTCCTCTATGCACTTATGCAGTTAGTCTCCTTGGCTATCTTAACTTTTATTTTTCCTTTATGGTAATTTCTTCTTCATTTCCCTTGCATATTTCTTTGTCTGTTTAGTTTTACATGATTCATCAATGAAAAGTATACTTTGTGTAGAATTTCTTATCTGTAGTTTGCTCTTTTTCAGTTAACTTTCATGCCTGGGTAGCTTTTTTTCTTTTTCATTTGGCTTAATATCGCCTTCAATTTTTTTGGAATCGGGACGTAATCTAAAGTAGCAGTGAACCTTCAGTGCCAAGGAACACAAACCTATAGTTGCTGAGTCTGAGAAAGCACACACTTTCAAATATATCTTCATTTTTTTTAATATTGTTCCATGGCTTAGGTCTTTGCTCAATGTGTGGGTGCTATAGCACATATCTGACCAACTTACTGTATGCATATTATTCTTGGCACTGCATATAATATGGTGAGATCAGTTAAGTCAGATTACACATTTGCGTAGTTTGATAATAGTGAATACTTCTGAAAAAAGAAGCAAGAAATAGAAGATGGATATAGCAATTCTCACAAGTATGTCTTCCCAGATTCTGGTAACTAGGAATTTAAGGACTTGAAGCTCCCAGCTGGCCTGTTCTGAGGCTAATCCAATTAATGCTTTTGTTTTATGAAACATTGTGTAAGAAGGCATTTTTAAATTGAATTGTGCCATATATGGAAAGGTCTTCCTTTTGGGTTTTAAATCTGCTGCTTAGAAAATTTGTTTTCAGTTCCATTCTTTGAGTGAGACAGATAATTCATGACACAGCTGTACCCCACATCACTGTGTATAAGTCTGGGATTTTCAAGCTACTGAAATAGTTTTTCTATGCCAAATCTTGCCTTAAAAATTTTTCTGAGATACAGTGGGAAATGGTCCTCTCAGCATATAGCTAATTGAAATCTTATTGTCTTGCTGTTGCTGTTCTCCTTTATTTTTTTAAATAATTATTAATACAGTATTGTAATTAGCTTCAACATATCGAACTCTATGGGACTTGGGCAACATATATATGTAATTTTCAAAATAAATGTCCTAGTTCTCTTTCCTAATAGAGAAATGTCATACAGGATTTTGGTTCTGGTGTTTATTTTGGTGTTTAGATAGACAGATTTCTATAAATAATTGTGGAAAATTACATTTAAACAACAACAGGAAGTAGTATGAGATTAAAATCTATGGTCGTAGCAGAAGAAATGTGTTAGAAAGATTCATTTAAACAAATAATGGTAGAAGAAAGGGTGTTGATAAAGCATGACAATCAAAAAATACTCAAGCTGTGTGATGTAGGTAGACCAACAAAAACCAGACAATTGCATAGTAACCCTCACTGTAACCACACATTTCCTCCAATCCCAGCCAACTCCACCCCAGTCTCTTAGAGAGTAAGGACTGAGTTCTTTGTTTATTTCGCTGTCCCTCTAGAATCTTAGTTTAACATATTAGTGCAAAAAATAAGTATGCACATTTCTTTAGATGAGGATCTGAGAGCTTGTTGGTGCCAAAGTATGTGACTGTCACAAATATCCTGAGTTAAATTGCTTGGAATCTGTCTGGCATAGTCAGGGTTTTGTTTTTTTTGTGTATTTCACCTGTAGGGACTGCTTTTGCTAGATATATTCAGAACTGTTTTGAAGCAGCTGTAAAGTTCCATTGAAATGGAAATGTCGGTGTCCCTCTTGCATTCATCATGTGGTGGGAAGCAAGAATCAGATGCACCTTCCACTTCATTTGGGGTGTAGACTACGTGAAGAATTGTAGCTTACAAAATTTGTTAAGTTTGAGGGTTGATCTGTTCTTGTTGAAAGACTCTTACAAAGCCATTGTGCCAGTCAATGGGTCAGAAATAGTCTCTAGGTTGCTAGTTGGAGCACTAATGTGGGAGGATCAAGACCTAATCCTTATTCCAGGTACTGTTTTAAGCTACAGAAGTTCAACTGAATAGAAAGGTAGATTTTTCATAATACTCTCAATTCTCGTAGCTGAAGAATCCTCCTGGAGATGTGGCATCTGAGAAAGAGAATAATTTGTCTAAAGAAAGTTACAAGTTTTTAATTTTTTTTCCACCACATCTGTGAATGTCTCAATTGTGAGAAATATTCCCTAATGTTTTAGTTATTAAAGCCGCACTCCATTTCTAGATGCTTTGTGAGTCTAAACACTTTTGTAAACAGAATCTACATTAATTTGGAGAGTTTAATACTGATTTGAAATTATGTAACTAAGGGCAAAATGTGGTCCCAAATGTGCTTTGATATGAATGTGGTGGTTATGATAGTATCTCTCAAAATTCCTTAACTATTACTAATAGAGCTAAAAACTTTGGGGATACAGTTAGCTGGCTTGCCATAATTAAAGCAATTTCTTACTGTAATCTGCCTTTAGTCAGGCATACCTGAGAGCTGAAATTAACCTTTTTAAAATTCTCATCTTTCATGCCTGAGAGGCCCTTGAAGTGTGAGTGTATTAGAATGACTTTTTTGCTTATTTTATTCTGCAGTAGAGATTATTTTTTTTCATGGCAAGTTCTTGTTTAAGTCAGATCTCCTTTGTGTATGAAGTACATCTTTTGTATATGTACATTTGAGTCTGGATAAGCTAATTACTTTCAGAATAAAGTGGACTTAGTTTGTAAGAAAGCTAGACTTATTTTGATTTGGATTATTTTTTCTAGTTCTGTTCTTGTTTACACTTATAATAAATACTTGCTATTACTGATGGTTGAATTTCCAATCAGAATACCCTCAAATTTACACCTGCTATTGAAAAACATATTTTGTAGAAATAGATGCTACAGACACAAACTACTATACAGTAGAAGTCCTGAGATACCATTTCTCAATGCTTCACTTGATAATTTTGTTCAGGAGTTTCTGATATTCATGAACTCTCTTTGCTTTTTGCACTGGTTCCCTTTTCTCAGGCATTAATACATCGCTATTTCCTGCTATATCCTGATGTTGTCCCTGGCCTGGATGCTTCGTGGCTTCTTTAAGTGTAGACAGTCCTGGACTATCCTAGTTTTAAATTTTCCAGAGAAGCTTTTCTCAGTGACCCATAGACATAATTGCACCAAGTACTTTTACTCTAGTCTTAGAATATTTTCCCATTTAGTTAAGTGTTTCATTTTTTTTACTTTAATGTGGGGTTTTTTTGTTTGTTTCATAGGGCAATTAAATCCTCTTCAACAATATTATTTAACCTTACTGTTCTATTTGTATTTTTTGGTCCTTGCTGAGAAGAGTAGTTGATATTTAGTTCACCTAAATCTTGTAACATAAAATTCCCTCAGGCATTAAAATTCTATACTGTTCTTCAAATCTTTTCTAATTTGACAATAATTTTCTGATGATATGCCCAGAACTGAATATGCTGTTCCAGAAGCAACTGTGGAAGTGCAGGATACCAAGTGCTGAAACACTGTTATATGTATCTTTTGATATACAAAGCGTAATGCAGCAAAGGCTTTCTTACAACCAATTCACATCAGTAAACTATATTGTTTTCTCTCTTAACTCCCCCGATTTTGTGTTTTTCTGAAAATTTCATCTTTTTCTTCAAAAACTTTTCTAAATTATTTTTCCCAGTGTAATGCAATTTCAGTATCTTCAGGTTGTGTTTTGAAAATCATTGTCTCATTGATACTGCTTTCTCTCTGGTGTGATTTATGTATTTCTTCAGCTTATTACTTATTGAATCTTCTAGGTTATTACTGTAGATGCTGAGTACTAGGCCTAGTAAAGTTCTGTATATCATCCTAGATGGGCCCTTTCACCGTTCAATACACACCATGTCTTAAAACTCTGTTGAGTGTGGATTATTAACATTTTCTTCCCTTACAAATTCTAGTAAGTATGAATTAACTTTGTAACTGTGCTAAATCACTCAGTGAAATAGGAAAAGTTTTCATTCTTTTCTCTCTGCTCCTCTGAATAACAAGGAAATTCAATCAGAAATCGTATTTCAGAATTGAAAGACTGTTTTCTTCCCTGTGGATTGACAGTTTTTTCCCCCCTCTGTTTTAAAATTAACATTTGATATTGCTTTCTAATACTACTTTCTCATGTAATTAATGCAGACTACTAGGCTGGGTTTGATACAAATGACTGAACATATTTTTTTAGATCTAATTCTATAAAGTGAACAAGCATATCCTTACACCAGTTCTAGGAAGAGAAACCATGAAGACTCTTCCTCTCTAACCAGTGTGGTATGTCCCCTCTCATAATATGCAGAACATAGTTTTCAAGGCCCTAAGTAGTCATTTATTCAGAATATAACTTCATTTTTCATCAATGAAGATATATACATAAGACTTTCCAAGGTATAAGATGTTTAGCTACAGATAAGTGGGTAGTCTGGTCTAGAAATATCTACATGGACAACTTCCTGTGAGAATAATGAGCTCTCCTCCTTCCGTATGCCCTCTCACGGCTAATTCTTTGACCTTTCATGGGGATAGGTGGAAAGAAGGCAATACTGAAGGGAAAAGCCAGCTCAGGAAAGGAACATACCCTATAAAATACCTTCCAAGTACAATGTTTTGATTTTTATCTGAACATGTAAAACTCTTTAATATATTATACTGTGGCAGAGGTGCTAACTATTTGAGCCTGAGCATTTTTTCCCTGAGCACTCTGTATTGTAGACTTAATGGTGTGCATTAGCACTTGTTCCTTTAATACAGTATTTGATTGGTTATGTCTGCTGAAGTCAAATTAAATTCAAGCTAAATAACATTAGCTTACACTTAAACTTGATGGCATCATTAATAGTTTTTCTATGTCTTTAATATTTTTAAAAAATTATTTCTTTTTAAGAAATAAACTAGAACCAGTAAATGTGTGCTACCTGTTGCTCCTCTGTAGCTGGGCTGGATTTCTCAGGTGCATGAAGGACATTTCTCCTGCATGCTCAGAGCAGAAGTAACGGTGCAATATAACCCCTCACTTAAGAGGAATAAAGGACATATTTGTCCGTAAGTTTCATAGTTTTTTCCTAGAATGTCAATGGAAAAATAACAGCTCAATATCTGATTATAGACTCCAGTGACTCTTCAAATTTTATGTCTTTCTGACCCATCCTCTATCATAAAATCAGTCTCTACTCATGTAGGAGTACCTCACCTGGGTGTACCAATTCCAGTCTTTTCCTCTTATAAGTTTCTGCTGATCAAAGCTGCCACTGTTCTTATTTCCATTATAGCTCCTTACCCTTTTGTCTCACCAGTAGGACACTTTCTCCTTTATTATGTCTGGACAAGAAAGATACTGAAATAACAATGCTGCAGTGCAAAGATCAAATCTAGATCTCTTCCCATAATGTCCTTTGTCCTTCAGAAAAAGCAATTGGGAATGGGGAGGGATTAATCCCTTTGTGGTCTATAGTCTCCCTGGTTGTGAGGCATGCTTGTTGAAGTGGAAATCTTGTTATTTAGCTACCAGAGTCAATTAAATCTATGTTGAATATATTAATTTTTTTGATTTTTACAATGAGTAATGCTGGAGGAATTATTGACAGGAAAAGCTATCTTTGTAGTTGCAAAAGGAATCCTCCACTCCCAGTCAGATTTCATGCGAGTGTGCTGGAGACATTCTTTGTATTTATGGTAACAAAAATGCTCCAGAAATATTAGGAAAGCTGTAAAAAACCTTTAAAACCAGTGGATTTTGCATATGTTATCATACGAAGCATAAAATGGTCATTGTTAAGTTTTTAAAAGGACAAAAATGACAAAAGATATTGCAGTCCAAATGCTTAAATTTTGGCATGGTTAGAATAACGTAAAGCAGCATGTATCATGGAAAATGCTAAATTGATAATTCTACAGGGAATGACCTTAATAGCAGCTGTCCCTTGGCAATGAAGTAATGGCAATAGTATTTAGGTCTTGTATAGCAATTTCCATTTTCAAACTACTGCACTTATTTTATAGATTTTATAGAGGGGAAAACAATTTCTGTCTAAAGATATTGATTTACTTTACATTTTCTCTTAGGACTGAGTAAGGAACCCTTTACAAGGGAGAAGAGCTTAGAACTAGAAAGAGTTGCTTCAATCCTGTAGAAAGAGCTAACTATCTCCTTTTTTATAGTCTGAATATGAATGACATGACTAGATGTAGAAACCTTTTCAGAAGGGTGGAAACTGGAGAATACAAAATGCTTCTACTCTGGAATCTTTCTAACCAGCAGGACAGATAGTTCATACTACAGTTTTCATAGAATAAAACTAGCATTCAGGGTTCTAGAAACTAAAGGCAATTTTCCCTTGTATCTCTTCTCTCAGTGCAGTATGTCTGACAAATTTCTTTGGTTTTTTGACCACTCAAAGTCATGCACCTCTAAAGGGTCTTTTAAAAATGAACCTATTTATATAACTGAGGGGGAAAAAAAGGGATAGATACCCTCATGATATCAGCATCGACCTTTTGAGATTTAGTCCCTACAGAAGAACTAGGCTTTTTGCCATTTTTTTTATAATTTTGTAGTTCAATAGGAAGGGATTCTTTCAGAAGCTTTCTTCATTACTACTCAAGATTATCTGTAATTAACTAAAAATGAGATGGAATGAACATACAGCAAAAGACTGTAAACATGTTTACACATTTTGATAAACATTCCTGCATTTTTTCCTCTTGTAGCATTGATTCATCTGCATCATACTAAATGGAAATGAGCAAGATGTAAAATTAATCCACCCTTGTAACTATCTGAAGAGAGTAATTATCTGATGCTTACAAGCTGTTTCTAGGATAGATCCTTTCCAAGCTACATTAAATTTTATTGTGCCTGTGTTTGAGTTTCAAATTACAGTGGATCACGTTCTTTAACAATATAGATGCTTTAGGTCCACTAGAGTCAGTGGAGCTGTACAGATTTTTCTTACAGGAGCAGTGCCCCAAAGTATCTACATCTCCATTGCAATTTTGACATTGTGATAAATGATAGCAGTTTGTGTGTGCTTATTGTGAGAAATCAGTGTATGGATAACTTGTGATGCCTGTTAATTGTGTTCGGTTCCCACATCACAAGTGCTCAAACTGTGGAGCCATGGAACCAAGCCCTTAACAAGCATCACACTGTTTGCCTAGCAGAAGCTCAAGAACAAGAACATTCAGATTTGACAGCTAACTTTATGCTAAGTATATGTAAAAGAAAATATCCTCTCCTGGAAAATCAGTTTAAGACTTTGGTAGAATGGAGAATGGGAAATTGGCAGATTAAAGGGTAAAAAGCTAAAGAAAGATTTATTGGGGTTTTATTCTGTGTAGGTTTTGATTTAGTGTTTTTTTTTTGTTGTTTATTTGTTTTTAGTTTGTTTTTGTTTGTTTTGTTTGTTTGATTGGTTTGTTTTGGTTTTGGGTTTTTTTGTTTGTTTGTTTCAGAGCAAGTGAAATGGCTGCATCCTCACTTGAAGCAGACCAGACCAAGAAAAGGTAAAGGGTCTAGTCCCAAGAAGCTGTTATCCTGGTACTAATACCTTGTACTAATAGCCCGCAGACTGGGATCTTAAATCTAGAAAGCTCTCTTAGGCTAATTTCTGAGATAGGTAAGAGATTGTTTTTATGATAAAAGTTCACATACTCATCAGTAATAATCAAGTATAGCTTCAGGAACCTTTGGGAAATCCTAGCCAAGTCAGGTCAACACTAACAGAAATTTTATAAATTAAAATAAAATTTAATTTGAGAATTAAAAATTCAAACATTTAAAGATAGATTGCTTTTTGAATTTGTGTTTAAGGTATCATAAATCTAATGCTGACACATAGTAGGAGGGAACACTTTGGGCACAAGGAACAGAGAAATATCACTTTTTTGCAGCAGTTTAGATTTGGATTGATGTTAAGTAGCTCATGAAATTGCACCTTTACCATTTTCAAGTTCTTTCTTGTGCATCTGTGACATAGTTACTTTATAATATTACTTTAAATCGCCCCCCCCCCCAAAAAAAAAAAAAAACCTCACCATTTTAAGAACACTATGCAAAGAGCTTCTGTATGAGGTGCTGGAGAAATGATAGAAGACAAACAAGAGTCTAGTTACATAAAGCTATGTATGAAAAATACTATTCAATTTCTCAACAGTAGAGGAACAGGAGAGTGTGTAAGAGTCTAATATGATCAGAAATGTCTTCCTGAAAATTCGTAAAGTTTCCTCCAAGGGTTTTTTCTGAAACCTGGTAGAGAACTGACAGAATAAGCCAATACTAAGCCAGGACTTTGAAAACTTTCTGAAAGATCTTGACCTTCTGTGAGTGACTCTCTTTGTTAAACTTGTAGCATATTCCAAACCTGTTTTTCAATAGTGCAGTAATGATTTCAAGACCTTGTGAAAGCGTGAGTGATGTGAGTACATTATCTGTCTCTGAACATAATTACTAATCACATTGTATTTCAGAAATGAAATGCAGCTATTAATACTCTGTAAATCAAAGGGATTCTTTAAGTGGAAATGGAGTCCATTTGTGTTAGAGAAACGAGGCATAAAAGAAAGGTTTATGGAAACCTAACCTCTTTTCTTTTACTTTCTCCCCATAATGCTGCATTTATGTTTTTGGCATTCAGCTTCATATAGTATTAAAAGATAGATATGTTAGCAATGTAAAAGCTTCACTTTCAGTAAATACTGATGATTAGATTTAAGTTCAATTGGAGTATCAAATAGAAAGTTCTCAGTCAAGACTTTTCTAGACTTTACCTTGATGGTTTTCACTGCTTGTGGTCTGCTTTTGATCTCAGTGATCTGCTCTTCAAGCTTTTTGTTCAAAAATTTTTCTCTTAAAAAATCCTGTCAACTTAGGTTGAGATTAAAAAGTGGAACTGCCAGAAGTCTCATGTGTTCTGTCATAGATGATGGTGGCCAAATCAGTGTCTGGACATTAATTAGCCTATCTCTTCAGGCTTGCTAATGCATAGATCACCATTCTCCCTCTTCAGAAACCTGGCCTTTGTTTCTGTCTTTGTTTACCATGTTTGTGAATAGAGCTGGGATGAAAGTGGAAATTAATAGATTCTGGGAAGCCCTAGTCCCAGGAGCTACTAAGAAAGGTGGGGATCTCCCATTGGTCTCAATGGATACTGAGAAAAAGCAAGTTGAGTTCTTGCAAGCCCTTAGGGTTATGGGAGTTAGTCATCAGCATCACAACCTTGTTTAAAAATTCTTGGGTGATTCCAGCCTTGAGACTCTCTCTTGATATCTGTATTGGGGTTTTCATTTGGTTTTCCTTACTGTACATTGAAGGAAAATTATATCTTGTTTCCTCTGTGAAGTGTTATAAAATCCATTGAGGAAGAGTGCTATAGAAAGGTCTCTTCAAGAAGATGGAACTTTAAAAAAAATGTGTCCCAGTGAGGAAGATCATTAAACTTAATAGTACACATTTACCCTGTCGAACTGTGTTTTCTGAAGGAAAAAAAAAAATAATCCAGAGACTTGCATTGAATTTGCTAGCTTTTCTTAGCCAGTGAAACACTCGAGAGAAAAAAAAAAAAATCTGTTCTTTCATCTCTTAGGGACTGTAACACTGTAGACAGAGGCTTAGTACACTGTTTTCTCTAATTCTTCTATTATTGTGAATTATCTTCTGCTGACAGCTTATAACCTATTTTTACAATGATCTATCTGCTGCTGCATCAAGCTGAAGATCAAAGTGTTATTCCTAGATCTTGTCCACTAAGAGTGTAGGGTTGCTTTTAAAAAAATCTTTCAGTTATTGCTTTCTTATTTGGTATTACAATAACTCTTATCATGTGACTTTCATTTTTACCATTTTGAAAGCACCAATGCTGGCTGTTTTAGAGAAAATGTAAGAGTAAAACTGTGCAAAAACCCCCGCAAGTTGTTTATAATCATAAGCTTTGATTGTGGTTTAACCATAAACACAAGTTGGAAACTTGGCGGATTTCCCTTTGTCCAGTTTCAAAGCTGGTATTTTTCTTATGAATGGAGTCATACAGGTCATCATCATCTTCGTCTCATTATATACATGCTTTATCCAGGCTGTCACCCACTCTTACAGCCTTTGCTTCTATATTGAGGCCAGTTCCTCAATTTTTTGATAAAGAACCTTGCTTTTTTGAATTGAAATAAAAAAAAAAAAAAACTCAAATCAACCACACACAACTCTCTTCTGTATCTTATGATAATTGCCTGTTCTTGTTACCTTTGGTAAAAGATGGTAGGAGAATCCTTTTCAGTGGAAAATTACATGTTCCCTAGAAATGTACAGAGCCCTGCCTTAATGCCACTTATTGTCACTGCCAGAGGAGGAGGTCACAAAGCCCCATAATTTATTTTTCTGGCTTTAATACATGGCTTTTGTAGACTCTGGAGGAAAGCTTGTTTAAAGAAGGCACTGTGAGCCATAAGAAATGCTGTTAAATTAGATTTATGCAGTTTGCTTTGCTAGGAAGTGCTGTGCAAAATAAACCCTGAGCATGTGATTTTAATACTGCATGAAGGCTTTTGTCCTTAAAGTAAAACAGTGACAAAAATTTATAAAACCAAAAGCTTTTCTTTCCTTGCTAGCCGGATCAAACTGGACTTTTAGACTCAAGATGTACACTGTCTCCCATTGTTAGATGCCATGCCTGACATGATGGAAGTAGGAAGGAACTGTGTCATTGTTGGGATTGAGCCTATTATCAAGGCTGCTTTGAATACTGGGCACAGTTAAGCAGTAAACGGGCAGCTGCTGCACACAATGGCAGCCTTTTTGCTGCTTCATGGCACTGTGCACTGAAGCTTTTGAGCAGGTTGTGTGGGGGTGGTCACTGGTGGTGTCAAACATGAGGCGATGAGTGTGAGAGATGACGCTGCAGTACAGCACTGCAGCATCCCTAGCCCTGCTTGGCCCAGAAGGTAGTTTCTTTTACATCCCAGCACTGCCAGTGGGTGAGATTACAGGGTTAGCAAAATCTGTGTATGTGTGTGAGGAGCATAACTAGAAGCCATGAGAGTAGCTATCAAATGTAAACAGTCCAATACTTGTGAGATCTGATTATTTGTTGAGTAGCTGAAAACATCTCTATCAAGGTTCTGTAATGAGTCAGAGAACCTTCTCTCTGTCTCCACTGAAGCTAAACCAGTATTAGAGCTCATTGTCTGTTCAAGATGAATTGCTTAATCTGTTTTAAAAGATCTATAAACCATGTCAGAATTTATTAGTAACAGTTGTTAGTATTAATCTAATTCGTAAAGACTGCATGTTTGTCCATCTGAATCCGTAAAAGCCATCCAGTTTAAATCCCTTCCACGACCTATTGGTCATGCAAATGTTTACAACTCATTGGTCAATAGAAACAGTATTTTGTATTCAGTTTAAGATTTGTAATTGTTTTACATTACAAATTTACATTGTATACAACCTGTGTATACAATCAGAAGCTGGAATGGCAGATTTACTTGTTGAAATATGCAGGTAATATACAGCTTTATTCTGTGCCTTTGTTCAACTTGGCTCAGATTAAAACTGAAAGATGTTAAGTTAAAGATCAAAGGGATTTTTTTTTTTTTTACATGTCATTGAGAAGCTACTTTGGTGGATGGGACTATACGATTAGATAGCTATGAATAGAGTTATTCAAGATTCTTCAGGGGTATTCCTATTTGAGGACTTGGAGTCAAAGAATACTCTTTTATCTAGACAGGAAGGATTGCAGCCTTCTGCCCAAATAATTAACTTTTGGCATGGTTTGCTTTAAGGTTTAAATGTCACATTTGGGAATATGATTATGAACGGGAAACTTGAGTTTTGCTTCACTATATTGTATATTCTTAATCTATAACAGGCTACCTGATGATTTCAGATGGAAAGCATGACGACTAGGTCTCCCTCAAGCAAAACAGTAATTTAAAAAGAATGATATGGAAGTCTTAGTGTAGCAGGTTTGGTTTGCTAACCGGGCGGAAACACCAATTTGGTGTAGTGGTTTGATCACATGCTTTTCACTTTGTGAGATAAGGATTAGAAGAAATGCAAAGCAGGCCTAAAACTTAAAAGAATATAAAGAAGTTTATTACTAACAGAGTTTAAAGTAACAAGAAATAAAAAGAAGTGAAAGCAAAACCCTCTTCCCTCCAGCACTCTCCAAGCAAAAACTGCCACCTCCCCCCCGCACTCTCCCCTCCTTTTACCACCTCGCACAAAAGGTAACAATTTTGGTCAGTGTTACAGTCTTTAAAAGTCTCTTTCTTATGCTTAGGGAAAAAAGGTTCCTTCTACTGATGCTGCAAACTTCTGATTTCTTCACAATCTCAGCAGTCCGCCC
>VZTE01005667.1:1453165-1526026 GCA_013397775.1 Eulacestoma nigropectus | reverse complement strand
TTTTTTTTTTTTTTTGGTGCTATCTGACTTGATTGTTCAGTATATTGCCATGCTCATGCAGGTGGCAAAATGTGAATACAGGGCAGTAACCATTATGTTAATTTGCTTTGCCATTTAGGAGGCACAGATGTTGACTATATAATAAAAAACTGTTTCTTGTAACAGTCCTGCTGTTAAGTCCCCCTGCTACTACAGTAGTTTTCTGCTTTGATGTGTTAGAGGCAGCTTTTGCTGGGAACTTGTAACTATTTTGTCTATTTTTTAATCTGTTTTCAAATTTATAACTTCTCAAAACAGAAAAAAAAAAAAAAGGAAGTTAAGTAAGTTCACATTGTGTTCTTCATAAGATATTTCTCATTTGAATTTCTAATATTTTATTCTTTAGGGTTGTGTTGCCTTGCTGTATGAACAGATGAACCTAATGTGCATTTGGAATAACAGACAAAAAGTACTGCTCTGACTTTTTAGGTCTTGCTTCTTCTATTATTTATAGTTTTGTGAGTTGCTGTTTGCTACATCCTAACAAATATTAGTACTAAGTCGCCTAACAAATATTCGACTTGAATGTTCAAAATGTCTTGGTAATGCCACTTTTTTCCTCATTTAACCTGCATGTTATCTATTTACTGAATCTGATTGACTCCATAAGTCCCTTAAAACTGCAGTCTCAGTGGTTAAAAGGACTTGGCTTTTGGAGGACAAGCAGGGAATTAAAGCTGAACAATGAAACAAGAGTCAAAACTCTGGGAGAGATTTTTAAAAAAATAAAAAGCATTTAGTAGAACCACCTATGTCTGTAAGGTCTCTATTCATCAAACATTTCCCATCCTTGAGTGTCTAGGAGTTCAGAGCACTTCTGGAATCCTCAATGATACTATTGAACCATGTTGTCTTAAAGTTAAAAAGGAAAGAAAAAAAGACTACCTGAAAGATGAGATACCTTGTAACAAAGGGCTGAAAAGTTGATGATCAATAGTTAAAGCTCAATTATTGGTAATTGTACCTGGGAATAAAGGTCTCAAGTCTGAGAAATGTTTCAGCAGGTTTAGAATTGAGCAGCCTGGTTAATGACAATGGTCAGCACTATTGCCCCTCCTCTGTTGGACTGTGCTTGCAATACCGGCTCACAGCTTGAAAACAAATTGAAATCGAAGGTCTAGGTTTTAACCATCAAAGCCATTCATTGGATTAGTGTAAACTGAGAGAGAGTATCTCTTTCAGTCCATGGCTCTGCCCTCCTATAAGAACTGTGCTCCTCAGGAACAGTGAAACTACCAGGCGCTTCAGGACTCCTGAGCAGGGGCTGTGCCCCAAAGCTATAAAGTTCACTGCTGTTGTAGGAGAAAATTGCAAAAGAGGACACAAATACTGTCAGCGCTGTTGAACAGAGAGGCCTCATAGTATAATTAACAAGCCATGCAGATACCTGAGTAATTTGCATGTGCTAAGCATATGGGTTTTTTTTCTTCCTGAGAGATATTTTTCCAACTGTTAGTTCATTTTAAAAGCTTTACATTTTGCATATTCTAAGTAGAAGAAAGTTATGAATTTTGTGTCCTTTTTCCTATTGCTGATCCTGCAGAGTTTCAGTTGTTCTATTTCATGCTAAAGCCTTTGAAGACACTCATCATAGGCATTTAAAGTAGCACAATACAGAATATGAAGTAATTCATAAAAATTGAATTGAATATTGAGAATATTGGACAAATTGAGTTGGTCTTTTCATATGCCAAAGTGATATGCAAAGATCTTGCTGAGTTACCAGCACTGCTATTGGCAGGGTACAATTCATTCATAAATTTTGCTGAGCATTCACAATGGCACAGTGCATCTGAACCTCATGAAATAAAACAAACAAAAAATTATTTTATTTGGTTTCAGAGAAGAATGTTTTAATCTCTCTGGAAAGCTGCTTCCTATATGTTTGCAACATGCATCTCTCTCAAACAATCGATACGATTTTCAGAAAGAAATGGAAGTTCCTAAACTCAAAATCACACCTAGGGTTTTTTTTTTCCTGTTTCCATATCTGTTGCTTTTAATCTTTCTACAGGTCCACAGTGACATTAATATTAGTCTCTAGCAGTGCAAACATACCTATTTGGGGGTTATTTTTTTTTTGGCTTTTTTTGGTTGGTGGTTGGTTGGTTGGGTTTTTTTGGTTTGTTGGTTTGGTTTTTTTGTTGTTTTTTTTAATAAAATATTAGCAGGTGACAATCTGTGTTTTACTGGTACCATTTTGTAGTTTTGCAATCTTAAGTACAGCTGAGACTGATTTCTTAGCCATTTCAGCAAGTTACAAAGTATTAAATTGGTGTGCTGGAACCAATTGGATATATAGCTGGAAATAGTCTCTGGGAGCCAGGATTGGCCTGACATTTTTTTGGTAATAAACACTATGTGATCAGTCATAAAATCAAGTTAGCAAAAAGAAAAAGACTGTGAGTTAAGAATTTCTTACTGCTATGCCACAATGACATTCATATGCACCTTTTCTTTTTCTCCGGAAGCAATCATCTTATCCTTGTGTTGTTTGAGGCTCTTGCGTAACTGCGCCTATACAGTGTACTTCCCAGTACTGCTGGTGCTTTCAGAACTGTACTGATTTTCCCTCTTAAGTTTAGTTTACAGGCTGTGGAATATCAACTTAATGAGTGGTTGATGGCTTGCTTGTATTCTACTTGAGTGTTGTCCCTTTCCTCTTAGTCAATAAAAGTTATTTTTACTTTCTTTGTGTCATCCTGGCTTGTGACATTTCCCTGAGCAGCTCACTGTTTGTGTTTTCTGACATTGAATTCTGCTCAGTTGCCTTACAGCATTCTTCTGGCAGCCTTTTGAATGCTCCGTTATGACAGTTGTCTCTGAGGATGCCTTGTTTGGCAAATTCTAAATGCTTGGTGAATTATTACATCATATCCTTCCAAAAATACTTTTTTATCCTAACTATCAGTCTTTCTTCTCATAATCCCAAGAGTAGCATATTATTATGAGTTGCCCATTACAGTGAGTTTTGTAATTTTAAAAGGATTTTTTTGGGGGAAAAGGGTGGAAATTGTGATTATTGGGTCAAGATTTTGTTGTTGAATCAAAGTCTCTCTCTTTTGTTGTGATTGTTCCATTTAGCTTTATAAAATCAGTAGAAAATTATTAAAGCATCAACGTCTTCAGAGCATGTGATTGTCAAAAATCAAGATACATTTTGATGTCTCTGTGTGACATATATCGCTCCATACATAGAGTTCCAGTAACTAAGTCTTCTGCACTTGTTCTGCCTAGTTCCAGCATTTGAACTCTAGAATTATACTTGAGGAATTTTGCTGTGAAGCAGGTGTGAAACTACTTCCATGTAGCCTCTGAAAGACCCATTGCAGAGTAGATTGGACAAGAGGAACAAGAAGGTGACGGAGATTGACAGAGAGACAGTTTGTCTCAAGACAAAATTGTAGGCTGGGCACATTGATCTGAATGAATTAACAGAGATTGTTTGCATTAAAAAAATAAGAGTTCTTATTTTTGTCTAGCTAGTAATCTAGATAGATTAAACCCTTCAATTTTTTGGTCATAAGAATTTTATTTGAATCGACATTGGTACCTCCCATCTTTTGGACTACAAAATTAAATCCAAAAAATTTAAAATGGTAAATTATTCAGAGCCCATTTTCCTGACCTGCAAAGATTACTGTGATACTTGAAATAAAATAATACCAGTGCTGGCAAAAGCTTAAAAAGGAGAGAGCTCATCTCCCTTAGAAATGAGCCTGGGAAGGAAGAGTTTTAGGAGGTTTTGATTCCATGTGAACTTGTTTGGTGTTTCCTGCTTTTGAGTGATCTTCTATACAGTGCATAAGTTCTATAGGTATCCAGTAACAAATAAGGTGGAAAAAAAAATCCTTAGAGCATTTAACCTTTTTATTGTCTGAGATATCAGGGAAATAACTGCACCTGTCATTTTAATAATTATATAATCCAGTCAAGGAATTTGAGGATGATGTTCAGATAATTGGTTGTACTGAATATTCTTTCTCTTCATGAGGATGATAATTTTTCTTGAGTATACTTTTCTTAATTAACATAGGCGAAAACTTTAAGCAGTCTGTGTATATAGTATTTGCAGCATTTCTGGAGTACGAAGCCACTTACCTACTTTGTGGAGCACCAAGGAAGACTGACCTTCCAAACACCCACCTAAATCTACCCTTAGTTATTTGAAAGAGAAGTGGCAATTGTTAAAAAGCATGGCAAGCAGTCAGGAATCTTTTAGCAAAGTTGGTGTCAGTACAAGGACAAAAGATTTTAATTACCAGTGTGGGAGAGGCAGACAAAACAGACCGAGGCAATGTTGTCCCTTCTTCATAACGGCGTGTGCGTATATCTCCTTCAAGCAGCTGAAATACGAGAATCTACACTAACTTTTCCATCCACGTGAATTTTTGAACTAATCCATCTACTCTCATCCTGAATTTCAAGCCAGAGAATTGATTTATGAGGAAATTGCATATGCAATGCAAAGTGTTCTATAAGACATACTGTGGACACTATTTAATTCTAATATAAAGGTTGAGAGGAGGAGGAATATGTTACTTGGAATAAAAGGAAGAATACAAAATATAAGAGAGATGAGAACAGGAAAAAAATGAAATTATATTTTAAGGAGGTTTGGAAATGCTTAGGAAAGTTCAAAGGATATTGCTGTGCATGTAGAAATATTTCTTGAGTATTTTTACTGAGGACTCAGTGCAAGATAAATTACTTTTTCCCATAAATACTGTCGTATTTTTTTCTTGAAAAAACTACACCCTGTAGTTCTTACTAGCAGAGTTTCAGTGAAAACAGTTCTTTGTGTTGATTTTTTTTTTCAATTTATTAATTCAATTAACTTTAATTGGGAGTTATAAAGAATTTTAGCTAATTGATGCTTGGTTTTGCTAGCATCAAATAGGTTGAAAGATTGATTTCAAAAAACTCATGTCACTGGTTTATATTAAAAATATAGTATTAAATAATAATATTATAAAATATTTTAGTATTTATATATTTTTGTTCCTTTGTATCACTATCCTATGCTTCTCTTTTCAAACTTCATGGTCAATGACTTTCTTATAAACTAATCTGTTCCAAATAGGTAATATGCAGGCTTGCTCTATTGAAAAAAGTGTGATTTGTGGATTTATTGATTTAAAAAAGGAATAAATCAAAGTTTGTGTATAAATTAGATAGAGTTGGCTTGTACTTACGTCTTTTGATATACCTTGAAAAAAATAAAATAAAGTGATATTTCATCTTACATTTGGTACTTTCAGAACTCTACCTTATGGATGGAAGCTACATGTTAGGTTTTGTCTTGTTTGGACTAATCACAATTTAATACAAATAATTGTCACATTTTGTAACAGTAAATTACAGAAGGACTTGACTTTTTAAAATGTAAATATTCAAGTGAGAAAAGTGATCTATTTCGATTGTTAAAGTGAAAAATCATTAGAATGCCAATACACCTTTCAAAGGATAAGTTGGTTGCATTCAGTATGAATGTTCTATGAAAATATATTTTTAGTATGGAGCAGAATTGAGGCTTCCATCCCACATACACTTCTTTAAAAATTCATTTGAAGTTCATTAAGTCCAGTTAAGCATTAAATATTTCAACTGCTTCACTTCCCACTTTCTTAATTTTTAAATCATTGAAGCCCATAGTAAATACAAAATAAAAAGTATAGATTTGTTTTTAGCTATACTTAAAAGATAGCAGGAAAGTCTAAATTTTTGAGTTAAATTATTTGGACTTTAAATATGTGGAACTTCAATTAGACTTGGGAACACGTATCTTTGCATCATGTTAGTAGGACGTAATTCTTAATTTTCTAGCTGCATTTTTCACAAACCAATTCTACATAAATTTTCTAAGAATATAGCTCTCACTGTGGGCTAAGAACAGGACATGGAAGACAGCTTTGTAATCTACCAGCAGTAAGCATATGTGACAAATTATTGGCTTCACTAATGGTGTTTTACCCATGGAGCCATTAAGAATTGAAAGTAGTTCTGTAAACTGATGCTTTGTTTGGTTGGCTAAGTTTGTAGAAGTTTGCATTTTCTGCCAAAGCTACAATTTCTCTGTATGTATGCTTGTGTTACAGTATTTTAATGTGATAAGTGAAAAGTAGGGTTGTATTTTTTTCTCAATTTAATTGCCTTTTCATGAGGTTATTGCATTCATATTGGATTTTTAGACTAAATATGTAAAGCAAAATTGCTACTGTTTTCAACAGAGCAGCAATATTAACAGTGACTGAACTGTAGGAAACCTGTTTTTAATAAATGCCTGATGGGTCATGTCCTTCAATTTAGCTGTATGTATAGCCATTCAAGCTCTTCAGGTACCTGGGTTGCATTACTAAGGAAAACTGTTTCTGAGTACACATTCAGCTTGTAGTCAGGGTTGACTACTTTCTATACTGCAAGCTATTCTTCAGAACGTACTCATCTGCCAACAAATCATACAATGCGTAAACTCTTTTTTAAATTTCTGAGTAGGCTTGAGTAGGTTTGATAATATATGTATGTTAATAATATCTACATTAATACTTTCAGGAACAGATAAAATTTGGGAACAGTGTTGCTAGTTTTGGAAATTTACCAGAAATTATATTGTATGATGGGATGACAATTCTTAGAGGTCACTTAAGGTTAGTTTTGCAATTTCTCTCAAGGCTGATAAAGGCTAGCTTCACCTAAAGCCTATAACATGAAAATCCATTAACATTTTGGAATTGCCACTAATATTACATGTCAGTAGAGCTGAAATACCCTAGTAATTATAATTTTAACTGTTCACATAGAGTGTTTTTTAGTAAGAGAACAGATTTCAAATAGATTTCACAAATACCTAGGTTATTGTTCTGGAGGAGGAAAAAGCAAGCAGTAAACCAGTGCCCCAAACCATCATCTTAACCTGTTTCCAGTGTTGCTTTTAAAAATTAAGTGGATCATAAGAAAAATATTAAAATATAAATGATATTAAAATGCTCATATAGGTTAAATACTATTATGTCTTGACAGAGATATTTTTAATTGTTTTATTTTTTTGCCCAGAAACAAAGATTAGCTCTCTGATTAGTTTCTGTAATTATAGCAACATAAAATAGACGAGTTCCTTTTTTTAGCTTGAGAAACATAAACATTTAACGGGCACCTATAAATAAATGATTGTCTTTTTTATGCATAATTTCTGAGGCTTCAGAGCTTGTAACTTAATATTGTATTAGATTATCAAGACCTTTGTGAATGAGAAAAAAATGTAGTTATGATGAAAATATTTTATAGAATCTACTTAAATTGATTTTGGGTTTAAAAATATTCTTTATCTTTGCAGAGATAATATTTTCTTTCCAAATATAATTTTTATCAAAGAAGAGATCAATTTTCTGCATAGTAATAAATTACTATGAATACATAAAAATAAAACTGTGTTCTGAAATTTCAGTCCTAGTGTATTTAGACCCAGAACTGTTAGATTTTACACGGGCATGGAAAAGCAGCTCTGTGGAGAAGGACCTGGGTGTCCTGGTGGACACCAAGCTGTCCATGAGCCAGCAGGGCCCTTGTGGCCAAGAGGCCAATGGTGTCTTGGGGCGCATTAGGAAGAGCATTGCCAGCAGGTCGAGGGAGGTGATCCTGCCCCTCTGCTCAGCCCTGGTGAGGCCACATCTGGAGTGCTGTGTCCAGTTCTGGGCTCCTCAGGACAAAAGAGACATGGAGCGGGTCCAGCAAAGGGTGACATAGATGATGAAGGGCCTGGAGCATCTCTCTTATGAGGAAAGGCTGAGGGAGCTGGGCCTGTTCAGCCATGAAAAGAGACAGCTGAGAGGGGGCCTCATCAATGTCTGTCAGTATCTGAGGGGAGGGTGTCAGAGGATGGAGCCAGGCTCTGCTCAGTGGTGCCGAGCAATAGGACAAGAGGCAACGGGCAGAAACTGATGTACAGAAGTTTCACCTGAACATGAACAACAACTTCTTTACTCTGCAGGTGAGAGAGCACTGGAACAGGTTGTCTGGAAAGGTTGTGGAGTCTCCCTCACTGGAGATACTCAAGAACTATCTGTATGCAGTCCTATGTCATGTGCTCTGGGATGACTCTGCTTGAGCAAGGATTTTCCACTGTGGTCCCTTCCAACCTTACCCATTCTGTGACCCTGTGAAATAGAAAGAAAATTTCATATTCCCTTGGCCTAGTGTTCCCAAGCACATGACTTTTGGATTAAGCAATGTTCAGCTGTAAAAAGGAAAGTGTTTACTTCCTTTTAACAGTGAACAGAATGCTCCTAATTTAATGCAGAAGTAACCTCTTGTCCGCAGCAAGAGGTTGAATTTGCTTTCTTTGTAATTTACATGAGTTGTACCTAAGCAAAATCCTTCAGCCATCTGCCACTAGTCAATAAATCCTTTTTTAATTCCCATTAATTATTGTTAGAAAGATTGAAGAAATCCACCCATCTGTTTGATAGAAACATTATATCCACAGGGAAAGCACACTGAGAATTTTATCACTCCTTGCTTTAGAGGTGGGGGAAGATAATCTAGAGCAACTGCAGTAACGTGTGGGAATGTTCAGTGTGTGCTTCTTAGATAAACCTTGCATATTAATTCATTGAGTAATTGAGGAATGAAATAATCTGATAGTCAGAAATTCAGTCCCAATACAAGAGTGCAAGGTCTCTTTTGCTTTTAACATGATTAATTCTACTGTAGTGAGTAAACAAACTCATTTAACAAGTCAGAAACCATCAAGGAAAATATAGTGGTAGAGAAATAGAAATAAATAATAATAATACTACTAATAATTTAATGTAAGTGAAAGATGTGTGTGATCATATTCTGTGAATTTGCCTTTAGAATGTAAGTTCTTCTGAAAAGATAGCATTTATATATGCTGAGCATGACATTTTTAGCACTGAACAAATAATAATCTAAATAAATTGGACCTGATTTTAGTGTCAGATGGCAAAAGGACAATAATAGAAACCACATCTGTTTTGAGAGCTGCTCTTTAAACAGCCCATTCTTGTTGCTGACCAAATATTCCTGTTCTGACAAAATATTTTTCTTCATATCTGACAATATCTAATGCACACCAAGAAATGGTTGTATGACATATGTCTGGTGAATTTCTACTTAGAGGACTACCTTTGACAAAAAAAAGTCCCCATCAGTATTGTGTGATGAGAACTAGCTTTGAAGGAAAATACTTACTGTAGACTGTCCTCCAGAGGTCATACCATGTCAGCATGTCTTGATGATGAGATAAAAGAACACCCAAATAACTGGCTAAATATATATGCACTTGTGAATACTAAACTGGGCAAATTTTCTGCTGAGAAGAGTTTCTGAGTGTATGCAACATAAAGTTAGTTTATGCTCAGATTTGAATCTAGATTCCTGTATTTGACCCTTTTCAAGGAGATTTGTAGCAAAATAACAATGTAGCAGTGATAGTGTTTTGTTCAGCATGAATTTCAGTATATACTTATTTTTAATGTATATGTTGAAATGGTATATATCAGAAGTGTTTGTTACTGGTGTGTGCTTTGGCTTCAGCAGTATCTATTGTGGATGTTCTGTGCTCATGCATGGGTAAAGAAGCTGGTGTGTCCACCCACATCTTTAATTTTGTCTTTCTGTCCTGATTTAAAATACTAATAATTTAATAATTTTAAAAAAAGTTTAGTTTTTTTTGGTTTTGTTTTTTTTTTTAATCAGACCTACTTACTTTTAGAAATATTTGTCCTTATCATGATGATTTTCTTTTTATATGTTTGGTCTCTCTTTCCCCTGAGGAAAAAATGGAACAATAAATTTGTTAACCTGCTTGTGACCTTCACAGGTCAGGAATTGCTTGGTCTACTGTTCATAACAAACCTGGCACATGTGGACTTCCAGATTTATTCTGCTAAGGCTTTTTTTTATCTGCCTTTATCTTAGTCCTTTAGAACTGTGTAATGGTAGAAGATGATACCCAGCTAAGATACAGCTTGGTTTCTCAGTTTATAGCCAGAACCTCTGCTCTCAGCACCTGAAATGCACCTGAGCTCATGCCTTGTAATTAGAAGCTCCCCCTGTGGAAACCAAAGGGGTTGATCTGAGCAAACAAATGGGTAAGAAGCCTCTAGAAGCAGAAGTGTCAGTGCCATGCCACGATTGTCCCCCACTGCCTTGTAAGGAACATGACTTAATGCGGTGATGTCACTTTTTGCAGAGTGTTTTAGTGTCAGGTCTTTCACATTTAAATCTTTTCCAGTTCCTCTTCTTCAAATTCTTGTTGCCCTCTGGCACCTGTTTAGGATCTGAGACTGAGCCTGCCAAGACGCCTCAGGGATACCTCTGAAGCCTGGGCACTCATTCAGGCCTAGGAAGGCTGTCCCCACCTTCTTTAAGGTCAGATCAGCTTTATTTTGAGGAGTGAAGACTCTGAGAATAGAGTGTAATCCACTTTGCTGACACACGCTAATTTACTGAACATGAGAATTAAGACCATTAAGGTAAAATGTTCTCTTCTTAATGAGTTCGTTTCTGTTACTTAGAATAGTTTGGAGTTTAGGTACACCCCTCTTGCCTCTGTTGATACATACTATATCCAAATAAAAAGCATTCTTCAAGGGGATTGAAAAAAGTTGTTTAGATTATTCTTAAACTTGAAAGGCCCCTCCAAAAGAAGCCTCTTCACATTCACATTTCTTCAGAATAAATGTAAGCAGTATATTTGGTGTAAGTTAGAGGTTCATATTATGTAAGAAACTTCCACCTTCATTAGTGTGTCTTCTCAAATTACTGATACTTTTTTCAGGAGGACTTGTGATGCTACGAAGCTGGCCATTTATCAGGTATTTGATCTCAAATGAAGTCCCCAGATTCTTGACCGTTTTTCTTGGTGGATTTTTGGGAGAAGAACAGATTTTTTTAAACCTCTTACAAGTCAGAAAGGATGAAACTGCTTTGAAGTTTTACAACACACTTCAACTGACCTACAAATGTAACTAGATAACCCCTTTCTTGGAGACAGTTATCATGGTTTCTTGCAGTTTCTGTTTACTCTCACACAGCAGTGTATCCTTGCTGAATTAGCTGTGGTTAACAGCTTTTAACGAAGATTGTTATTCCCAGGTAGGACTCAAAGTAATTTTAATTGATCAGGGCATTTCTTGAAGTCACTGAAGTTTTGAATTGACATAGTTACAGTTCCTTAAAGAATCCTTAATTTAACAAAAAGGGAGCTTTTAAAGAACTACATGTCATGTACCCTTGCTTTCCAGCCTTTTCCTGTTTAGTCCAGTCCAGTGTTTATGTTATGTGTAGTATATGCACCAGTGGCCTTGTTGCAATTTGCACAGTGATGTATTGTCTCATTCATTACAAGGCCGAAAATATTTCTTAACTCTCGGCATTCACGAAAGCTAAATGCACAGGTTCACTTTGCATCTTGGAGAATTCTGGTTACTGGTAGTTGAATTTTCTTAACATTTACTCTCTGTTTGAGACTTCAAAAATATATTTTCAATATTTGTGAGAGGATCTTGACTATCTCTCCTGACAACAAAATGGGCAAAGCTGGAAGGCAAAATAAGATTATCCATTTATAAAGGTGATAATCTGTATCTAAATGCTGTTCATTTTATTTCCTGCCTATGCATCTAATGGATTAATAATTTCTGAGAAGTATGGAAGTGAGAAAAAACAGATTCCAGAAACAGCCTCCTGTTAACCTAGATGCACAGAATATCCCTATTTACAACTCTAAAAAAAGCAAGACAGCAAGAGTACCAAAGACTTTTAACATCTTCAGTTTTATCCAATTTAAGGGTTATTTTTTAACTTCTAAAAGAAAATTTTTTGTCCATTCTCACCACTTCCCCTTTACTAGATAGAGAATGTAGAAAAAGAACAGAAATAAAGATTGAGTTTCAATCTCAAGGTTATTTGCAGAGTAAGTCTTTCTGGAAAGCCTGCAATATATTGCTTTTTCAGGGCTATTGGAATGTCTTGTAAACAAAATTACTCTTAGTATTTAATCCCACTCTTTTCTCAGAACAGGAATAATAATAATAATAGTAGTAGTAGTAGCACTAGTAGTAATAATAATAATAACAATAACAGCAGCAATAACATTCCTTGCCTCTGTTATGTGAATTTTGTGGTACCCCTTGGTTGTAAATTATAGAATTCAATCTCCAAGTTAGATGACAGACTAAATTTGAGTTACTTGTCACTGGTAGGAAGCTCTGGAAACTACCTAACTTGAAAATAATCTCAGAGTTAGGGTAATATGAAGCTCTTTTTCATCTTTTTTTTCCCTCTTCTTCCCTTTTCAGTCAAGGTCTAGAGGCAAATTTAGGTTAAACCTGCATAAATTTACAAATCCTTAACGGTGTCGTCCATTCACACAGTGGGGTACATGTCACAGTACAGTCTTTCCAATGTACTGCTTTTTCTAAAGATTTCAGTCTTTAACTCAGTTTCGTATGCCTATGGATACGAGAATTAGAAGACTTCATTAATACGTGCTTTTTATCTCTAGGCAGGGATTTTTGAACATTTGCTTTGTGTGTCTAATTGCTTACAATGAGAGGAGTCTGGTACTAGTATGCAGAATTCAGTCACAATGAATCACTAGAGATTTTGTCACCATTTTTCACTGCATATAAAATATGTTTTTACACAGTACATAAGTTTTCTATGAATTTCTTGTACATTACTTTCCCACTAGAATGAGTTTACAAAAATAGAATAGAGTTTGACCAGATCCACTAAGTAATCTGATAGGAGTAGTACAATTGTATTTGTGCATTTTCTCTCGTGTATGAAAAGGGAATATCTTTTTTCAAAACCGTAATTTCTTTACCATGGTGTTGCTCAATATAAGAAACTAAAATGGAGGGAATTTTAGCTAAATCAAATCTGTACCTGCTATTTCAAGCAACCAACTAAGATGAAATTTATGTATAAGTTTGTTTCTAGAGTATCTTAAATGGGTTTGTGGATTTAATTTCTATTTAGTACAAAAATAAGAACGGAGGATACTTGTTTATAGCTCCAATTATTTCTATACACCAGCTAGTACTTTACTGTAGTGTTCCCACTGTGTTCCTGTTTTTCTGAAACAACAAAAATATTACAACAGCTAAACTTGTTCTGCAATGATGTCTTAAGCAGTATTATGCAGATCCGATTTTCCCGTTCTTAACAGAGTAATTGACACCTTTCCAATGATTAAATGCTTTGAACAAAAGCTCATCTTCTATCTTATTTGCATATGAACTTGGCTGTTGCTTTATTATTGTTAGTACACGTAGGTATACATATTTATATACACACCCTCTTTCTGGCATAAGTTCCCAACATATTTTCTCTGGAACTGTAATAGCAATATCACGTGTCAAGGGGTTACTTTTTATTCACATTTAATATTTAATGTATCTACTCTTGTTTGTTAACTTGTTTGACTTTTGCATCTGTTGTTTAGCAATTTGAATATTGAAACAAACGTGTTTTCACAATAGATATGTTGTCCTCACCTCATTTTGCTTTACTTTCCTGCTGTTGTAGTTCTGTTAACCGGTACTACTGCTACTGTCCTTTACCAGGGGTAACTTAAATATTACATTTGAAACTGGAACTGGTTTCATTCTAAAATACTATAATCATATGATAAGGTAAGGTATTTTGAAAATTAGTTTTTCCATTATATTAAGGAAGAATTTGAATATAATGATTTCTTCAAAAGTTTTAAGGAAAACTTGGCCCTTTTCCCTAATTTATTATTTTAGAGATCTGCAGATATATTAGGTGCTATTGGTAAAAATTCACACTTTTTCTTAACAAACATACATAATTTTCTTTCACAGTTAAGGGTCTTTTCAGTATGCAGCTGTTAGTTTAATTCAATCGCTGAAAGATTCTCTGCTCTTGCTGTACTCTTGGAATTTGCTCTCTGGCAAGGTAAAACTTTTTGGGAGGAGAACATGGCTCCTTCTCCATAAACTAGCTGAACCTGTATGGCTTCAAGACTGTGCAGAAGCTTTACAAAATATATGGTGGGGAAGAGCATTTTAGTATGCTGTGAGATGAAAATGCCCCTAAAGAGAAATACCCCAAAAGACAACCTATAATGTCCTTTTTTCATTCAGTATTTGTTTTTAGAAACTGGAAGCCTATTTACTTTAAAGTCAAAGTTTGAAAGGAGGAAAATACAAATAGCAGATGTGGGTGTAACTCTTCTACAAATAGACAAGAATTGTATCCATTTTGCGGATTACATATTTTGAAATCTTACACTACCTCCCTTCATTTATCTGTGAAGAGGAGATGTATAGAATGAAAACTGTCAGTTTACATAGTCTATTGTGAGGGGATAGATGTAGCCAAAATTGCTCTGTGGCACATACTAGTTGACAGGTTGAAAGTCCATATTTTGAAGTGTTAGATGTTACCTTGCGATCACTGTCATGTTTACATACATAAACCAGACCATCTATTTCAGAGACTTTATATAAAATATGGTAACTGTACCTGTTCAGGAAGCAATGTATGTGTTACATAGTACAAAGATAAGCTTCCACAATCTCAGCATCAGGCTCCGTGATCCCTAATATGTTCTCAAGAAAAATCATTACCTGGGCAACACGAACATAAATGAGAAATATTTTATTTGATTGTGAGAGTAATAAAAATTCATGAAAGCTTTCCACTCTTTATTGATGTGAAACAATACAGATCTGGAAAGTGTTTTTAACATGTAAAAATTGTGATAATATTTATTATAGGGTATTTTATCCACAAATTCTCTTTCAAGTCAGCTGTTATCCTTTAGTTAAGAGCATACTTTGATTTTTTTAGTATATCTGTTTTTATCCTAAAGAGACTTTTTCTGCTTAAAAATGGTGAAAGCAAAACAAAAAGTACTATTCAAGGGAAAGACAGACAATTACAGAATCATTAAAACTATTTAAACTTTAATTTCATTACATGCTTACTTTGAAAGTTACCTCTGCTTGGGGTATGCAGTGCCAGATATCAGAATCCATAGGCAAAATGAAGTTAATGCTGAAATCATGTATTTAGATGTGTTCAGTTCAGATGCAAAAGCTGGTCTGTATACAACTTTGTTTTGGCAGGTTAATTGTAATGACAGACATGATACTCTTCATTTAGACATCTTGGTATGTCTGACACTTCTCTTGACTTACGGCTAGGAGACAGCTTTAGGTTTGGAAGGCAGCATTAATTAAGTAATAATTAGTAATAAAATTAAGTAATAATTAGTAATAAAATACTATCCATCAGTCACAGAGGGCAAGTAAAAAGATTATAACTTGAAATTAGAATTAGCACAAATTTTAAAAAAAATCCAGTCAATCCCCTTCATTTTATTCTAATCAAGCAAAGCGGTGACATATGAAAAACAGAGATCTTAAAATAGTAGGAAAATAAGGATTCTTAGTACCTTCAGATTGCTTTGATTTGAATCATATCATTTATGAGGTTGGAAAAGACCTTTAAAATCATCAAGTTCAGCTGTTAACCCAGCACCAGCATTGTGTTCACTATTCAAGGATGTCTTCCGGTGTCATATCCACCTTTTTTCAACACTTCAGGGGATGGTGACTCCATCACTTCCCTGGGTAGTTGTCCCAATGCTTTACAACCCTTTTTGAAGTATGTGAAGGATTGTATCTAGAAACATAGAATTAATATGAAACCAAATAGAAATAAAACTTCTTTTTAAATCCCTAAATCTATGTGAGTAAGGACATTTTCTGCTGAAGATTGAGTGCTGAACAAAACACTTAGAAACAAAGCTTCAGCTGTAAGAAAACAAAGCTATGAATTCCATTGCGATTGGTGAAAAGCTGGAATCTGTTTTTTCTAATGCCTTTCTGCATCAAACCATAGATGAGAAATGTCTCTACTAAAACATGTATTTATAGGAATTCAAGAATATTCAATTCAAATATTGATCTGTTTTCTCTAGGTAGCCTTTTCTATGACTGTGAAAGAAAACAATGATCAAAATACTGTTTAAGGATGACTGGTCAAAATTTGTGCATAATCTGAGAATTTTTGCAGGGTTCTCGCTGCATCTCTAAATGAAGGTCAGGGTTTGTAGGCCTAGCTTTTCTCTGGCATTGATTTACACAACTCTAACTTCAAGTATGAGTATGAGCAGAAATTCAGACACAAGTGTGTGTGATGCCAGGTTATTGTTAATTTTTGGTTCCATATCTATATACACACATAAAACTTACCTGTTTTTCCTATAGTAAAAGACTGAATGTAACAACTTCTGCAATTAGCATGAAAACCCAACTGTGATAAAGGTGAAACAAAGAAAGAAGTGGGCATAGGTGATGGTGCAGAAGAAATAGTAATGGAGCAACAGAACTGTCTTCTTTTTTTTTTTCCCCAGTGTTTTAGTGCTGTTTTAGTTAGGCCCAGTCTTCATCCCTCACCTTCATAAACCTATTAATACTCCAAACCTCTGGGAAGTTTTTGGGGAAAGGAAGATTGTGACTTGATATTTCATCTCTTTCAGTAACTTTTTTCTTCTTCATTTGTTTTTAATAAGAGAGAGCCCTCTGACACATGCCTCCCAAGAAGCACAAGTGGAATTCTGCATAGATTTTCTGATGAAGCTTACATCCCATAAGTGTTTTTTTGCTGGATTTGGAATGCTTTTTCTTTTTTTTCTTCTTTTTTAAATGTAGGCCTATAGCGTTTCATAGCTTTCATAGTATCACTTTAGATAGTTCAAGTCAAAAATTGTTTAAGCCCTGTGGGAGGAAGACTAACAGCAATGGTTGCATTAACTCCACCAGAGGGGAAAATAAAATGCTGCATTAAACTTCTGTCTCAGCCTTCATTTTTAATGATGTCTTCCTTTGGGACACACTGCTTTTCTCTTTTTCTCTCTCAAATTTCTTTTAAAAAGGACAAAAGCTCAGATTATCGTATTAATGTTTACTGATTAAATGGAAGGGTAATTTTTTCAAGATGTATGAAACAAATAGAAAACTGATCTAAAAGCTTCAACTGGATACAAGAGAAAAAACCCAAACCCCTTAATTTATTAAATGCACCCATTTTCATCTCTTCTTTGCCATGGTATACCTCAAAGTAAGCATACGAGACCTGAGAAATTCTGAGAAGTGATACCACTGTATGAAAGCAGTGTGGATTTCTGTTGTTTCAAGACAGGGACAATCCTGTAGAAGAGTCCTGCATTTTTCAGTTACAGACTAGCACTGCTTACAGTGTTTGTGATACTGACATGCAGTCCACACAACCCCAACAGTCACTGTTTTCTCAGCTGTGGAAAATGATGTTTTGCTCGTTATTATCAACCTGCTATAGCTTTCAAATGTCACCTTGAATGTGAAAGTTTATGACCTATTTTCTTTTGTCAAGAGATCTGTGATACAACAACTACTCCACATTAACAACCAGAGGACCAACACACACCTCTACCCCAAATGCTGATTTCCATACTTCATTTTGTAGTTACTTTTTTTAGTTAATCTTTCTCACTTCATATAATGTTTCTAACCAGTCCTGAGGAAAAAAAAAGAAAAAAAGAGTTGAAATAGTATTACCTATTTTTCCATTTTCTTAATGTGAATTTATTACAGCTTCTACTGTTACTTAATATAAATGGCATTTCTCTAAGGAAAATCGGAATAGTTTATCTGAACTATTTATTGATTGTTTAGGCACAGAAAAACTGTTTATATGTGTCTCCAGATAAGACTGGACACGACACTTGTGCCAGTATGTGTAATTAAATGAAATTATTACTTATTGTGGATGCTAAAAGCTTGGTTGCAGAGAGATTTTCCAGCTCTCTGCCAGCAAGCTTTTAGCATCCACAACTTCTGTCTTATGATTTTTAGTTTTGAAAAATCGGAATGGTTAAGAACATTTTAACTGGTGATATCTGAGGAAAAGACAGCATTATCCCTTATTTACAAGGTGCAACTAAGACTTTGAAAATCTAGATTATTTTCTATTTTATATACCAGCTATCACTTAGAAGTATTTTCCAAGGACAGTGACAGATAAAACTTTAGAATTTTGTATTTGTATGCATGTCTCTGGATAATTGGGTGGTTTTTTATGCAGGAGGTATTTTTATATGTATATCACATAAAAATAGACAAAACTGTTGAATATTCTAAACAATTTTTGTAGCTGCTTAGACCTATTTACACAACAGAATTGAATAATTGAAGTCCTTAATACCTGAGTATCTTGACTTCGACAGTAATGCTGAATTTAGATTTAGATAATTATATGTGTCATTAGAAAGTATAGATGCTACATAATAAGATGTAAAGCAGCACATCTGCTGATTGAGTGCTGTGTAAATTACTCCCCCCCAAAAAACTGCCAAACATAGATTCAAAATGGTTTTTTCTCTTTTTAAATTTTTTTTTCTCTCTTTTTTCCTCTTTTTTCTTTTTTTTTTTCTTTTTTTTCCCTTCTTTTTTCCTTTTTTTTTTTTTTGGCACTGATTGTCTAAAGCTGAGCAGCTGTTGGGCCAGAATTCGCAGCCCTGTACTTTCATGTTTTTAAAAAAATGGTAAAAAATCCTCACCTTTTATTTAAAACATAGCTGCAGCAGGGAAAAGCTTTGATGTTAATCCCTGTTTATTTGCTTTTAAGTGTAAAGCTTTCCTCTCCACCCACCTCAAACTCTGGACCATAGGTCAAAATTCAGTTCTATGTACAGGTGAGATTGTTTCTCTTCGAGTTCCAGAGCTTCAGTGAGGAGACCAAAGAATAAGGGCCAAAATTTTTGACCTCTAGATTTCAAAGATAAGAGTTTTATATCGAAAAATAAGATATTGTGAAATGATATCTGAACTTGAAATTTCTTTCAGATAAACTTAAGCAATCTTAGTGGTCTAAAACGTGCCTTTATTTGCTAGGGCTACAAGTAAGATTACAACTTTCACAGATCTTGAAAAAGAGCTGAATGGATGAAGACCTTCAAGTTGCCTCTTATGTTATGTTTGAAATTGAATTGATACCAGATCATATCTTTAGTGACATCATCATGTGTATGTGCACATGAATGTGTGTGTGCGCGCATATCCGTATTAGTTTCTATATGTGTGTGTGTATATGTATATATATATACATGTCATATACATGTATGATATATATAGTATCTTGGATTAATTTCTCATGTTTGCTCCATGCAATATAATTTGTAATTTTGCAGTGAATTATTTTGGCTAATTAGATTATCTGAATATGTTCAGAATGTAGAAGGTTAAAAAGGTCTATTCCATTTCTAAGAATCTAATTTATGTATATATCAGTTTTAGATTATATAAAACTGTTCCTATGTGATATGCTTCACTGAAAACCAGTTGCCATGTCTGATGGATCCAGAATTATTTTAATTCTAAAGGAAAAATGTGGAAACCATTTGTGCTGTGTAGATATAGATAAAAATCTATCAGGAGATAGAGGTAAAACTCAGTGCAAAATCATAAATAGCTCAGAATCAAATTGTATCTCAGCAGCTGATGACTTTTATAGGGATAGACATGCTATGAATGTTAGCTCTCTGACATAAGGGTTGTTCCTGCTAAATGGAGAGGCTCAGGCAAGGAAAGATTTTAGTATTAACCATGAATGTGGTGAAAGAACTGCGAACAGAAATCAAATAGTTTGTTTTATTGTGCTTTTAAAATATGTGCATTATTTTCTTCTTTGTGTTTTTCTAAAAACTGCAAAATACAAGAATCTGATATCTGACTTTGGATGTAAGGAGTGGTCCCTAAACTATTATTTTAGCTGATTCTTTAATATTTTTCTGCAGATGTTAAGAATGTGTATATTCTTTTGCCATCTTTTCATAAATAATTAGTTAATATTGTAATAATTTTTTCTCTTACAAATTAAGGGAGACTAATTGTCAAACAGAACTTTTTTTTTCTGTTATAGGCAGATATCATCTATTCAATACCGTCTAGAAGGACAATAGCACTCAAAATATAACTTTCATCTGTTTCCTAGGTAACAGAGATACAGCTACAAAACTGTTGCACTAAGGGAAGGAAACAGCAAATGTTTCCATTTTTCTACTATTTTTGAGTTTGAATGAAGTGAACTCCAGGCATATCGCTACTTCAGAAATTGCAAGATATAGGACTGGAGAACTGCACTTAGATTCCAGTGTGTTTGTTTTGTCACTTTTAGGTTTCTGCACACCTGTGATTGCACAGAAAATGTCAGAAAACTTGTGAAATAAATTGTAGCAGAGTTTTTTTTTTTTTTTTTTTTTAGTTTTTGGGGGTTTTTTTTGACAAACCTGTTGTGTAGTAGAACTGGTCCTTTCCATGAATGAAACAAACAGAAAAGAAGCAAATTTTGTGTTTTCTTGTTCTATGATTACTTTCTAGGAATTTTTCAGAAAGTAACTCTTTATTTTTGTACAAGCTCTAGTTTAAAAATGAAAGAAAAAAGTACTAGAAAACTTAAGGTAGTAAATTATGTACATGTAGGTTATCCTTTCATGTATGTTACTAATTATATAGAATTTAGTAGGCCTTTTTGGAAGTAATGTCATTGTAGTATATTCCCAGTAGTTTGTCTTTCTCAATTTTGTTAAGCATAAATTACTTTTCCTCACTGTAAAGGTTGACGTACTTAATCCCCATTTACCATTTGTTTGTCATTGAGACAACTATTTCACAAGTAATGCTTACTAAATTAGAACATAAAAAAAGCAACTGAGTTTTTCTCTGTGCTGCTACTCCAGCCTGGGGGAGGTCTCCTATAAACAGAACCTCATTCTTGTAATTTAAACATCAGCTTCACATTTCCTCAAATAATGGAGGAAAAGGCAGTCGTGACAATGAGATGAGAGGGCAATTTGTTAATGAAATTGTGCCCTGTGTTCACTAGGAGTGTCTCATTGTTTTCTTGTGATTCTCTTATCTGTCAGTAACATCCATCCATCATGTTTGTCCTTAAATTCCAGATGTTGGTGTAAAGACTGCTTTCAATTATGTATAAAATGAAAATGTTTTAATGTAGTATAGCTGTGGAAACCTGGTTTACCACAACTGTCATTAGCTAAGATCATAAACTGAAGGCTTATCAATCACTGGCTTAAAATGCACTGTTAAAATTCATAGTAATATTTAGAAGGTCAGTGTTAGAACAAAATATAAATAATACAATAGTTCTGACAAATTACTTTGCTTAATTTGTGAATGAAGTTTTTCTATAGGAAGTACCCAAACATGTGGCGGTAGCGGTCTCTCAGATTATTTTGTATTAGTCAGCATTTATATTTTATATTAAAAAATGGTACAAATATTTTTCTCTTCTGGAAAACTGTATAAATAGCTCATAAACATGCAATAGGTAAGTGTTCTTATATGACTATTATATTAACTGCAGAAATTTGTGCTATGCAATGAGTAGTGTACAAAAAAAGAAATGTTGTGGGTAAATACGTTGTCTGAATTCTTTCTTCTCTCTCTGAACAGGTGTTGTGAGAGAATACATTAGTTCATTTTTCCTTAAGCTTTAGATGTAAAGTTAATGTCTAAAGTGCATTGAAATGCCTTTCCTGGACTGTGATCAAACTTCCTTTACAAATTTTTCCGTAAACTCTATTTTGAGTTAAAAGTAGGAAACACAACTTATTATTGCAATGCTTTTCATGACCATGTGATACATAAATTTAATTGTTTTTCCTCTAAATTTACATGTTTTGTAAAATTACTCATGGAAATATTTGTGCAATTTGTGCAAAAGTTGGCCAGAATTTATAACTAAATAATCTTCAATATTCAAATGAACGTTAGCATCATTATTGCCTTTGTAGAGATTTGTAGAACCTCTTTTCAATTATTGATTGAAAATTAAAGTGAGAAACATTGTCCTGTGTTTCAAGGAAAAATAATTGTCAGTGTGACTTTTTTGTTCATTTTCTATTTATTTTTTGAACTCAGACATGAAACGACTCATGAATGCTACTGTGACAAATCCATGATTTAACAGATTTTATTAAGAAAACTAACTCTTTTACTATGTTGTGTATCTCTAAAGAATAGCTCTTCTCAGTTTTGAAATTGCAGAATGAGACGGATAATTTACGGGGGCTGAAATCTGAATGTGGTAGCTATCTCTGAGCAGTACACTATCAAATAGGATTTGTCTTGTCTTCCCCAGCACCCCAGCCCTGCCAAGAGTGTAGGTAAAATGGTGTTAGCCATCACCCGCAGCAGAGTGGATCCAGACTGTCTTTTCGAGGACACCACAGCCAGAAAAGTTATCTAGGGAAGACAAAGATGATACTTTTTTTCTGGCCCAGTCTCTTGGAGTTCACCCAAATGAATTAGAGTATGTTCAAGTTAAGTGCTCTTTTCCCTCCCCACCACCTGGAGCCTACATCCATTCAGATGGCAAGGTTTGCTCACTGCAGCTTCAGAATGCCTGAGGAATAAACATGCTTCCCTACTGAGTATTTCTGCATTAGACCCCTGAAAAGCAGTCACGCAGAACTCAACTCTTATAAATTGTATGGCCTCAATCTTCATGCCCCTGGCAGATGAGGACAAATATGCAAATACTATGCATAGCTTGGGCTGTCAGTTAAATACAGCTTGGGTTTGTCTATTTCTGTTGCTTAAATAGCTACATAACAGTTGGTGGCTTTTAGAAAAACCAAAACAAAAAAGGCTAGAGTGGTTTTGATTCCAAAAAAAATTTCCTCTTCTTCCATGATTTAACTTCTATCATAAATCCTTCTTTTCTAGATCTGAGTCTTTCCAGGATAGTGAGAAGCATTTAGGAATATTTTCTCTCTCTTGCTTTTGTAATGGCTATGAAGGTGTTCATAGTGTCACCATAATGATGCATATACCATTAAATATACCAAATAATAAATTCCAGTCCCATAAATTAGATGCTTCTTAAAAGATCCACTTTGAAAACAAAACTGCCTACACAGTTTCCATGAGGTAAATAGTTGTTTCTCATAAATCATTGTATTTTCAGAATAGTGACTGAAAAGAAGATTGCAGAATAGCTTTCTTTGCTAGTCAGTATATTGCTCTAGCTTTGAAGTTAAACATTGGCTAACTGTAAATATTTATCTGCAAGAAGTACATGGTATTATGCTGGTTTACATATCTCATCTTATAAAAAACCCTTTTGAAATCCTACGGTTATCTTAATAAAAAAACCCAAACAAACCCTTTTAAACAGTTTCTCTATCCAATTTAAAATATGCAGCAGCTGACATAAGAGAACACCAGGCACATTACTTTGTGCTTTGGTTTAAAATAAGTACTGACTGTAATCACTGTATGCAGGAAATTTCTGTAACATTTTCCATTTTATAGAAGACTTGATAATGAAAAGAGTAAACCAGGTCTTGTCAAAGATATCCTTTCTCTTCCTTTGGCAATCCCACCTTTTCTTGTTCGAATGAGCTTGCTATGTCCAATAAATGGAAAAGTAGAGATAGATTATGAGCACTGAAGACTAATTTCTGCTTTTTGAAGTCAAATATTACTATGAAATATATAGCATATATTTTTCTATAATATTTTCAGGGTTTTTGCATACACTACATTTCTACATTTATATGAACAGCTTTACCAGATGTAACACTTTAATAAATCTTCAGATGCACCTTTCCAGAATGATAAATGAAAAAAGTGCAGGTTTGGAAATTGATAAAAGTTTGCTTAGTATCTATGAACAGAAAACATTGTCGAAAAAAGTATCTAAGACTGCAATAATTTGTTTTTGTCTTAATTTGAAGACCAGACAAGAAAATGTTATGGATCAAACCACTACAGAATGAATTTCTTACCTCTTAAAAGAACCCTGTTTGTAGTGTTATAAGAAGTTAATACTCTTTGCTTTCAGTTTTTGGTTTTGTTTTGTTTACCTTTAAACTTTTAATAGGAAATCAAATTCAAAATAATCTTGTTTTGTGTATTTGCTTTTCAGGGGATAAATGCAAACCTACTGAATACACTGAAGTAAAAAACATGTTACTGGATCTACAAAACCAGAGATACATTGCACAATCAAAAGATAAATCCGTTGGTGAGAAAATGGCATTAAAGAAACTTCTTGTAGATCAAATGTTCAATTATTTGGATTCAGACAACAATGGACTTGTGGACACAAATGAGTTATCTCAGGTAAGGTTTAGTTTTTGTTTCTATTAGCACAGTGACTATTCATTTGTCTTTTTCAGGCCATACAAACATGGAATATCATATCTTAGGATACTTTAGAAAATTTGAGTCTCTGAGGTGGAAAACTTCATTCGAGAATTTTTGAATGGCCTAATTATTCAGAAATTCTGTAGTGATTATTTAGTAATTTGAATATAATCCTTCGAAGTATACTACAATGTGTTAGAACACTCTAGGCTGCTGTGAGTTGTTTTATTATGCACTGTATACTATCATCCAGTCCAACTGTATAGATGTATTGTAGAAGTTGGAAACAAAATAATGAGGTAAATGACTTCTGTAATACAAATTAGTATTATTGCTTTATCTTAGTTAGGGCTAGAGAAGTACAGAAGAAATCCTGCAAAGAGAGTTCATGGTAGTCTCTAAATAGCAAATTTTAACTAATTACAGATCTAAACCAGTAATTGCTGCTCTGGTAGGCATAACAGCACCAGCTTTAATCTACCTAAAAGGATTGATTCTGTTAAAGAGTGTTGATGGGGCAAATATACTTTGATTTACTAGAGGTCTGTGTTTGAGAAACCTAATCATGGCTAAACTATATTAATGACTCTAATACTAGGCAACCAATTATAAGTTTAAGAAAAGTAGGATTTTTTAGATATGCGTGTTGATCATTATCCGATGTTTGAAGTTGCATGGCGGTGTTAAGAGAGAGGCTGGAGTTACCACTTCCATACAGCTAACTTTTAAAATTTTAGTCTCAATTTCAAGGACCAGAGGGTGATTGCAAATACAGATATCATGTCAACTACTAATACACTATTTCAAAAGACTGATTTAAAACTATTTTTCTGTACTTTTCTAAGACTGTTTTTTCCTGCTGCTTTTTAGAGTCTTTCAGAACTTCAGCTTTCAAGGGACTTTGGTACCTGTATATATCTTACAAATAATACTTTATATATGAATATACTATATTAATAGATAACGTAGATAGGAATCACGTATATAGATTTTCAAACTATATTTAATTCCTCTCTATTCAGTTGCTACCTGTATACTTTTCCTTTTTCTGTGTGTCAAACATAGTTTTAAAATAATTTAAAAAAATTTGTTATTGTGTTTTCAAACTTTCTATACATACTTTTCCCCACATGCTTTTTGTTCTATAAAGAGGAATTTATAATGGCAGCTGTAAAATAGTGCTTTTTCACAAGTATGGAAACAAGTCAGCCTTAAACCCCAAATATATGCTTTTTGATTTTGCTAAAACTCATTGCAGAAACATCAAATTATGCAACATACAGATTAAAGTGAAGTAAATTCAGTGTTAGTGTTGTTTGCTTTGTCATTGTATGTTTTGACAAGAGGGACCCATGCTGGAACAGTCTGTTCCTGAAGGAGTGCACCCTTTGGAAGGGACCGACACTGGAGCAGTTCATGAAGAACTGCACCCCATGGGAGGGACTCATGTTGGAGCAGTTCCTGGAGGACTCTCTCCTGTAGGAGGGGAAGAGTGAGAGGACGTCTCCCGCTGAGGAGGAAGGAGTAGAAAAGAGAACATGTGATGAACTGACTGCAGTCCCCATTCCCTGTCCCCCTGCTTTGCTGGGGAGGGAGAATGTAGAGAATATTGTCAGTGAAGTTAAGCCCCTTGGAGGAAAGGTGTTTTTAATATTTGATTTTATTTGTCATTTATCTTACTCTTGTCTGATTGGTAATGAATTCAGTTAATTTGTCCCCAGGTTGAGTCTGTTTTGCCTATGATGGTAATTGGTGAGTGATCTCTCCCTGACTTTATATTGGCCCATGAACCTTTCATTACATTTTTTCTCCCCTAGCCAGCTGAGGAGTAACAGAGCAGCTTTGGGGGGGGCACGTGGTATCCAGCCAAGGTCAAACATCCATAGGGAGACATTACTGTACTCCTGAAAACATTCTCAGGTTTAGGAGAATTTTTCTCGGTTTTGCTCACAGTCAAAATTTTGAAATCTACATAGTTGTCCTAAATAATAGCTCCTGTCTGCATTTTAAATGTAATCATATTAAGGGGATATGAAAAGCAACATATTTGCTGTAGAAAACAAGGATTCCTGAAGTTAATTCATGTTCATGTGAATATTGAAGTTCAGTTTATAGTACATCTTAAATTTTACATCTCGTCAATCTTGCTGTGCAATCAGGCCCTTGGATTGCATTTATTATCTCATAGGTGTCCATATAGTCATCCTACCTAATGCAAAATTGAAATTAATCAGTTAGAGATTGGAAATGGTGACAGCAACACTCCAATTTTATTGATATATTTTGGATCAAGAGTCATAAGGTTATTGAATTTGCATCTTGATGGAAGAGAAACAAATATTACTCTCCCCAAAAAAGCAAAAGTAGTATTTTTATTAAAAAAACCATATTACAAATAGTAAGAAAGGTTTGTTTGTTTGGGGGGGTTTTTTGGTTTTTTTTGTTTCTTTTTTTTTTCAATACTTCAAGTATGATAGCAATACATTAAAAATTGGCAGACTATTTTTCTTCTACTGTTGGAACAATTCTAGCATCTGGTTATAATATTTTTCATGGCTTTGTAGTCCAAAACAGAATTCCAGCAAAAAAATGATTTTAACTCCAATACACTGTGTAAATGTAGTAGGAAAACAGTGGGATTATGTAGCTTCATGCAGGCTAAATGGACATTTTTCCTGATATAAATTCTTCTCTGCCTTGACTGCTTTAATCTCTGAGTCTGACTCATTTAATATTTTAGTTTCCAAACCCTATATTGGCAAGTGGCTTGATTTTGAAAGAACTTAGAAATTTAATGTTTTAGACCACTCTGTTTTGAGTAGTAGGTACTAATCAGAGAGAGTATCTATCTTTCCAAAAGTGCGAGCTATGAAATAGGCAGGATTCTCATCATCTTCATCATCTGTGATCAACGTATCTGCAAGGTTTCTAGTAAGGTGAGGTGTTTCCTTGAAGGGTTTGGTTTGTTTTTAAAGCACTTTGAAGCATTTTAAATGAATCCAAAATACTGGAAGATAATTGAATCATCTGGTTAGCGATGAACATTCAGTTGTTAACAGACTCATTTGTTTATCTATTTTATCTTATGCAAAACCAAAGCGGAATTTAATAAAAATCTGTCAATGAAATAGCAGTGCGTTTCAGTGCCAATGTCACTGTAGACTGCTGGATTACTCTATATTGTTTTTGCTGTATAGAAGAGGAAGAAGAGCAGAAGTATTATGGGTAGGCATGGGAACCAAATGTGTTTTTCCAGTCATGAATGCCCTTATTCTGCTATGGTGGAACTGCCATTTTATAAACAGTAAGCCTTAGCTGGTTGCCAACAGTGCAAGATGCATAATCTGTAAAAATGTGTCATCTTGCTCAACAATGAAATCCAAGTTTCTTTTTGAAGGAAGAAGTGTGTGAAGTGAAATAATCTATACTTGATTAGAGATCCTTTTTTATCTATTTATTTGTTACACTAGTGAACTAAGAAAGCAAAATTTTACAGAAAAGGGAGGTGAAATAGCCTGAAAGCAAGTTGTATATATAAATAGCAATAATAAAAGTAAATTTTCCTCTTCCTTTTCCTCCTTTCAGTGATCAGTTTTTAGAGTCAAAGAAAGAAGTTAACATCCTTATTTATGGACTAGTATCTGTAATTTCAAATACCTGAATATATTTCTTTAATTTGCTGGGTTAACATAGGACAAATGAAAATACATTACCTGTCTATAAAAACCCATCCGTACTTCTGCAAAAAAAAAAAAACAAAAAAAACCAAAATTATTTTGGTTTTATTTCTGTATTAATGATAATACTGTTGTACCTTATGCTAGCCAATACTTCATGGGACTTGTTTGCATAGATACTTATATAAATTGCATCTCTCCATCAGGCTTGGTTTCTCAAAATACTTGGTTGGACCTTAGCATTTAAATTTTTACCTTCATGACTTCTGATGTTGCATCTAATCAGTGCTGTTACTAAGAGTTAATTGGAGGCCTTGGAACTCAGAGAAGGAATAACGAGTATCTCTTCTTTGTGTTTTTAATCAGTTTTGGTTTTCCCTGCATGTTACATAGGCAGAAGAATATTTTGCATTTTGAGTTATAGTTCTGTTTATTTTCTGCTATTAAAAATTAGGGACATATTATTTAGATTGCATTATCTATTTTTTTACTATCACTAATCTAGGAAAAATTTAACATGTGCTATATTCAATTCTAGGTTCAAAATAAAAACAAGAACCCTACATAAAACTTTAAAATTGGGGGAAATTAAGACTCTTTTAGGGGTTAGTAGTGAGATAAAACTTAAAAACACTGTGATCATCGTACAAACTGTACCATCTTGATCTTCCTTAGGTACCTTTGGTTTTATCAGGTAGAAGCATTTCCCATTATGTTCTTGCAGGCTGTGAAGGAAGTAGGAGTAAGCTTCATTTCTTGAGTAGGTTCAAGGACTGGTGCTAACTGGAAGTGGACACAAAATATAGTGGTGCAGGATTTTATTTGCACTCATTGTTTATCTTGGTTAAGTCCAGAGCCACAGGCTCAAAGTGCTGGTGGTTCTGGGTTTAGTTCTGAGATGCAGAATTTTACCCAGCCTATCTATGGCCCTAATACCTATTCTGGTCTTATACTGTGAGCTAGGCATCTATAGCATTCTATTTGCAGACACCTAAGGACACATTTACATCTTCTGAGTCAGATTAAGTCTTCCTTCTGCCAAGTGCAGAATTGGAAAGGCAGGGAAATGTGCCTTTCACTGGAGTAGTTTGCAGAAAGATATCTTATATCTGCGCTATGTAACTTGATTGGTTTGAGATAATACCTTTAAATGACACTGAGTACATGCCTTTGTAGGCCAATTCATGTGGGCTTAGCAGTTCAGATGGCCATTTGCTCGGGGATCTCTGTGTCATTCTGTGATGTGGAAGTCTGTATCTTTACTCACTCTACATATATCAAAGGTATCACACTACTATAGACACCAAATAGAGGCTGGTGTTGCTGCCCTACAGAACTTGCTGGTAAATTATAAGGATATTGATTTAACTAGATTAAGGGAAGTCAAAGCAAGGAACAATTTACCAACCTTCATTATCAATTTGGTTTCATAATTAATCAATTATTTTAATTTATAAAAAGTTATACTGCTGTGGAAGATGGTAGAACAAGTAATTGCACCCCCCTTATGCAATCAGAATTAATTTGGGGCACAGTTCTCACAATGTTTGATGTACTTAGTGTTTTATCAAGCACTGAGTGGCACTGTTGTGATGAGGTGCTTGTTTTTAGGGAAGATGGATGCACGTTAACTGAATGACCATATTTAATTTAAAGGTGTTTGTAGTTGTATTTATGTAGTATTTTCCTTGGGAAGATACATGAAGACCATTAATCACAGGCAGACAAAAAAACTCTGACAGATAACACTTCAGGTAAGGTGGACTAATAAAAGATGTATTATGTTATTTGTGGTCTAGTTTCATAACATCTGCAGATTTCTCATTTTGATTGTCAGAAACCAGATTAAAATGAATGGAACAATCTATTCTGATGTGCAGTTTGTAATTTTTAATCAGATTACCTTTCCCAATCTTCTAAAATTTGGAGTTGTACTGACTAAATTTCTGAGAGGCTTTGAACTGAAGTAATAGTATGGTGTTTCATAGGAAATAGATAATTGTGTGCTATATCTTTTAGAAATGTAATCTTTTCCAAAAAGTGCAAATCCTTCCTCTGTATTTCAAGGAGTACTAAATTCTGATGGATAAGTTTAATTTTTTGGAAAAGACATATTTATTATGTTAAAATATAGTTAAGTTTCTATGTTTTCAACATTTATGGGGTTTCACAATGAACCATGAAGAGTTTGCTGTATATTGTCTTTTACCAGTTTATAATGTGGAAAGTAAATGATTCACTCTCTTTATGCAAATTCAAACTAAAAACTGTGGGCATAAATATTTGTGAACTTTTTCTGGTTTGAATTTTCAACTTAAAAGTTTGAAATAAAATAATCCATGTTTGACTTGTATGGCACAATCATAAAATTGTGCAGACAATCTTAATCAGGCTTTAACCTTTATAGTATTTTGTTTCTAGCATGTGACTTGCTAAAAATTTTGCCAGTTTTTCTTCTGCCTCCTGAACAACACTATCTGTTTTCTTTAACCAAGGAGTAGACAGTCTGGGTTTAAAGAATTGGCTTAAGAAACAGTTAGCTTGAATTTTAGTCCTCTCCATGGACAGAGATTAATAGAATTTAAAATTTAAGGCACATTGTTGGATCATCTGTGAAACTTAAGTGTGTTTACATGATGGTGTATCATACACATGGAATTTTATTCTATTTATGGTACACTTTTAAGTAAATTAATGTCTTGCAAAAAACTTCCATAAGGAAGTGTGCAACCTTAATTTATCAGGCAGTCATATTGGCTTTGCTGTAGTCTCATATAGCTTGTAACTTCATATCACAGTTGATCTGCACTTCAAGCTGCTACAGAAACAGGTAATTTTTCAAAATCCAAACCACTTCCACCTGAGTTGTACCTAGTTCTGAGTCATATCTCATGTGACAGAATATTAGTCTCCCACCCCTTCAAAAGGAAAAGCCAACCAACAACCCAAAATTTCCATAAGGGTGAATTTTGCTTCTGATCACAAGACTTGATCTGATCCACAGATCCCATTGGAAAGCTGGGACATGGCTAGATCTTGCACAAGCGAATTCAGGTTGGAACTGCTCTTTTAGCAGCAAATGACAGATAATTAAGATTAATCACCATATGGAATCACTTGTGTACGTTCTAAAATCTATCCTCACAGACATGTTTAGAGGGTTTATTAGCAGTGAGTGTATTTTCCAAAGAATTCCAAAGTATATAATCCTCATAAAGATGTATATGCAAAAAACAAACATTGAATCTTATATCTATAATCAAAATCATAGGTTTACTGAGAACAAAAATTAAATAATTGCCAGGATGATGAAACATACCTCCCTATACTATAACTACTGGAAATAGCACAATAATTCTATCTAATTTTTTTTTTTTTAAATTATGATTCGTCTTTTTAAAAATATGCTGCTTTTCATTTGTAATTGGTCATTTTTAACAGATTTTAGTTTAAAGAATGGAAGCTGAAAACACTAATTTGAAATTTAAAATGTGGTACTATAAAGCCAGGTGGTTTGGGGGATTTAAAAAAGGTTTTCTTCAACCTTAAGTGTAAAGTTTCATCCTTATTTGTACAGTTGAAGATAGTGAAAGCAAGCATTTAAAACAATGAAACAGTGAGAGGAACAATGCTTCTCATACTAAATGTTCATGGCCTTGAAATTTCAGTGATTGCTAAAGTTTCCAATATACACCATTACATATTTAGTACTTCTTGTATAACTGTAATGAGTTTAGAGTTGCTAATTTTTCCTAGACTACCAGCTTATGTACCAGCTGCAAGATCTACACAATTTCATTTTTTCCTAATTCACTTTAATGCGAACTCAATAAAAAGGCTTTTAAAGGATGGGAAGTAGTTAGCACTAATATTCAGGTAGCATAGTATGAATTTTTAATTGATAGCAGCAAAAGGTAGTTTTGTAGTGATTTTTCTTATCTTTGTAAATGGTTTTCATACTCTCTAATGTACTAACAAGGTGATTATCCTTTATAATGCTTTTATATTATTATGTAGGAGATGACTTCTAGTAGCATAAAATGTTTGTGTCTTTTCTTTTTCCTCTAATGCTCCTTCTATTCCCTATTATTCATTTAGGTATTTTGTGTTTACATGAATACTAACTGAATGAATTCCTTTGCAGAGCAACTGAAACACAAAAGCCCCTGTATCCCTTGTTTTTCAGAAGATATTCTCCGTTAATACAAATATAATGGTTTTGCAATTATCATGAGAGACTGATAAAGGGTTGGAAGAGTAATTATTTTACATAGGAATTAGCTATAGTTATTTTCCTTTCTTCTGTGCCTGATACAAAACTGTAAGCTGTGCAGTATTATGAAAATTTGCATCAGTTTTGGCTTTCAGTTATGTGATAGTACTTCTAATACATGCCCCATGTAATATGACAATTCTGAATCACTCTCAGCATCTTAAAAATTCCTTGGCTGGAATCTAAGGGGATGTCTACAACATACACAGACTTAAAGCAAAATGGTACATGTATTAAAGAACATTTCTCTGGGATAAGTTCATTGGAGTTAAAAATCTAATAGCTATTAATTATGATCTATTTACAAATTGTATGTGTCCCCATTGAGAAACAGGAGCTTTTGCAGGTCAGCTACTTATGTAACAGGTCTTTGGTAAGGTAATAGGCTTGTCAAAAGCCTGTAAGAAGTTGATACAATTAGTAGGCTAGTAAGAGTTTATATTAGTTATTTTTGAAAGTGTCTGCATTTGGTTTCTGTGGTTAGGAATTAGAGGAAAAAGCCATTATGCCATTTGTACTTGGGAAACGATTATTTTAGGTATATTTGCATGTTTCTTAATCACCATTCCTGTACATATAAAGTAAAATCAACTTTAAAATTCCCAATGTCTTTATAGTGCTTCAGTCTATCTCCATTATATAGATGGTCTGTATATTCTAAAAACTTTTGTGTAATTTCAGAGAGTCTGTCGTAAAGGTATTAACTTTTAAAACTGTAATAAATAATTACAAAGTAACTGGAAATCCCTGACTTTACACAGTTGCAGTTCATTGCCCCACAGCAACCTTAAAATGATCTATTAAATGATTATTAGAAACAATTAATTATACCAGAGAACTCTAAGAGCTCAAATGTAATTTCATGGTTATAATTTTCTTGTCAGGTAATAAAACGGGATGAGCTTGGCAAGGAACCGTCTGACTGCTCTGTGTTCGATTTGCTGAAATACGATGATTATAACAGTGACAAGCACCTAGCTCTAGAAGAGTTCTACAGAGCTTTTCGTAAGTACCAGGACTAGTCTCTTCTTTCAGTCTTATTTTCTCTTTCTTGCTTTGTTTTTCTAAATGGTGGGATTTGATTTCTGAATATTGAAACACCTGGAGGCTTTATTTGAATTAGTGCAATTTAATTGTCATGACATAGCAGAAAACTTTTTAGCAGAGATCAATGATATGCAGTAGCTTCTAGATTTATGAAGGATTTTGGTAATGGAGAATTCATGGATAATCTTTCTTGATGCCAACATGTATTGCTAAGTCTGTGTTGTGCACAAGTGGAAAGTAGTGTGGTCAAGACATACATAATCAATGGAACCGAAATACCTTCCCACACCATTTATTTATGAGTGCTCATAAGAGCATTCTTGACAAACCCAGCAACAAATGTACCACTTTTATTAGGTGCCTTATGGCTTCACAGGACTCGGAAGGAGATAAAGATTTGTGGTGTAGTTTTGCAAGGTATTTGTTCTCTGGATGCCAAAGGGATCTCAAGGACAAATGTGCACAGTACAAACAAACATCTTGACCAAACCACTGCGTTAGCAGAGAGAAGTTGTTAAGAGCTTTTATACAGTATGTAAAATGTAATATTCATATATTTTGTTATATCCAGATAAGAACTGATGATTTTTCACTCTTATCTACCTCAAATTTAAGACTGAGTCTTGAAATCTGACTTTAAAAGCTGTTGCTCCAAACTCAGTAACAGAGCAGCACAGAAGATCAAGTTTGTCCTAAATTCTTTTTATAATTACTTATTGTACATTGACTAGTCCATTAATCTATCTTCATTTTGAGTAATTACAGCCTGTTGCTTTAGTCTTCTTGTACTTTATCTTTGGGTAGATGAGCACTTAGCCACTTCAGGTGATATCAAATGGAAAAAGGATAAAAAACTGCTTAAAGTTTTAAACTAAAAAGTAGTGAATTAATATTAAAAAAAAAAAATAGCTGCATGGAAAGCAAGAAGAATGAACTTGAGATGAATACTCAAGACAGACTTCCTGAAAGTTTCTTAGTTTTGACCACTGAATTAGGTTTTCATTTCTCTGAAAGTCTTTCAGAAAGTGTGATTTTGTGATACAGCTCAGCTGAATGAATTACTTAATCTTCCTAAAAATAACTTGATCCTACTTCCTGCGGTTATCTGACTGCCTTTCTTGCAGTGTCCTAACTGTCACAGTCTCTCGACTCTGAGTCACTAAGTCAGCAGAAAAATATTCACCTTCCACATCCCAGCCCAGTCCCATTGTGTGACCTGAATTGATTAAGTGAAGGGTCAGACCATAACTCATGCAAAAGAAGTGTGAGCACAGCCAAGAAATAAGGTGGGGGAAGAAAATAGGAGATATTAGGGCATTGTGATGGTGAGATAAATTAATCTGCAGCAGCAAAACACTAGGAAATAGCTTAATTTCTTTTTTATAGGTTGCGATACAAGTTTGGCTTACAAAAATATACAGAGTTATAAAGCATCTTTAGAAATACACACATTAGCTGGGATTATATGGCTAGATGTTGTACTTCTAGATCTTGATTATGTGCATAGATGGAGAATTGATATAGAAGCCTTCAACATATATAGCAATCCAAGAAGGTTAAAGACATGTTTAAAGCACTAGCATGCTTTTTGCGAACAGTGTATTTATGGAAGCATAACATAGTTCTTCCAAATAAGACTTTGATGTGTCTCTGAGGGACTGTTTTGTGTAGTTGTAAAACTCCAGACACAAGAATAGCTTTTCGTTATATATTTTTAATAGGCTTCTGAATAATGAAAATAATTTCCATATGGTGTGTTAAGCATTGCCTTAATATGAATGGTAATGAAAACATTAGATTATACAAGATTAGGAAACATTTAGGTTTCCTTTTTGCAATAGAATAGTGTAAAAGACCCTATTTAAAACTATAAGACTATTTTGGAAGATGAATTCTAGAGTAAGATTCATTCTTCTGTGTCGTTAGCAAAATTCATATGTATTCATTACATTGTTGAAAAATAAAACCTAAAAACAGCTGCTACCGCATTGTATGTTGTGGGCCCAGAAAGCCAAAGAAATGTGACACAACATTAGGCTCTGTAATGAAGGTAGAATTAATACTCTTGAAATAAATTTGGGGATTAACTGTAGCTCCATTTTATTTTGTCTCAAGAGAGTTTGAATTCAGTCAGTTTGACCTATCTCACTAGCATTAACAAAAATTATATAATGCTATGAAAGTATACTAAGCTAAGGAAGACCAAAACAAATTGAATGAGGCATCTGGTCACTTGACTACTTCTCTTATGGCTAAACAAGATGACAAAGCTGAAACCAAGCTCTTCACACAAGCCACGCCAACCTAAGGTAAAGCAAATGTGACAGCTCCTCCCCAGAGTCCTCTGTTGTTTGCCTATGGCAAAGCTTGTGAGATGGGACTAGTAATGCCAAGTCTGGATTTACCAGGATACAGACAATTGATATAGACAGGGAACCAGATCCATCTATGAAAATGTACACAAGAAGCACTCACATCTTCCACACACTATTCCACAAAAAAACCCTCCTCAATTAAGCATCCACCTACAAAATAATTAAACATTTTAATTTTCTTTAATAAAGTGACATAGGAAGGTTGAAAATATTTATGCCGAATAGAAATAAACTTGTTTTTTTCCCAGGATTTTCTTTAAGTACCTAAATATTTTCAATTTTACATTCTATTTTATTATATTATAATGATTTCTCTTTATTATTATTATGTTCCATTAGTGATTATATGTTATAATATGTTATAACATACAATAATATGTTTGAAATTATCCCATTTTACAATATGTAAAATATTTTTTTCACCAGCTCGGACACTTTCAAACATGTAGAACAAATAACAAACAAATCAGGAATGCTTTCTTCCAAATTATTTTCATAACTATTTAGTAAGTGAAAGATTATAAGTGAGTAATGGTATTTGCAGGGGATTGTCTTCTAAAATATTATAGTGTTATTTGTTATTTAGAGACATTTAAAAGACATAACCATTAATTTAAATTTAAAAAGTGCTTCTAGAATTTTTGACCTCTTGCATGATCCCATCAATTTAACTTGACAGTGTGTTTTTCATGGGTTTTTCATTCCTTTATATCTACCATTTTAATGTACATATGGAACCTAATCTCAATTTAATACCTGCTATTCTCAGTGCAATTGCCTCTATCCCTAATTGTAGTGAAGGGGTGGATTTGGGAAATGTCAAGTTTTCATTGAAGTTTGTGCAACTGCTGGAATATGTGTTACCAACTTTTATTCACTCAGAATGGCAGTGAAGAGAATTTGTCTTTGTGTTGATGGAGAAATTGATCCTATTCAAAGCTTCCACACAGAATTTAAAGGAGTTGTTTGGCTTTTTTCTTTTTTACTTGTGTAACAGAAATCAGTCATATGAGCACAGAAATGCTAAGACAAGGTGGTAGAGGTTGGGCAGGGGCAATCGGGGTCGGAGCACCACGGGTTTTATACATGACAATACCGCAAGGGTTGTTTTCAAGCCAGTTTGTACCTAGCACTGCTGAAATATAAAATGTACAATAGTTAACAAATTATCCCTTTAGTCGTATTTGAATTTGATCAACATTAAAGAGGTCTCGTTTTCGAAAGGTAACTGTGCATCAGCATTCTCTATTAAGCATAGAAGAACTTTTGAAAAAATAGTGAGAAGGCTGGAGGAGCTGTAAGAGAAGGCATGAGGGAAATTTGTGTCCTCAGCCTTGGCCTAAACAGGGGATAGCGATAATCAAGCATACTACTAATGTGCGCTTTTCCAGCTGTGGTTTCAGATACTATTTAAAAACACTAAGGTAAGATTTTGAACACATATAGGATTACAAATAATCTTCACTATGTTGTTGAACAAACTACTCCATTAAAGAAGTTTCTTTTAAAGACTTAGGCAATTGCATTTTATTTAAATATGAATGCCTATCTTTGGGATTAATTATCGTCTTATTTCATTAGCATTTGCAGGTAGGATTTTTTTCCATTGGCATACTTAATTAGAAATTTTCCTCACAAATACCAGAAATTCTATTTTTAACTCCAGAAGTAGAAAAGGAACCACCTTAAGGGCAAAGATGAAGCATAGGCTGTTTTAAAGGTATTAATATGCACATAATTCTGTATCTATACGTACATACATATACATGCTTGCTTGTATTCTGTGATTTACTTTCGACAGTCTCATTTTATCTGACAAAATGGATTCACAATCAACTGGACAGCCAAATGTAAATAACTATATGCAATGGGATAAAAAAATCCCTTTCCCCCTTCAGAAGGTCAGATGCTGGGGCAGTAACAAGCAAAAAAAATGTCTGAGAGGATGCTCTCAGCCTTGAGTGTTTCTGCCAAGGTTCACAGAATGTTGCAAGCAGATGAAGATGCTTACTGGCTTCTGTAAAGTTTTACCTATTGGTAAGACCACTGTGGTTTTCTGGGTATAGGCTGTTTTCACTCATATCACGAAGGGTAATTTTTGGTGCTGTAGCATCTATCTCTTAGTTATTTGTCTGCTATATTCCATAACAGTTTAACTAGATCAATAGTGTGTGCAGAGAGGAACCTGAAAAATGGCTTCCTCTAACACAATGAGATAAAGCAGAAAGGTTAGCTCCAGCTAGGTTTTGGGAGCTTGAGACTGAAGGAATCAGCTGGTTCAGTCCTCCTCTCCTTTGGCCATGTCATGTAAGATTATATCCTAAAAGTGATCCAGTTCCATCTTAAGTGTTTTGTTTTGCTTTTCTGCATTCCTTCCTCAGCCAGTCCCAAGCTAAAGGATTTTTTATCAGCAAACATTTTTTTAGACAGGGAAGGATATATTTAACTTTTTCTGGAAGGGCAGGCAAAATTCTAAGATGAAGGAGCCGAACAAAAACTAAAAAGAGTGTGGAATACAGTTTATATGTTCTATAAACTAAATCTCAACCAGTGTGCTTCCTTTATTTTTCAAGGGCTTTTTTTCTTTGGTTAATGTCTCCTATGGTACCAAGATAATTTTGTGTTAGCTGTAAATATTGTCTCTTTTTGTTTTTTTTTTTCTTGTGTAAAATAAATAATCTTACTTGTTCACCTCCAATATAAAATAACATTTGAAAGCAGTTACTTCAGGTGGCCTTCATGGTGAGTTGTAATATCTCAAGGCATACTGCAAGCAAATAAATAATAATAAATTATTCTGTTTGATCACTCAGCAGATGTATACGTAGGCACTTCTCTTTGTAATTTCAGTAGAAAGAATGATACTAATTGAGACATTTATGAATAAAAGTGATTGAATACAATTAATATAAACCCCAGATTTATTGTACGTAATTGAACTGACTGCTCTCTGTAACAACTGACCTCCTGCATAAAATGAAGGAAAAAACACAACGTCTTTCAGAATTGATTTCTGTTGCTACTGTAGAACTATTCTCAATATTGTCTTATGCTCAAAAAAAGGGGCCACAGAAGGACTATGGACAGTGAGGGCTTGACTGTAAAAATTACCCCTAGGCATACAAGAAAGTGTGAGAATTATCTAGACAAAACAAAATATGACCTAATCATCATTCTTCTATTAATGGTGCTTTGCAGTTTCACTGGAACTACTTCTGATTCAGGTATTGTCCTGGGGTAATGATATAAGGCTTCTATATTCCTTAACCATCTGTTTAATGCCAAAGATGCCGTATCTTTAAGATGGACCTGGGGGGCGGGGCTGGAGCCGTGGACCCGGGTTCGGGTCAGTTCAACGGATGGGGGTCCAAGGGCTCTGGGCCCCAGCGGTCTTTCTTTTCCATCTGCCCTGCTCCAGGCTGCTGTATGGACTCCCTTTCCCCTTCCTGGAGACTAGGGGGACCAGCTGTCAGCCCGTATGGTTTTCTTTCCTTCTCTGAGCATTTGTTGTATTTTGAGGTTTTTTTCCTGTTCTACCCTGTTTTTGTTTTGTGTTAATAAACAGTTTAGGGTTTTTTTTCCACTTTTCACCATCAATTTGTCTCACTGGCGGAGGAAAGGAGGAGGCCCTTTCCCTTTGGAGGAGGCGCTCATCCCAGAGTGTTTCCTCCTAAAATTTTGTCTCCAAAACCAAGGCAGGTATCACTCGACACTATTAATGATATCTAATCTGTTGTGCAGCTGTTATTCGGGATCTTGTATGTTGCTACTGTGCATGCTAATGCTGTATGTATTTAAAAGTGCCTTCAGTTTTGAAATTACATTCAGGTCACAGATACTAAATTTGGATTTCAAGCACTCCTTGTTGCTGAAGTATTTGTATGAAGTGATTTATATACCTCCAGTAACAGCAGATACTACAGAAGGTTTTGATCTGGTCCAAAATTACAGAACTTGCTTTGGGCTCACCTTTTAGGAGAAACTTTGAGGCCAGTGACTAATATGACTGTCAAAATCCATGCTTTGTTGTGTCTTGAATCATATGGAAAGGAAGTGATGCCAGGATGATATTTTGCCTTTTTTATATATATACCTCTTTTGTATACCTTTGTAGTGATTTGATCACATCTATTTCATTCTGTGAGATAGGGACTAGAAGAAATGCAAAGCAGGCCTAAAACTTTAAAGAATATAAAGAAGTTTATTACTAACAGAGTTAAAAGTAACAAGAAATAATAAGAAGTTAAAGCAAAAGCCCTCTTCCCTCCAGCACTCCCCAAGCAAAAACCCCTTCCCCCCCTCCCTTTTCTCCCTCCAGCACTCCCCCCTCCTTTTACCACCTCGCACAAAGGGTAACAATTTTCGCCACAGTTGCAGTCCTTAAAAGTCTCTTTCTTATGCTTAGGGAAAAGGGTTCCCTTCTGCTATGCCGTGGAAATCCTTCCCAAACTCAGTAGTCCGCCCGGAAACCATCTACTGATGTGAAATATCTCTCCCATGACAATTCCACTGTATATTCACTCTGCAATCATGGGCCATCACATGGGGTTACAAGTCCTTTTAAAGATGAATTCTTCCAGCCCAAACACAAAGGTTCTCTGCTTCCAGTCTCTTTTAAACATGAATTATTCCAGCTTAAACACAAAGGCTCTCTGCTTCTTCACAAACCTCTAGCAGCTGCTTCACAGCTACATGGCCTGGCATAGGCATTCTCTTACATCTTCACAGGCTGCAACATAAATTCTCACAGGCATGGATTTTCATCTCCCCATACTTTTAAAATGATTTAAAGAGTTCAGTCCTCTGCAGCTGCTAGAAGGAGTTTTAAGATTGGCGCCGGAACGCACACACCCTTTTCTCCCGCCGCCATCTCAGCGTCGTCCCACGTGACTGACTTTCTCTTTCTCCCGACCGTGCAGCCTCCATGTTCTTCTCCCTCACGTCTTTCCCCACGGGCTGCGCTGATGTTCAGTTCGGTGCGAGCTGTGCAGGCTGGAAAAGGAGGCTCCGCTGGTCCCGCTGGGTCTGCGCGGGCTGCAGGAGGGGGAGAGGAGGCTCCCCCGGGCTGCATGAAGGGGGAGGGGAGGCCCCTCCTGATTCAGAAGCCGAGCCGGGTGAATTCGGCTATCGGGCAGCCCATAGTTAGTTTAGCTGCTTGCGGCTCTGAGGGAAGGGAGAGGGGTGAGGGGAGGGCAGGCAGGAGCCCAGGCCGGGCCCGGGCCGGGCCCGGAGGCCGCCCGGGGCTCGGAGGCCCCCGCTTCTCCCTCAGGAGACCGGGAACCAAAGAGGAACTTCCCGCCCTTGCACGGGGTTTAAATATGCAAAATTCGCAAAAGCGCATTGACTTAAAAGCTTGTCAATCAACTCAGTTTCAACTCATTGCAACCTTTTATATAGTTTTATGTATTTTTAGTGCTTTTAGCCCACATACTTGTAATTCTTTAATTCTGATAACTTAGCTAGACGCAGTATTCCATTAAGCCAGGAGACCAAACATCCTGAAGCTTCACAGTTAGAGGTCAGAAAGACCCAGACACCAAGGTCCTCTCTAGAACACATTCTGTAAACTAAGATAGGCCCATCCAGGGGGAAGGTTCCTTGGACGAGGGGTTCACTCGAGCCTCTCTCATTGAGGAATCTTTGATAGATATGCTAATTTGCCAGGCCTATAATTGTGTGTGCATTTTCAATGTATGGGGCTGTGCATTCCACCTGGATGTGGTGCCCCTAAGGATCCTTAAATAAATACCGAGGTAAAAAACCTTTTTCCCCTCTAAACTTGTTTGTCTTTTGATTTTAAGACCAGGAAAAGGTGACAGAAGCAGCCCAAAGTTCCTATAAATACAGTGCTCATTATGAACACATATTCTTAGTTATTGCATTCTCTCAGTCCTGAAAAAGTATTCTAAAACGTCACTGCTTTCATTATAATAGCTCTACTTCTATTTTAAGTTGTCAAATGCAATAATTACAGGTGCATGTTCAGAAATACTTTTTAGAAATGTGAATCTTTGTTTCTGAAGCAAAATAGACCAGAATTTAAAAAAAACCAACCAAACAAAAAAAAATCCCCAAAAAACAAACAACCCTACAACAAAATCTAAATTTAAAAAAAAACTATTCAGAATTACTCAATGAAATAAATGAAACTTCCCACTGGTTTCCTTAAGTTATCTTGAAGTCCACAAACCCAAACTCAAAAAATACTTATGGAATTTATATTTCAAATTAATTCAATATGAGGTCCCAGATATTGTATTTAGTGTGTAATCTTAGTCAGAGCTTTATAACCATGATGAGTCTTCAATAGTAAAACATGTTAACAAATACTAGGGGAAACATTTTCTGACGAGAGAAGAGGTATTATTCTGTCTCCTGCTACCATTAATTTCTTTTCAGCAACAACCTGAGCATATTAGATTGTCCCAGAGGGTGTTATATTTCACCACTAACCTCTGAAAACACCAGTTAACATCATACTGAGCAGGAGCTATTAGACTTCATGGTAATTTTTTTTTGCTCAACCTAATCTATCTCTCAAATTCTTACCTGTGCTGTATGTATTTTCAATCTAGAGAATCTCAGCTGGAAGAAAATGCGCCCTCTTCTATTGTGTGGGCAGAACTTTAAACTGATCATTAGAAACAAGGAAATATCTTAAGGTTTCATGGATTGAAGTAGTGTGCCTGAAATTTCTCACGTCACTAAGTCAATTCATTTTGATGCCAGCTGATTTTTTTTCATGTTTTCAGGGAATCAAGTAACAAATCTAAGGCCACCATAGGTTTGCATGAGTAAATAAAACAAATATTTCACAGGGTATCATAATATACTGAAGAAACTAGGAGGTTTTGTTTATGAGCCTTGAGCTCTGCTGATCTCTAATCCTATCAGTGCATTTACCTGGAAGCTTTTGCCTGCTGTGGTGATGTAAGTTACTAGAGATAGCACTGTGAAACACAGGATTGCAGAGGACGAGGACTGGAAAAAAACACCTTAGTTATAGTAGCTTTGTTTCAGACAAGAGGGTTGGTAGAAATTGACTTTCATGGCATTTGTTACTGGCTCAAAATGCCGGAGACTGAAGTCTTACATGTCTTTCAGTGAGCTTATTCTGGAGAATGACACAGAATGGTGAGGAAAAATTAAGCACCAAACAATTACACGTATCTGGCTGTGGTTAGCAAAGTACCTCAGTAATTGATCTATTGCTTTTTTCTCGGGAGTCAGTTATCTGTGGTGAGTTACAATATTGTTGCTAATATTTTTGTTACATTGTGAATTATGAGAATATTTTCATCTCTGCAGAGCAGTGTACTTCTAAGATTAGGCTATGACTAATGTCTCAACATCCACAAAAGCCTGTATGTAGATATTTTAAGAAAATTTCAAGGAAAATTTAAACCAATAATTTATCATTAGTTTCCTTTATCAGCTATTTTAAACAATGCTGTCTTCATATTGGAGATGAGGTGGAGAGAAGAAAGATGCTATCAGAACATAAGGTGTAATGACTGGGCGTTAAAGGAGACAATCGCCAGCTAATCCACAAGAAAGAACATTAAGTATCTCTACTTCAAGGCAGATTTACTCATCTGGAACTATCATGAATATTAATAGCTCATAAAGTATTATTTAGTAAGAAAGCCATTTGATTAAGCTGCTCATTGTTTTGCTTTTTTTGCCCACTGGTGATTTTTAAATATCAAGCAGTTCACTTTTGAAAATTATTACTAAGTAATTTTAATCAGAACTTGTTTTGGTTTGGGTTTTTTTCCTTGTTGGTTTGGTGGTTTATTGTTTGGGTTTTTTTATTTTGGTTTTGTTGGTGGTGATTTGGAGTTTTTTTAGAAAGGTCTGGTTTAGGTTTTTTAGTAACTTCTCTACTCTGCTTGCTTTGGTTTTGTTCTCACATTTGGGTAAATAAAAATTTAAAAATCATTAGTCAGAAGAATGTAGAAGGTTTTTAGTAATTCCTGAGACATCTGGATTTCTTTAGAATATCTGACATTTCCACTGTAAAAAGAAAATCCAAAGATACAGTTATGTACCAGGTTTTATGAAAGTACTTTGATAATTCTGTAAATGGAAAAATAAAAATTCCAGTTTTGCAAAACTCGTGAGCTTTTCTCACTAGACCTTAAAGAAAAGTGCATTACATTGCACTGTGAAATTTTTTTGTTGAATGCCCTCAAATAACCGACAGTAAGAAGAAAATGGCTCAAAAATATCTGCAATGCAAAGAAATGTATTGAAGAAGAAACCTTTTAGTTCCCTTCATTGTTCATGGTGGATTCCAGTATAGTTTTCTTATTTTAGGAAATTTCATTCCTAACTTAATTTCTCAAAATAATAGGACAATTAAAAGTTTTATTGTAGCATTTCACCATAGCTTTTGAGTTTGGTATATTTTTTTCTCTAATATAGTGATTCCGTAGTGTGAGAGGTTTTTTGTGTTGTATGCTTTTGCTGTTTAGAACTATCCTAGTACACATGTATTTTTGGCTAACTGAAGTATATAGTGAAGGAAATATTTTATTTAATATGTCAAAGAAAATATTAATAAATTAATTTTCAATATTAAAACTGTGAATTTATTACATTTCAAATAAAAATGAATTGATCTCAGCATCCCAAAAGCATTTGAAAATACATTTATTTTGAAAAATATGTTAAGGGGTTTTTTTTTAAGGCAGAATATTGTTCTTTAACTCATCTAATAAACTTACTGGTCTACTTTGTAACAGTTGCTAGTACATATATTAGAAAAAGCTAATTGTTTTAGTACATTCACAAAGTGCTTGGATAAAAGGATTCCATCATGATAAATTGTTATTCCTGACTAGTATTTAGCTTCATTTTCTGAAGTTGTATATTGAATGAAGGAAAATATAATTTACCTGTTGTTATTTTAACTCAGGGAATTAGGATCAGTTTAATCCTTTAATGATAGAACTACTTAGTATTTTGAAGATATACATGAAAAATTCTTTTTCTTTTCTTTTTTTTTTTTTTAATTTTTTTTTATTTCAGTAAGTCTTAATCTCTTGTCATCAAGCGTTTGCCTGGTTAGTATAGCACAGATCTCTAAGTGTTTGTAAGTAGCTTCTAATATACTGTCACTGCTAAAAATACTTGTATGTATATAGAGTTAAGGAGTATGTCATGCCAGAATTTGAGCTGCTAAAACTCCATATAAATATTGACAACTATGTGGTTAGGGCAGAAAGAATATCAAGTACTGCATTTAAAGCTATTTTAGTGGTCTGTGGTATTGTAAACTGTGAGACTAATTGCTTCTCATCACTCCTGGCTTTCTAAATCTTCAGAAATAAACGTCTCATAATTGCATATAATAATTGTTTATGTATTCATTAAAGAGTTACATGTGAGCTGAATTCAGTAGGAATATTTATGTGTGTATGGGTTGCATATATTCGATAAAATTGTCTATCATGAAATAGATGAAATTGTCTGACTCCGCTCCCTCTGGTGACTGCAGCCCGTATTTAGTTGGATGAATATTTAGGGACATGGTTTAGTGTGGTCTCAACAGTGCTGGATTAAAATTTGGCATGATGATTTTATAGGTCTTTTTCAACCTAAATGATTCTGTAATAACTATCTACAGCCTAAAAACATCTGCAGTTTTCCAAATGTATTATAGATGTTGTTGGATATTAAAAAAAATCCAAACACATACAAAACCCCAGTCTTCTCCTCAACCCCCAAGAAGAAAACCTGAATATTTTCTACCAAAGAAAATGAAGAAACAGGTTAACAAAATATCTCTGTGCCTGTGTTATATCCAGAATTAAATTGTCAATAGATTCTTATGCTGGTTTTCTAAACAGATCATGCTTGCAGAGTGTCAAATCTTATCTTAAGTAGGTTAGCAAGTGATTTATATGGTAATGCAATTTTGACTGTAGTAAAAAAGAAGGTGTCATACAAAGGGTATGAAGCAGAGGTTTGCATAGTGCAATATTGTATCGAAAGAGGTTTAAAAAAGATGCAAAATAGTGAAAATCTAGAGGAGAGCAAAACCACATAAGCCTTCTTTATGTAGTTATTTAGTATAAGAATTGGGAACGTGATTGCCTAGGATGGTAGGGATCCAACAAGTAATCTGTTTGCCACTCTGGCATGAATAAATGTTTGGAGAAAGTGTCATATTTTAAAAATTTGTTTTGCATTATGATTATAATTCTTCCCAACCAAGACATGTGGTAGAGATGTATTTGTTGGAGGGAATTTTAATAGTGTTTTAAAACTTGCTGAGGAGGCTGTTTAAGAAATATTTGATGCTAAACAAAGATTAATGTTGTGTTCTTGCTTGTGAACTGTCGAGTTAATGTCTACTTTGAGTAACAACATATACATGTTAACTTTTCTGGGTTAAAACAAATGTACATCTAGTGCAGTATCTTTGTTCTAGGAGTGCTTAGGAAAGATTGCTAAAGAAGCGAAAGCATGTAAGTTTCTTCTAAAATATTTTCTCTTCTTTAGTGATTTTTTTCTCAGAGACTGCCTCTCTTTAATAGCTCTTGATGGATGCCTCACTCATAGGTTTTATTACTTTTTGGACCCATGTGGAATTGACATCTACTGTTTCAGAGACACAATATAATGCGTCCTGGATACAAGTGCTATCTTTTTTTCTTCAATGTGCACACCTCCTGTTTAGTTTATTGCGTTTGGTATAATAAGAAACCATAAAGAGTTCCATATTTCTTTTCTCTGAAACAGTTTTGTTTTGTTTTGTTTTTTTTTTTTCTGAAGTTCCTAACATATCTTTGTAGTCATCTCTTTTCCATTTTGAAATTCCCCAGTAATTCAATCGTTGCTTGTATGAAAAACCTCCCCCATCTTTGGTCATTCTTGTTGTGTTTCTCTGCTCTTTTTCAAGTTTTACTGGAAGTTTTTTTTACAGATGGAGGGACAAAAAGCAAACAGTCAAGTTGCTCACGCAACATGGATTTATACAATGCCATAGGAATTTTTTTCTGAGTGTGTCTTTACCTAGTAATTCCTTTTATTGTCATATTGTCAGGACTGAGTAGATGTTCTCATAAAACTGCAAAGTGTACTCTAAAGGTCTCATACCTGAGCAATGCTAACTAGTTGAGAGCCTATCATTCTCTAAACAAGGTTTGGCGCTTCTTAAATTTCGTTCATGCAATATTTTCAATACTGAATTAAGTATATTGAATTTGGCATGCCAGTATCATAGGTAAGGTCTTTAAGTAATTAATCAGCTTTTATGTTTGCTGCCTAAACTACCTGATTAGCTATTCTCCAGAAATCCTGTCCCAGAAAAGTGTATCCCTTTTTTTCCACTTCTCCTGGATGATGTTGAACAATGTGAGTTTCAGTGGAGGTCCAGGTGCAACTCTGCTGGTGGCTTTTCTTTGTAAGTGACCTGCCAACAGATTCCAAGATCTGATGTCTGTGAAAGGGTAGAAGATACTGTGAGTAGGACTGTATTATATAGGACTGAAGTGCTAAGAGTCACAGCTTAATCCAATCTGTCTTTAGGTTGTCCTTTAACCTTTGTGCTGATCTTCTTAGATGCATAGCCCATTGCCTGCTTTGATCTTGGGGAAACATACCAGATATGCAAAGCTGAGAGCAGAGTATCCACAGTCCTTGTTCTCAGAATATGTCGCTGAGCTCAACATGAAATCTTGGTCCTTTGCACAAACACCTGTTCTTAAGAGGACTGAAACTCTCCTCAGTGAATATCAAAAGTTAGAAGCCTCTCTACAGTCAGGCAACAGAGCCTACCTTGAGTTCTGCTTGCTTTCTTTTTCCCCTCTAAATGTAAATACGCACTTCAGCCAGTTGATAGATTTTTCAGAATCTCTTTCATACTAAAACTGCTTTCATTTATGCTCATTTCTGTGTTAAAGATTTCTGTGAGGAGCTGCTTCATAACTCCAGTCTGAGGATTTCAGGGAACTACTGAATAACAGTTGCATGGACCCCTTCTTTTTATGTGGAAATATGGTAGTTCTGCTGTGCTTTAGGCTTTCTAACCACATTCACAGTTCAGCTAATTTAATCCTGAATATTTTAGAATGCTGTCCTCTCATTCTCCTGACAGACCTGTATGAGGAGATGGTTTTTACAAAATTGGGTTATTATAAAATTCAGAACAGGTCCAGAGATCTTAAATGTTTAGAAATTCTATTACCATTCTGGGAAAAAATCTTGAAATTTGAAAGTGAAATGAAGGTACACAATATATAAAATTGGCAAATTATTACATTTATAAACTGAGAGCTTCATGCATAAAACTGTGAATTACCAGGGCTGTCAACTCTCCTCTTAAAATTCCCATTTCATTATTGATTAGTTCCAGAAATACTTCATAGATTGAAGCACTTTAAATGTTTCATTTTAGGCAACAGCAAGTGTGCAGTATTGATGTTCATCATCTGTATTTGCAATAAACAGGAGCATTAAATTTGGATCTATACTAGTAAAATTACTTGAAAATATTTATGCTAACTCCTAGCATTTAGATAAAATGATTTTACTTGAACTAGTCATGTGCAAATAAAACAAGCATACAGAAATTGATTTTTGCATAAACTCCTGTTTTTGTTTAGACAAATTCAGCAACATATTCTACAATAAATAAGGTCAAAACCAATTATCACTGTTACTTCACTGAATTAACACTTCTGTATTCTCTGGATAAGAAAGCTGTGTTTAACACCCAACTTCATTTCCTGTGAAATTTCTTTTCAAGAGAAAAAGAAAACATTATAAGGAGTAATGGGCTAGATGTCTTTTTAATTATGTTTTATTCCTAATGTACATTACTGGCTCTTCTTACCCAAATACCATTTTTATTAAGTTATTGCCCTTTATATACGTTGCAATATAGAGTAAAAGTATAGCTCATAATAAATTTTTGTTCTGTGCCTATATTTTTGCATAATACAGTGTTAGGATTTTTTAATTTGTTCGTTGTTATGACTTCATTGCAAAAGGGTGGTTTAAATTTGCAGGTGTTTTGAGATTCATTTTAACTATTCAATTTTTGATCTGAAATACGGAATAGGAAGCATCCTCTCAGACAAGAAGAAATATTGGTACTTTGGAATATACCAAACTTCTACAATGATGGAATTTTTGTATTTGGAGCAGATTTTTCTGGCTCGCAGAGAGAGGGCATTTGATAGTATTTGAGGTATTATGTCCTCTGCTTCCCTATGATTTAATAGATCCCATAGAAACAAGGAACTGCAAAAACTCATTATGTTTTGGATAATGTGTAAGTTAAGCACTGAATATTTATGCTGAAAGTTAATTAAAAATAGCTGAATTAGCTTTAAACTAACTACTTCAGATAAAAGAAGTTGAGTTCAACACATAGTTTACATGATCTAATCCACAATCTCCAGCAGAAAAGGTGACTTCTTCTAACTGAACAAGACATTTTAGATATCTTTGTACTCCACAGTGGACCCACTTTGAGCATTTGACTAGTAAGTTTTTCTGAGGTCATGTGTTATTTGGTGAGACACCATTAATTTCAATTGATTTCATTGACAGCAGCTAGAAAGTAGGTAAATGATGATAGCACTGGTGGCAAGAGTTGCTGAAGAGACAAATTACACAAGGAGGCAGTTTGATACAGTGATGGATAGAGTGAAAGAAATTTGCTAAACAAAAAGATGTAGAAGAGTTTATAATTGACAACCCCTGCCTCAGAACCTGAATCTGAAAGACATCATCCTTGGTCATTTCTCTTGGCTGACACCAAGTAACTGGGGAGTCCCTGGCAGAAATAGTTAATGATGCTTGTAGAAAGACAAGAGGCTGTAGCATCTCTTAGGTCTCCAGTTTCTTAGATCAGTTTGGAGAGTCATATACTCTGAAGATTTAAATCCATGTAAGCTGGGCTTTCACTAGTGCTAGATGGTGGGATTTTTATTGATATCCTCTTTTTAATATAATTTATAATTAAAGTCATTCCATTAAGGTATTAAAAGAAGTTTATCTCAACTTTACTCGACTTTTTGTTACTGCATTATGAAATTTTAATTATCTTTGCACATATGCCTTGGTGTTCTTTCTCATTTGATGAAGAGAATGGAGAATAAGTATAATGCGAAAATAGCTTTTGTCTGTTAAAACTTCTGTGTCTTTTATTATTGGTGCTGAAAGGTGTTTAGTGAACAAGACAGATAATTACAGTAAGAAAAAAGAGAAAACTAATGGTAAACAAATGTAGTTTTAAGTGGAAAAATTGCCTTTGCTTTTGAATCAAAGCTCCTAACTAGTGCAATGCATCAGACTAATAGTTTGTTCAATTTAGATGAATTATTAACTGGACACAATTGCATATTCGTCATGTTCAGGAAAGGATACATTTGCAGAAGTTCTGGGTAGTCTTAGATGAAACTGGAGTGAGCTGAAGGTGTACTTTGAACAAATGAAATGGTGTCCAGATAAAGAACAGTATCATGTAGGGAAGCTAGGCCTGTTGAACACTTGGACAGTTTGACCTTTCTTTGGCTCGCTTCCCATGCATCTCCTATCTGATGTCAGTATTACTGCTCCCTAGACTCGCACTGAGACATGAAGTCATGCTGGCAGGGTTTGTAAAACATGTAACTGTCCCTTCAAACCTCTTGATGAAGACTTGAGGGATACTGTTAAGAGCTTTTCAGAAATCCATTTGGGCTGCATGGACTCACCTTTGCCTTTTGCAACCCTAACCACTAGCATTAATAATTCAGATTTTTCACAGACTACTTCATAGCTGGGATAATTGATTCACGGAACATGTCAGAGGGGAATTCTTGCAGGCATTTGGCCAAGCTCCTTTATTCATGTTCCAGTTGTGGTCTGAATCCTTGTCTGCAAAGCTGATTTCTAGCCAGCTGAATCCCTGTATGTTTACACAGACTTACTCTATCTCAACTGCAAAACTTTTCATTTGTCTTGGTGAATTTCACAGTTTGTCAGCCCATGCCTTCTGTTTGTAAAGTTCCCTATGAAGGGCAATCTTGTAGAAGTCGGCTTCTTGATCCTGTGAATTTGGTGACAGCTGCAAGATTTCTGTGAGTCCATTTTATCCTGTCATCCAAGTCACTAATGAAAATGGTAAACAATACTGAAACCACTTGTAGTAAGCTGACTTTTAGTCTGTGAAATGCTGACCCATTGAGCCTGAAGGCAGGGTAAGATGCTTGCAGTTCACTCATGCTATCCACACCTCCCTACCTGGGATTCAACAGTGCTCTGAGTGACTGAACCAAAGCCTGGCTAGAGTAAATGTTGTCCACTACTGTTCTATTCACCATATTGCTCGTCATTTCGTAGTAGAAACCATTTCAAGCTTAAATTCATGTGTATAGTCTGCTAAATATTCCCTACACAAAGCTAAATAAATACAGCTTTTTCACTTCTCTAGGAAGTCCTCTGATATTAACACTGTGTACCTGTCTTTACAGCCTGCAAATTTGTTAACATTGCATTTTTAATTTTTTTTTTGTAAAATAATTTTTCATTCTTTACTGGTCTCTGTATTTGCATTTGCCATCATCACAGGGTGCATAATTTGAATGGATTTATTGAGAGTTCAAAAATTGCCGTGTACTTTTATCATATAACACCATTCATGAATACTTATGTGTGTGACTGTTTTAATGAAAAATATTATTTTCAACTTTTTAGCATTCCTTTTTTGTCATTTCTAATTTCCGGTACTGGGTGAACCTTGTGCTAGTGATGTGCTAAACATTTGGAATTGGTCTTATAATGAATCATAATTAACTTTATTCCTCATTAGCTTTCCTGTGAGGATTTAGAAAATGTAGCGTATAATCCTCCCTTATGTTTATTGATATTATAAACCTTTTGTGCATTCTTCAAACTGAAATGTCTTTTTTTGAAAGTAGTCAGTCATCATGGTCTATTATTTGTATCTATCTTAAGGTTTTACAGATGTTTTAAAGAAAAGTGCTCGCAGTGGTTAAGTCAATGAATATAGTTGATAATAAAATGTCAGTGTGAGGTATCTTTTAGAGTTGAATTAGTCCTGAAGGTGGGAGCGTTTGTTTCATTCTTGGCTTTTTTCAACATCACCTTTTAACCCTATTATTGTTTATCTAGAACTATATTTGCTACATGAAATTCAATTATATCTCATTCATATAGAAGGTAAGGGCAAAGTTATGACAGAGACATTTGTGAAGGTTAAGAGAAGAAAGTCTCTTGTCAGTAGTTTATGCTCCCTAATCAGCAGCTTTCACAACAGCTGGAGCTTTGTATGCTCCTGAAAATTAAAAGCTACTGAAAGCATCCAAAGTAGAAACTGAATATAGCCTGCTATTAAAAATTGTCTTTAATATCAGGTCTTTTGTCCATAAATTGTTTTTCTCATCCATTCCAGAATTAAATCAAAAGTGAAATTAAGGATAGACAAACTGATTTTGTAGTGACTGAATTTTTGGCAGAATTTTAGTTTAAATTTCACTGTTGATACAGCTTATGGAGAATATCTGGTCTTTTGTCTGCCAGGTAAGTAACAGGGGACCTAGGGAAAGTCTCTCTCTCAGAAAGATGAGAAAACTAATGCAAATGGTGATGTCCAGTGAAGCTGGAAAAAAGAGGACTTCAGGGACATATGCAAGCTGAGGTGAACTTCTTAGTAGACAACAAACAGTTAGATGGGAGTTTTGTAATAGTTGAAACAAGCTGCGTATTTTGGTGTAAGCCCAGGAAATTGAGTGGAATCAACTTGAGGAAAACAAAGAAACTGACACTTCGACTGTGTGTAGAACTTGCAATCCATAATAAAAAATGCGTTATAATTTCCAGCGGGTGGAGTGTCTGTGGAAATCAAGATCATTGAAATGAAATGTATTGTAGAAAAGCTTTCCATTTTTTGATTTAATACTAATTCTAATTCAATTGTCTAAATTTTGTATAGAACTTCCGAGGAGTTATTAATTTGCCTGGTCCTATTTCACCCTAGAAAATCCTGTCTTTATTTCATTTACATTTTTTAATGAAGTTGTTCATAAGTAAACTTTCTATATATGTGAGAAGATAGGCATGTACCAGAGGTTCATCCTTTAACTTTGTGCTTGTATCTTTGGATTAAATGTGTGGTTATTATAATTACTACTATTATTTTTCTCTGACAGCAGTGGTTTAATCTCTATAAATAAAAAAAAGTGTACATTTTTCAGATTTAAAGCATAGTATTCAGTATTATTTTCATAGATTAGAACAACTCAATGTTTTTAGTTTAGAATTTGTAATGGATTAATGTCTGAAATTTACATTTTTTTAATTGCTTTTTTCATAAACGAAAACAGTCATTTTGGTGATTTGATTTGGGATTTTTCTTTTGTTGTTTGGTTGGTCGGTTGGGTTTTTTTGGTTTTTTTCTTTAACATCACCTTAGTGTAAAAACATTATGACAGGACTTAATTTTCCTTCTTCCTTGTGGAAAAATAGTCCCCCTCATTCCAAATTAAGGGATTCCTCAGATTAAAGCAGTGGAATTCTTCAGCTAACAAGCCAGCTAATGCTAGTCTGTATTCCTTTTCTTCCAGGATAATTAACTCTTCTGACTCATTATGCTAGTGTCACCACCATAAACTGCCGCTGGCCTGGCAATACTGTATTGATGGGTGCTAAAACAATATCATCACTGTCTGCTTGCCTCGTGCTTTCTTCCTTGTGCATTTGCTGTTGACCATTTATCAGTTGCAGGATACTTGTATTCTGACTAGGTAGATTTTTTTTATCTGATTAGGGTGGCTTTATTATAAAGCTGTGTCACTGCAGTAGTTCATGGACTCTGCTTCTAGAGCAATGGATTCTGCTTAATGTTCTAATTCAGACTGCGTTTGGAGCTTAGACTGCAAACTTCAATCTATGTGTTATGAGTCTTGTGTTTGTGTCCCAGCCTTGTGTATGTACCCCATTCCAACACATCCTCTTTCCTTTTGTCGTTTGTCTTCAAACATTCTTTGTGAAAAGTGTTACCAAGAAGAAGCATTTTTCCGTATCAGGCATTTCTCAGCAGACATTCAGTAGGAATTTTTATGTTTTAGAAGATGTGTCTTCCCATATCTGAAGCCTGATGAGATGGCTCAGCACTGTGAGTCCAGATTCTGAGGGATTGTCAAGAAAAGAGTGATCTGGAGTAGGGGGAAGTGAGACTAAGTTTGATTTTCTAAAACTCTGTGGAAACTTTAAAATAAAGTTTAAATCTGCATCTGCAATATGCATTGACATGTTCTGTGCATGACTGAGAAGATAAACTGTGAAACTGCACAGTCTTGGATGGGATGGTGGGAAAGCTCATATTTCAGCTGAGGAAGTGTTCCAGAGATGACAGGACTTGACACTGTAGACAGCTGAATGCTGTTCCAGGTCTTGTCAAAAAGCTATACAGGAAAATCTGAAAAGAGTGATCTAAGAAGTGGTTTCTAGAATCTTTGCTTTATAGAGGTTTAAAAGACATGGTGACCCATGGTGGCTGGGTCTGTAGCAGATGACTTCTGCGGGATATACATGGAGAGACATAATCACAAATATTGTTATGTATTTGATACACCAGTGGAAAAGTCTGAATAGTTTCTAGTATTAATTTGTATAGGCTAAGATTTATAATTGTGATCAGTGTTTTGAAAACAAATTTTTTCTTATCTTGGAACAAACTGAAAAATCACTAGCAATAGAAGACAATCTGGTTAATGTTTTTGTATTTAATTGTAAACACTCCTATTCTGACAGCAAGTTATACTCTGGTAGTATCTTCTAAAGGGTGTATTGCTGTTTAGATTAAGATCTAAATCTGAACAAAATATCTGAGATAAATTGTTGGATGAAAAATAAGGTGCTCGCTGCCATGTTCTCCCTGTTGTCCAGACTAGCATACTTACTAGAACATTACAACCATTACAGCTCCCACCTTGCCATACAAGAGGAGATATGCATATGGGAACAGACACATCTTTCCCAGAATTCAGGCAGGAAGTGGTAAGGGTGTATACCTGCAAACTCTAATGGGTTAGCACACTAAGTTGTGCTGCCAAGCCACAAGGTAGGCATAGCCATGAGCCCTCCTCACCTCACCCAGTGATGAAGCCAAGTAAATTGGTTCCAGATGTAATGAAAGCCGGCTGATGCTCATTTCAGTACCTAGAGCTATTGGATAAATAGTACATCTGAATGTGGTTAAGAAGAAACAAGAAGAACTAACAGGATCAGTGGACTTGAATAGTAAGGTAGAGAAACAAAAGGCGATGAAGGACTGGGGGGAAATAAAAGATGAGAATAAGAAGAGATGAAATGAAATGGTGGGGAGAGGGAAAGAAAAAATCATAGACTATTCTAAATGCATCTGAGATTCTGTGTATCTGGGAAGGCAGCTAGAAGAAAAAGCAAAGATTTATTAACAGTTTTTAAATGGAAGTAAATCAGAGAAGGTGCCAAAATAATGATTTTGAATATAACAACCTCTTGTGAGGTTGTGTACACATATAAACGAGTGTTTATTGATTTGCAGATAAACACTGAAGTCATTGGGTGTCAACCTCGTGGTTTTCTTTCTATGAAGTTTCATTTTCATATATTCTTTCTTTTTTTACCTGAAGAGAGATGTTTTTTGAAGCTATTATTGAAAAGCAGTTGAGAGAAACAGATGGCATGAAATGATAAGTATTTTTTAAGCATTTCCATGGGGAAAAGTATTCTGGTTTTAAGAGTTTTATCCACCTTGATGAATTCCAGTGTAGTTGGGCTATTTAGAAGCCTTGCTCAGGCTGCTCACAGCTGCAAGTACATCCCAGTTTTGGAAATCTGTAGCTTGATCTGGCCTCATTGCATTTCTTCCTCACTATTCTGTGAAGTTTTTGTTGCCACTCATTACAGATTCTGGTACATCAGAGGAAAATTCAGTGTTCTCTTCAGCAGAATAATCTGTTTGTAGTGCTTGTTTCTGTCTACGTCATTGCAAAACTGAAAAATAACCTACTAAATTTACAAATAACCCAAAACTCAAATGAATAAATGTTATGAATAATTTTTTTGAAATAAACTAAACCACACTGATAGTTAACTGAAAAAGAACAAGTGAGAAAACAAGGAAAATAAAGACTTTTTCTTGAACATTTTCTCCCTCACTAAATATAATCATAATTTGAAGATAGTGATATCTGTGCAATCACATACATGCCCATGATTCAAGAGCAATAGCATACCCATCTTAGGGCTTTGAAGTTTAGTGAATACATTTACAGTGTCCATAGAAAGCAATCATATCTTTCTTTACTTTTTTCCATCTGATCAGTCACTATAATAGTCAGCATTTCCAGAATCTACAATAAAAATTGTTGAAATATATTTTAAAATATGTATTTTTTGTATAGATAATTTCTAGTGCACAGAAATATGTCCCAGAGGAGTTGGTGAAATGCACAGAAGCTGACACGCATAGAAGTATCAAATTGAAGCTTTTCAGAAACTTGGTGATATCCATAAGTTGGTGTTAATGTGATATTATCAGCAAAACTAGAGAGGTGTTTTGGAAATGATGCATTACATTTGGCAAAAATGAATAATGCTCCTTCTCAAGAAGAAACAGGATAGGTCATGTTAATAATGAAATGGAAAATTTCATTCAACCTAAATAACTTCCAAAAATTTTTTAATTACTATCTTTTTTATGTGCCTTCCCCCCCTCTCTTCTGCATTTTTTTCCTCTTTTGTACATCTTAAATACCTTTCTCACCACTGTTGCAAAGACTCAGCACAGCAATTTTGGAAGATTTGAAGTTCAGCTTTGTGCATCTAAACATACTAACTTTGGAAAATCAAGCACTGAGATGCCGCAAAAGAGTGCTGAGACTAAATTTAACATCCCATCAATGTTGCATCAATACCTGATATGCTTTCTGCTGCTACTGTTCTTAAAAACTGACACAGTCTGATTCTGCAACAGTTCTTCTTAAAAACACACTAGCATAGCAAGAATTATTTTTCTATTTTAAAAGAAAACACCTAAAACTCGTATGTGTCCATACAAATGATCATTGCTGTGGATGTGATATCACATACCAGGACAGGTATGATTGGAATAGGTAATTTGGCATATTTTCTTAAACAGTAATGTATCATTTTATTTGAGAGAACTTATCATATTTTCTGGACTGTTGTGGTTTCTGTTATTTTGGAGATTTTTTTATGTACCAGTATTTTAACTGTATCTTACTAATCTTACGTGTAGCCTTTAAAATGGGATCTAAGTCTAAAAATGGTAATAGGTTACCTGAAAATTATTATTTCACTTACTCTGAGATTCTTTTCTAAACACAATTTATAATTAACTTTTGCAGCAACTTTATAGGCAAGAAATATATTGTTGTCTAACTTGAAATATTGAATCTATAAAAGGAGCAAGTTTATATCTACACATAAACCTAAGATACTATATCTGGCTACTTTCAGATCAGCAGCTCCAGTAACATGCATCAAATCAAATTTTAACCCATCACAATAACTTTGAAATTTCCCTTAGGGTTCACTGAATGGTGCATGAAATCAGTTACAGAACATACTGAGAGGATGTGTTAAGGTTGGGCAGGCAGTTTCAGTCTGCTGAGATGATAGTAGAGACAGGAGGGAGAGAGACTTATTATTTGCCACTTCGTTTACTGTCTCTTCAAGAGACTTAAATGCATAAAAGCTGAAATTCCATTCTTCTTCATGAGGAGAAAGAGTTAGTCTGTCAGTCAGGATATGCAAAGTTTGGATTGTTTTGCTTATGCCTGATAAATCGCCCATGAGAAACAGGCTGTCGATGTTATGGGAGTAGATTACTGATTTCCCTTGCAACGGAAGACTTTGAAGCCATATAGATCAGGAGTTACCTTTCTTGGCCTGGGTCTTCTGGTAAGCTGGAAAAGTTCTCGTAACAATTGAATGCAGCTTCACAGGGTTCTCAAAGCAACATAGTCTGTAGGGTGAACCCTTCATCTCCACTGCTGTGAATATCCTTAACAAATGTAGTAGTGATACTTTTCAAAACATGCTCAGCATTCCTGTAGTACAGATACAAGAATATAAGGCAAAAACTAATACATGTAGATTTTGTGCACGTTTGTGTGAAACACAGGGTCTTGAGGAAGTGTTTGAGTCAATGGACACAGGAAGTGAATTCATTTATTTAAGAATTAAATTTAAAACATATGTATAATGAGCTTGGAAATTTTGTTTTAGGTTAGTCAGTTTGTGAATTTGAAATTAACAAAAAGTGATAATTGTTGATTTTAATAATGATTGCCATGATTAATATTTTTTTTTAATTAAAACATACGTAATATGTGAGCAAAGACATTCAGAGGCAATCCTATTAAAATCAATTTAAAATATCAGAGGGGAAAAATTATTTTCAAGAGGTAATACACAATGATTAATAGTTCAAATGCATTGTAGTTGATTTACTTGTTTCATTAAAAATGTTAATATACCTTAAATTATGTTCCCTTTATTTCCTAAATGAACTAACAGTTAAAGAAGCTTTCTTTCTGTAAAGAAAACCTAGAAATCCCATTTCCTAGGTGATTTCCATGTAAAATTAAGAAATATGCCTTAACACTATAAAAACAAATGTATTGGTCCCGGGTCCAGCCATTCCAATGCTTTCTTTCAACCATGAACTTGAGTTGATGTCTAGAGAAGTGTGAGAATAGTATCATTATAATTTGTCTCAAGAGTTTCTGTAATCTGCACATGTAAGCTTCTAGAATCTACAATAACGTTTGGAAAAGATTTTTTTCAGATATATCACTTCAAACTGCTTTCCTTCATTTTGAACCTGGCCTCACTTATTTTGATGGCTTTCCAGTGTTAGAAGAAACAATAAGCTATCATGCTGTCATGGAAGTGCTTTCTTAGCATTTCCATGATATCCATGACTTTATTGGCTTCTGTCAAAGCTCTCTGCATCATTTGATTTTTTAAAATAAAAATTCAACAATCATCTGATTTTTTTAATATATATTTAAACTGCTCCATACCTCGATCACTCTTGTCTTTCCTCTGAGCTTTTACCTGCCTCACAGAGGACACAGAGCTGCATATGGTATTCATGTTTATAAGTCATGGAGCAAAATTATTTCGGATTTTGTTTGCTTTTAGATGCTTTCCAAAGAATTCCTTATCGTTGATTTGAATTTTTCTCTGCTGGAGGAGACAGAGTTAATAAAACTGCTTACCATCACTCCACTTTTTCTCTCCTGACAAATGAACTTGCAGCCCATTAATCCAAAAGTCCTTCACCTACTTCTTACAGTCACAGTCTACAGTCATTCTTACTACTTCAAAGAACCATTAAATAACATAGACTTTGCTTCAATGGTAAGTACTTTATAAGTACGTACATCTATAAAATTTTCATAAATAGAATGAGCTATAATTTATTTAGTAATTTTTATTTATTTCAAATTATTTTTAAGGGTTTTCTTTAAAGATGTTTGCTTCTTCAGTCATTTTTGGTCCTAAAAAATCAAAGATGAAAGCTGTTTCAGTAATAAAAGAATTTGAGGCTAAATTCACTGAAGCAAGAGGTCAGCTGATATGTTCTACTTTATCCTTTGTACTTTTAAAACATGAAGCACTCTAAATGTTTCTAGATATTTGAATAAAATATGCTCTGTTCTTGTGAGAAGGAACAGAAACCTGGGGGTGTTAGCTTCACATTTGTCTTTTAGAGAAGCTTTAAGTTTTCCCATAAAATAAATGTTTCCTAGGACACCCTATGAATAACTCTCTATTAATTTCATTGACTAGTACTATAAATAAATGCAGAAATGACTGTTTTCTTTCATGTTTTCTGATAATTTTCCAATGGAAGTGGTTTCTACAGGACTTCCTAAAAACAGGAGCTATTACAGTATTATATTTTCAACAAAAAAATGCTTTTGAAATCTCTTGTCAGGAAAGACAAAAGAACAATAATTATAACGTTAAGAATTTTCAGCTTTTTGTAACAACAGTATTGCCTGAATTTTAATCCAAGCTCTGCAGCTAAAACATTAAGGAGTCATGAAAAAGTTATTTATGCTTTTTTGGGGTCTTTTTTTGGCTTGTTTATGTGTGCGCTTCTAAATGGATTTTGGGAACAGAAAGACTTATTTGCTGGCCTAAGATCTAGAGAACAGCCGCTCATGAACCATGTTCTGTTACTTTTCATACTGAAACATTCTACTAAATATGTGAATAATATGTTTACAACAAGTTCAAAGCAGAATATACAGCAGATAATGACAAAATTAGTCATGCTAATGGTGATGTGTGCTGATTTTAAAATTGCTGTAAAAGAACAGCAAAATGACACTGATGAAAAAGCTTCTGGTATGTCATTTTAGGGAAAGTGGGATCAATGCCAGAAGAGTAAAAGGCACATTACCTAGCTACCTTTCAGCGAATTCAAACCACCAAGTAATGTTATACATTAAGTACAGAGTTTAATGTAGTTCATGGACAAAAGGCTTTTTGCTTGGTTTTAAAAGTTGTTTTGTTTTAAATTAGGTTTGAAATAAGCAAAAAATAAGTACAAAAGGCTTGATGTTGTCTTAATTTTAAATAGGGGGTACCATTTGGCATAATGTTCATTAGTTTAGGCTCAGAAGAGTTTTGTGGCTGCTTTGAATAAATACACAGAACTTACGGAAGCAAGTGAGAAGGTTCAAATTGCACATTTGTTAATGGAATTAAATTAACCAGGGCAGTCTACAGTTGAGTAAGAACTTCCTCCCTGCCTCCCTTTAACAGGATAATCAATTATAAAGTGATACACAGATTAAAAATATAACATCTTCTCATACTTTTTAGCTTTTAAATCCTTTTATTCAGAATGATTTTGTGGTTTTTCTTTACTCATCCTTAAGAGACAGTAAGGAAATACTTGGCCTCAATAAATTTCATATACTTCAGTGTTTCTCTTCCTAGTAGCCTGATTTGGTATTCTAAGACCACAAATGAGTTTTATGATTGTATACAGTCCCCTGCAGGCTCTTTTGGGTCATCAAAGGAGTTGGAGATTGGATTTTTTCACGTATAGGGAAAGAACTGAAATAGCCCTGCTTTTACTGTTTATTCTTTAACTTCTTCAGAAAGCTCAAATCCAAGTAGAAAAACTCTTTCCCTAAATGTGCTAAATTTAGAGCATCAAAGTGTTCCATGTTATGCACATCGACCCAATGTACTTAGGATTAAGAAGACAGAACTGTTGGTCAAAGCACTGTACAGCTGTCACTATCTTTTTTTTTCCTAACAGAGCCCTAACGCCCCGCTCTCTTTTAAAAGTGCAATTTATCTGTTGACTTACAAGAATATTGATAAAGCTTAACTCATACTAAGAATGGCAACCCAAGATGTATGACTCTTGAAAAAACAATGCTAAAATAAGGTTCCGTTATTTGTTTACCTGTATTGCTGCTGGAATAGTTTTGCAACATGTCGGCTTTGAAAACTGCTTTTTCCTGCCTTTCTCAGTTTACTTACTACATTTTGGTCAAACTGAGAAAATTCAAGCACTTAAATTCTAATCTAATTGATCATCATTTGCATTATTTCTTGATTCAGTTGGAGTGATTTCATTTTGCATCAGTAAGTTCTGATGATAATTTTGAAAGATATCAGAAAGATATTTATATTAGAAAGTACTTAGAAAATTATAGTAGAAAAACTATTTATAATTTTATCTAATTTTAACTGAAGGACAAGTAAAAGTTGGTCTATAGATTAGATTCCAGATAACTAAAGAGAAGCAATGAGAAAAAAAGTGCTTTCATAATTTTCAGTAAAGGACTTGGGATGTTTACACATTAGAATCTATTTAGTCAACTAAAATCCTGGGAGTTAGTAGTGATAAAATTAATAAGGACCTGGATGAAAGGGAGATGATATGAGTTCAATGAAACGGGAAAATACCACTTTGAGAAGGAGTTATTATTGAAGCTCTCCAAAGACCACCTGGGAAGCAAACTTATTTAAAGATTGGAATTGGATTACCTTAAAGCCTGGCATAGTAAAACTGATATGAAAATTAATGTTACAAAGTACAAGTTCTTATACTTGGTTAACAGTAAGAAATTATACTTCGGGCTGAGAAGTAATCTACTGGAAAGAGCAGAGTAGAAGAAAGTTGTGTGTCATTTACAGGGCAACTCTGAGGAACCAAATGAGATCTGTGTGAAAATGGCAATTACATTCTACAGACTTGTTGACCAAAGTCTTTCAGGAAGAGATATGGATTAGTTGATATATTCCACTTCATTAATCCTAAGTATTGTGTACAGTTTTCTTTCTCATGTTTTCAAGAAGGATAAGTTCAAGCTGGATCAAATACAGTAATAACCTCAGTAACAAAAACAAGGTGGGAGGAGCCAGAAGAACTTGGCTCACGACCATAAATCAGGATGAAGGGTAGGGGAATTTGCAGAATGGCTTCAGCAGCCAGGGAATTTATCAAACCCTTTCAACCATCTAACACACATTCCTCAAGCAGTGCAGGAATATCTTATATTTAAATGATTCATTTTGATTTGGTTTACTTGTTTGGTGTTTATTGGTTGGTTGGTTGGTTTTGGTTTTGCTTTGTTGTTTAAAGTCTTTGATATTTTTGAGCCTCTTCAGTAAGAGTTCTTTTTTCCTCGTCAGTGTTAAAGTTCTAAAATGTCTTCCCAATTGTTAATACTTACCCTGCTTTCACTCTTTTTGTCCTATTCTATAATAGCTTTATTTTATTTCCAACCAGATATTTTTACACAGTTGTCTGTTGTCTTCATCTCCTAACTATACTTCTAGCTTTTATTTAAACGTTTGGGTTGTTTTGGTTTGGGTTTTTTTTTTTGTTTGCATTTCTCCCCTTTATCTGAAAGACTGTATCCAGTAACTTTTATAATTAAGAACCAGGGATGCGTGTCAGATTGATATTGCATCTGGAGGAGTTGCAAACAAACTCATTAATACGGTGCACCATAGTAGAGGATCCACGCTTCTAAAAATAGCAAGCTGTAAAAGGTAGTCTCTGCTGGCTACCTATAACATTACTGCTCTGTAACCAACTATACCCACATTTACTTTTTTGCTTGGTGTTGGTGTCAGTAAAGAGAATTAATTTCGCTTCCAATTTTTCTAAACCTTTACTCTGCTCTTTCATTTAACATTAAATGAACAAAATGTGTGTGACTAAACTTGAAACAGTTATTATTGATCTACAAATGCAACATGGAGGGAAAGCTAGGAGTCATCCTAGTCAGGAATATCTCTTAGTGACGTGACATCAGTATCTGTCTAAAAAGTATTCGCTCTCAGAACCAGGTTTATTTCTTTCAAGGAGAAAAGAAGAGATGGTACATGCATCATTTAATTCCTGGGCCTGTGTTTTATATTTCCCAAGGAATGTCATAGTGCCTGAAATCTGAGACAAGTGCTGCTCTATGCACCTGACAGGTTTTTGCACATACCGCACCCTTCCACCCCCAGCAATGTTTGCCTCTTTAACTGTGGTTGCAGACAGTTAATGGACAGGAATTTTCAGGGAGTTACCTGCCAAAGATTCTGCACCAGGTACTGCTCTTCAAGCTTAGGGTTTTTTGGGTTGGGTGGTAACTTTTTTTCCCCCTATAAGGAGAAAATATATGCAAGAGTTTTCACTCAAGAAAATAAGAAAAGCTATAATGTAACTAATATACCTTTTTTCCTATTAAATAATAATAGAAATATACATAATTTTATAATATATGAAGGTTTTTACATGAATATTCAGTATTTTGCAGGAAAATGGTGATTCTAGTGCGTTTATTAGAATAGGGTTGACTAGGGTTTTTTTCATGACTTTTAAGAAATATGTAATATCAGTGTATTGACTAGTTTCAGGTAGTACAACTGTTTCTTCATTTTTTTAAACTCTGCGTTTGGCCCTTTTGTTACAATATAGTCAGGAGATAAAAATTGCAAATGGCATATCAATACATTGAATTGAAGACTGAGAATTTTTTCAGAAATTCTTAGGGAGTTTCTCTAGCAAAATTAGTGTTACCATCCTATATTATTATCATTGTTGTCGTTATTATTATCATAATTATCCCTATTAATTTTTATGATAAGGTTGTAATTACTATTAAAACCAAGGCAGTTTAAAAAAAAGCATTTGAATTCTTGGTGTCAACAAAATGATAATCTCTCAGTTTTGATTTCAGAATATCATCTTTGCTCATGTAGGAAATAGTAAATTTTATATTTGATAGATCCTCTCTTTTCTAGTGTCATCCTCTACTTAAAAATTATAAACATCTGTAAGAGTGACTGGCCTTGTTTATGCAGGCATCCATAGTATTACTGAAGTTACTTGAAAAAATAATTTGAAATCTTGTAGAATTTAAATTGCCTGTGTCAGTTTACCATGTGAAGGTTAGCAGTTTTCATAGACAGCCCTATAACACCAGCCGATGTCATGATCCCTCCTTCAGGCCTTTCCAAAATTGAATAGTGCCTTTGAAAAATACAGATAATATAAATTTATAAATGAAATATCAGAATATTTATCTCACTTTTGAGATCTTTTCATAGTGAGCTCAGTAAAGAAGCAAAATATGTGTACTATTAGTTGGCTACCAGAAGTTTTGAATCATTCAGTAGCCATGCAGTTATGTCTCAGTAAGTCTGCAAGGTAGTGTCACTGAAGAACCATCTCCTGTAACATAGAAACTGAAGTGCTCCTGAGGATGCGGTAGATTTTAGAAAGTACAGTAAACAGAAGCAGAAGAGTCAATTTAATTGGTACATTTCCTTTTCCTTAGTGTAAGGCATTGTGCCAGGTAATGCATCTAGTTAAAAAAGGTCAGTCTCATTTGGGCATGTCTGGTGGGCACTATCACTCACATTTTGAGTCATAGAGTGCATCCCTTCTGAAAGAGGAAAGAATCAGGGGGCCTCTCTTTGGAACTAAGTATAAAATTATTATTGCTAATAACATTTTTAAAGAATTTTATTTAATTACTGAAAAGCTAAGCTTACTTTCCTAAGGATACTAACTTGCTTTTCTAGTGCTTGGCATGGTGGAAGGAGGGCAGGGGGGGAAGTGTTAATTACAAAGTATTGCTTTTATGAGGCTAAAAGGAACCTGTAGAAGATTTTAACTTCCTTACAGATTCCTTCCTTCCTATAATGAAAGAGTTAATGTGTCTCTTATATGAAAGTATTTTCATAATTAAAAGAGAATAGACACCTGATGCCTTTTGTAGTTTACTTGAAGAATTAAAGGTAAAAAACATAAAGATTTTTCATGCTTTAGGAGCTGAGTGGAAAAATCGTTATTTGGATGATCTTGAGTTCCTATATAGTTCTTTTGTCTAATATGACAAAATCCTTACAAATATAGAATTTTAATAGGTGATATTTAGTCAGGCCCACCACAAGTGAAAAGCTAATTCTCAGCTGATCAGCCTGTAACTTAAAGCAATTACACAAGAGGAAAGAGTATGCAGTGTCATCAGTTTTATCAGTTTGATGTGTATCACTCCTTTTTTATGCAAGTGTCCAAATGAGTTCTAGGACATAGAAGTGAATTAGCCTTCTGTTAATATTGGAGCTATTTAGTAAATATATGAACAGAGAAAGATTCAAGGTCTGGACTCCTATCACATATGTCTAATTTTTTTTAAGATTTTTTGAACATTGAGTAATGATGAACAGTTAGTTAGCCTCAAAAAAATAGAATAAAGGTTCTGACTAGTCCACAACGCCTGCCTTAACTGTCAGATAACTTCTGGTGTCTGATTTTGGATATGCAGTCATGTGTATTACAGTCCTACCTCTGGAATTCACTTTCTTGTTAAATGCTGCTTCTTACAGGCTGATACTTGTCAGTCACTTTAATTGAAATGTCACACTGACCTTTATATGAAATACTCTGAACTTACTGGGGTTTTTGGAAGTTCTTTCTACTTTCGTTCCAGTTAAAATACTCGAATTACCAGTATACAAAAAGTTAATGCTAATTAGGGTTGTGAAACTGCCTGCTAATTGATCTTACAAACAGTATGTTTTTTGCAGATGTAGTTCAGCTGAGTCTGCCAGAAGATCAAAAAATAAGCACCACTGCAGCAACAGTGGGACAGAGTGCTGTCTTAAGCTGTGCCATCCAGGGAACTCTGCGACCTCCCATCATCTGGAAGAGGAACAATGTCGTTCTGAACAGCTTAGATTTGGAAGATATCAGTGTAAGTAGCAGAAAGTTCTTTTTAACAGCTTTTTATCAAAACCTCTCATAAATAATAGAAAAGTGATGCATAACAAGCTACATACTCTTGATGTTTCAAAGAAAAGAAATGGAAATGATACGACATTGGATGTGACAAACTCTGTTTTTGTTTGCTGTGTATTTGAACCCCTGTTAAATATAGAGAAAATACATTTCACAGACCAATCATTTAAAAAATAAATATAGCAAAAAAAAGCATGAGGACTAGATTGCAGCCCGAAATACAATCAGCATTATACATTCAGGACTTTACAGTCTTCAGATATTTAAAAGAAAAAAGAAGTCTGGGACATGAACATTTTCATGTACAAACAGATCATAATAATAACCTTATTTTATAATAGTTCAATAGAAATGTGTTTTTTTCCAAAATAAGTATTTTATAATAAAATTAGTTGTTTTGCCCTTTCCTCCAAATATTCAGCGGTGTATATGGTACCTCTCAAAGAATGAAAAATGGAATATTAGTATAATTTATAAATCTTTTTTTCAGGAAGGCAAAAATAGAGAGGGAAGTAGAAAATGAGGATTAGAATTACATCTTCTGGCAAGACTAAAAATAGGCTTTCATCTGTATTTTGTATGCTTCTGGATATGCTTTCTTTGTTTTGGCCATTTTATGTTATCAAAGTTCTAAATGTGGACAAATTGTTACTCTGAGAGTTGTGCTGTTTGTCTAGCCCAAGTGAGTCTGAAATCACCTGAACTGTTATGTGTGTGGAATATTGCTATGATCAAATACCTAGTCTGTATATTTTTATTTCTTTTTTTTCATGAATGTTTTATTTTTAAGGTGGAATTTTTTCCCACACATCATGTCTCTTTTATTTCTGGTTTTGTTAGTTCTGTTAGTAAACTGAGCTTCCTCACAGCCGTGCTTTGTAAAATAAGGGACAATTTCAAAGCTCAGAAGCTCATCTTGATTGAGCGATGGCTTTAAGTCACTTGAGAGGTTTAGGATAAACCCAACGTCATCTGAAAAGTTCTCTGTTAAATAATAATTGCTTTTGTTAGTTTGGTATTAACCATATGACTGACACTGAAAAGTGTCTTGCCCATGTTCACAAGATCCTGTCTGCAATGCTTGTTACCTTTCTGTAAATATTCATGACGTTCAAAACCATTATTAGGAGTTCTTACTAATCAATTCTAAGTGTAATAGCTGGCATGAGCCGTAGATAGAAACAGGAAGATGCATCTGTATGCGCAGGATTAAAAGGGAAATGATGAATGGAAATGATGAAGCTAACAGCTCAGCTTCAGACTGAAAGGTTCTGTTGGCTTTTTTTGCAGACGTGAAAAGAGCAAGTGTTTTCTAAGCTTTATACTTACATTTTGAGTATAAAAAAAGCCAAACAAAAAACAAAACAAGCAGAGAAAGTTCTTGTGCTGGGTGCAGGTGCCCAGGAACTGGCAGCAGGGGCTACAGGTGTGGCCTCTCAGGGAAAAGGACAGGAGCGTCCTGTGCTATATGCAGCCAGTCCCAAGGGACCACTGGCAGGGCAGCTGCTCAGACTCACTCCTGGCACCTCTGAAAGAACATTCGAAAAAGGGCATAAAAAACCAGGGAGAGAGAGATTAGAGAACAAAAAAGAGCAAGAAACAGCAGAGGTAAGTCTAAGGCTGGAGGAGCAGAAGATACTCCTTGGTGAAGCAAATATCTGAAACATCCCCATTGGAGCAGGTTTATCTTGAAGGACTTGACCAGTGGCCTGACCAGTCTGGTGACCTTCTATGATCCAGTGATAGCACTGGTTGACAAGGGAAGATCAACAGGTGTTACCTATCTAGACTTCTGCAAGGCCATCAATTCGGTACCACGCAACATCCTTCTCTCCAAATTGGACATGGATGGATGCATGGAGCCAGAGGTTATGGTCAACACCTCTGGGTCATTGTGTCTAAGTGGAGGCCAGTGACAGGAGGTGTCTCTCAGGGATCTGTCTTGGGAGTGGTGCTCTTCAGCATCTCTATCAATGACACAGACAGTGAGATCGTGTGCACCCTCAGCAAGTTTGCAGATGATATGAGGCTGAGTGGTGCATTTGACACATCTGAAAGATGGGATGCCATCCAGGGAGACCTGGACAAATCTAAGAAGTGGACCCAGAGGAAACTCATGAGGTTCAATGAGTCCAAGTGCAAGGTGTTGCACCTGGGTCAGGACAATCCCAGATATGAGTACAGACTGGGAGAATTCATTGAGAGCAGACAAGAAAGACTTGAGGATTCCTATGGATGAGAGCTGGACATGAGACAGTGTGTGCTTGCAGTCCAGAAGGCCAGCTTCATCCTGAGCTGCATCAAAAGATGAGTGGCCAGCAGGTCAAGGGAGGCAATTCTCTAAATTTCCCAAGATCAAGGTTGTTTTGCCCACCATGGTAATTATTAAGCAATCTCCCGGTGTTTATCTGAACCTATGAGCTTTCTCATTGACGTTCCTCTTCTTTTCTGCCCCTGTCCTGCTGTGGGGAGTGGAGGAGGAATGAGTGAGAGAGAAGATGGATGGGAGCTTGGCTATTAGCCAGAGTACATTTCTTGAAGTACTTATCACAGCTAGAAGAGAGTTGAGTGTGGAATTTCAAAAACTCATGAGATGCCCACTTTGAAGTGAGATTGCAGTGTTGATCAGACATTCATAGAAAAGTTGAAATTGCTAGAATTGGCCAGATTAATTTATATTTAATAGGAGAGGAGAAATGTGTGACAGTGTACTGGGTTAACAACCCACAAACATTAAAATAAAGGTCTGCAAAATGTTACCTGAATGCTAGGGTTATGTCGGTGCCTTCATTTTGTGTACAGGTAGAGTAAGAATTTTTAAAGGTGTAAAAGCTGCCAGTGACAGAAGTGCATAATTCTGAAGATGGCTGTATTCATCATTTATTTGTTAGCTTAAGAAAATTACAATCAGGAATGTTTGGAAGTATTTTTAAGCAAAAATTGTATTACAGTTTAGTCCTTTAATATTAACAGTTTAGTTGTGATTCAAATACAGAAAAAGAAGGTCAGATTCAATATCCTCAGAGAGTGAGACACTGAAATTAATAGAGCTCAAATATATCTATATGCGGGATATTAATCTGTCTTTGCAGATAAGGTAAAATAGGGAGGAAGAAAGAATTAATGGTGTCTGGATTAAAAAAAGAAACAACGAAAGAATGGACAGAAAGACATTGAGTTAGATTTGTCCCCAGACCTTCTTTTCTTCAAAATGTATTTTACATTTCACTGTTTTCACAGATTTGATCTCTCAATTTATTTCTAGATTCTATACTCCTTGTATAATATAAGATGTCCCCAGAGGCAGGTAGTCTAGGTTTTACTATGGCTATATTGTAAACTACAGTGGTGTTTCCCTAACTCAAGGAATTCTTAATTTGCTCAGTTATACAAGAACCACTTCTGTGCATCTCAAGACTAATAATGTTGTGTTAAGGGCAGTACATTTTCTGAAACAACAAGGCCAACACTCACCTGAGAAGATAGATAGTTAGGGTTTTGGGTTTTTTGTCAGTAAAATGCATCAAAGATCAACATAACTGGAAGTCAGCACATACATAGGAAACCAGTCAGACTAAGCAGTAGTGACAGTGTGATTTTGTAAATCATAGCAAGTGCTCATAGGAAGAAATTAAGCTTTTGCACTACCTAGGTCTCAATATGAATTAAGGTAATTGCTTTGAGGAGGGACAAACTCTGAACAATATAATGTCCTAGTGTTTTATCAAATGGAAAAATGCAACAAGAAGGAAAGGAATCCTGGTCTCAACTGAAATTGATAGTTCAATTTAAGTTTTGGGTTATTTTTTTTCTTTAAATATTCTACTCCTCTACTGAAAGTGTACAAGATATATCTCTAAAGCTGTCAACTGTGGAGTAGTTAAAAATGAGTCTTAATAATGCCTAATGTCTTGTATACTCTAAGACATTTTAAAGAAATATTAAGAAATACTGTTTGACTTTCAAAGGATGATAATAGAAATTTGTGTTTAAGTGGTGCATTTAAAAATGTTCTATGAAGCGTGTGTTAATAACATTACTGATAATATCCAGTTGATAATTTTATAAGTCCTTAGTACTCCTCAACTCTTCTTATGGTACTAATAACTACTATTTGTGGAAGTACTGCATCTTGCTACTAATCCTTCTCTTACTGAAACTAATGGGAGGCAGAGATAATTAGCATCCGAGTGAAATTATTAAAAATTATATGCCTCTGCAAATTTTACATAAATTGTAATATAATTGTGCTGTGACTCACTACAGAACTGATATCACAGGCCATTTTGCTGATATTTCAGTACACTTATAGAAAGGCTTTTTTTTTCCTTGCTGTTACCCTGCATCTTAAATTTAATATTTGCCTTTCCACTTTCCTCGTGTTTTTATTTAACCTAGTATTCATTAGAGATAATAATTCCCATGTATGAAAAACATCAGATGTATTTCCCAAATGCAATATGTATTACTTTTTTAGTGTTAATTCATTCACTTTTTAAAGGCTTCATAACTTATTTTACTTTATTGTTTTTCTAATATTTTATTCCAGATTTGCCTTCAGGTTCTTTCCTATGCATGGGAGCAACCACATTTATAAGATCTTGGCCCTTTTTCTGATATTTTTCAAAGATCTACTGAGATGATTTGTCCACATGCAAAGTTTAACAGTAACTTTTCAAAATAGTGTAGTTCAACTTTTTCCTTTTGGTAAAAGCTCATACTATCTTTCTTTAGGCTGCCTTCATGGAAAGCATGTAATATTTCTGTTTTGGGGGTTTTGAAGTTATCTGTAGGTTATCTTTTTTCTCGAAACTTCTCAAATTTTTACCTTGTTGAAATTAATTTGCACATTAAAACTGTCACTTTTTTGGTGACAGTTGGCATTTTCTTCTTGACATATTTGTCCTTCGCGCACCAAGAAAAAGCACAACCCAAAACACTGTAATGGAGAATGTCACTAAAAGCTAACATTTTCTAAAGGACATGATAGTTTCCATTCTGTAGAGTTCTGATCAGCAACTGATGACAGTTTGCACATTGTCCAAAACACTAAACACCTTTCCTAGAAAGGATTCCAGACATCTGACCCTTCTTTTTCTTCCAGCTTCTCATCCTTATTTCCCCTTTTTCTTATACCTAAGAAAAATCTCAGGAGAACCTCATGAATTATTCCTTTCCACATTGTTTTGTCCCATGGGATAGTATGGACCTACATGCAAGCTTCTCTTTATGCATTGTTGAATTGTTCTTAATACAACATAGTAATGACTTTAATACAATGGTTGCAAATATTAATGCCCTGTCTGAGAAAAATTTGTGTGTGTGTGTGTGTGTGTGTTTTTACTTCTGACAGAATCCCAGGTGAACCATAAATGTCAGGGAAATATTCCTCAATCTTATCTGCTCCCCAAATCAGATGAAATGGCTGTGTAAAGTAAAAAAAAAAAAAAAAAATATATATATATATTAAAAAGTTAGGATATAAACTAGAGGACTTAAATTTAAAGAAAGAAAAAATTAATAGTCAAAACAGAATAGTGTCCTGGCTCTGGCCAGAGATGGTAAATTTTTGCAGTAGCCAGGAGGGAGCATGTCTAGGACCCAGAGGGCATTCTATACCACCTCATGTCATTTTTCAGGAATGGTGGAAGGGCTCTCTTTTGCATTGAGTTGTCGCAAAGGAAGAAGTCAGGTGTTTTGGAAGATTTCTGTGGGTTCAGGTGAGCAATCACGTATGAATCATCCACTTCTTTTCTTCTTGTACAATCTGTAATTAGTATTGTTGCTGTTACTGTTTGTTGTCTTATTTCATTGCTATTTCCAGTAAATTGTTCTTACCTCAACCCATGATCTTTCCCTCTTGTGCCTCCAATTCTCCTCTCCAGCCTGCCACAGGGGGAGGGGGTGTGATTGAACTCCACATGGTTTGGCATGTTTCACGAAGAACATTAAATTAGGGAATACCATTCCTAAACCATGACAGAAAGATATTCAAACCATGACAAAAAGATACTGAAAATTCATGTAAACCTATTTCTTTATTCTCAAATGTCCTAAAAGAGGGAATGCCTGCAGTCAATGCACTGACTTTCTAATTTGCTGCAGCAAACTCTGCATGCTCTTGTTTCATTCCTGAGGAGGTTTTTCTCCTCCCTGAAGTTTTGCCACGGGCCATCTTATTGCTTGTGTGAGGGAAAGCGTAGAGATCCTGTGACGTGAAGGGAGTACCAGAGCCTACTTCCCTTCAGAATGATGCTCCTAACCTCTTCCTTTTTGGAAGTCAGTAACTCATAGTCCAGCAATGAACAAATAAAACTGTTCAATTGTAGTACCATAGGCAAAAAGCTGGCAGTCTTGTTCAATACAAAATCTGGGTCCTGATCATTTTATTTGAAGTTTTCACTAGTAAATTGCAGTGCAGCAATTTCAGTGTGGGATTTTCTATGTGGTATTCTGTGTGTTGCAAGCAGGATATATCTATGAAGTTATATATGTATAACTTCATATATATATGACGTTCACTTTAAAAGCCTAGTTGCGCGTTTTCCTTGTACATTATGCTTATGACACCTCTTAAACACGTTACATCTCTCATTTTTCTGATGAGGTGGTTGGATTTGATTAACAGTGACTCATCAAAGTCAGCATGTTTCTATTTTTATCTATATTGAATTGCCCTTTATCTGTTACACAGTTTTTCTTTTAAGTAGGATATGTTATTACCTTTTCTTTTGTATTTCATGGGTTAAATACTGTTTTTGTTTTGTGTTTTTTCTACTCGTTATGATCTGATTGTTGAGAGATGCCTCTGCCTGAATTAAGGTGCAAATGAGACCATATACCGAAGTCAGTAGTATGGGTTTTATTTAACGGTAAATGTGAGGTACAGAGATAGAAAGAAATAGGAAGGAGCCGGGGG
>VZTE01005667.1:1412117-1450995 GCA_013397775.1 Eulacestoma nigropectus | reverse complement strand
AAAAAAAAAAAGAAAAGAGAAACCCTTTCTGGCCTACCATCACAGCAACCCAAGAGGAAAAATTAGAATAAGTAGGACATAATTACCTATTGGGAACTTGGCTTAGCTGGCATTTATATATTTTCAAAACTAATAATAATTAAAAAAAAAAGACTGCAGAAGTGTACAAAGGTATTTACTCAGTACTGACTCAGAAAGAAAATTGCTACTGGCCTGAAAAATAATTGGTACCACTACTTGCAAAAGTAAACATGAAGCAAATTGTTTATCTAGACCAAGTCTGATCACTTTGTGAACTCTGACTGGATAATAACAGAAAATGATATATCTGCCATGATTTTCAAATGATGATAGCTAAGATTTCTCTGAATCAAACTGTTCAGTGATCTGTCTACTCATATACCTGACACCATGTATCCAATCATATCTAAGTTTAATTAGATCTACTTTAGCTCAGCCTGATGTCTCTTTCACCCGTTAATTTTATCACCTTCGTGTATATTCTTCCTTCCTTCTTTTTCATTTTTATACCATTTTTACGTAGCATTCTTTATAATCTAGAGCTTCCTTTTCAAAGGTGTCCATTCAGAACTTTTTCTCTTTGGGTATGCGCAAGAGCCTTTGTGTTCATGGCAGAGTGTTTTCATTGATCTGTTCAAAAGGACAGATAAGATAAACTGAAGGGTTTCCTAATTTAGTATGATTTGGGAAATGGATCCATCAGTGAGGTCCATCTGATTCTCCTTTCATGTATGCCTGGCTTAAAACTACAACCAGAAGTAGGGAAGTTGAAACAGTGCTTCTAAATAATACCTAATTGAGTTTGGTATAAAAAATTGTCCTGGAGTAAGGAAAATTCAGGTGAGTTTCCAGAGAATCACTGAATCTGCATTATTTATTATACTTTTATGGGTAAAGTGAGATAGGAGTGACTGGATTTTTTTGACAGTTACTCAAAAGTACCTAATAAATATGTTTTGGTTTTGCCGATGAATATTTTTCTTCTAGAACTTTCTAAGGAAAATATAGTAATGTTTTCAAATGATAAGTATTTGCATGTAGATACTTAATTGAAGTCTTGAAGAGGAAAAATAATTATTTTTTTACATAGAAAATAAATTTCAGAGTACCATAATAAAAGGAAACTTTCTTATCACTCTCATCTGAAGTAGGTTGTCTTGTCTGGTTTACAAGCAGATTTGTGTGTCTATTTACTCTTAAGAATTTTAATAGCAACAATTTTTAAGCGTTTTATTTCAAATTGTTCTGTTACTTAATTGGGAGGAAGCTATCTTCCTTTGTAGAATTTGTGCTCCTTCCAGGCAAGAGTCTGTCTTTACAGATCTGTTTGTGTTAAGGAGAAATCAAATGGAATTGCCATACTCTGGCCCAGTAAAATATCAATGCTTGTGGATACTTCTGTCCACAAGATATTTAAAATTTTGTGCGGCAGTTTAGCAAGTGTTATGAATTCTGTGAAGTTCCTACTAATTTAACTTGTAGTTAATGAAAGATGACTGAAATCCTGTTTTACCTTCATGTTTTTAGCATGATATACATTAGTTTTAACATCAGACAAGAAATTCATTCATGAAAAAGGCTTTGAAGTTTAACCTGTGATTATCGAACAATTAACATTTCAAAAGGAAGGCAGGGAAGAAAAAGTTGGCTTTTCTCCCACCCCTCTGTATTAATATAGACCTTATTTCTGACATGGATTCTATGATCAGTTGGCAACAGCTAATGATAGAGTTATAATTGGAGTAAAATATAATAGAAATCAAAGGTTAGCTGAAGAAAAAGAAATTCGGTACATTTCAGTCTTCCAAAGTAAGACTGCACTGTGTATAAGAGAAAGATCATATTATGGTATTTCAGTAATACATTTTTATATAGTGACAGTAGCATAGAGTCTTTCCAGTGGATAGTGCTGTCCCATTGTTTAAAATAAAAGCAAAGAACAAGGGTGATAAAAGAAAATATAGTCTATATAGCTTCATGTTTTGTAAAGGACGTGCATGTCTAAAAATTTTGGGCCCATTACAGAAAGCAGTACTTAGAAAAGCAAAAATTAGTTACAGAAGACAAATATTAACAATAATGGTGTACTGAGAAGGAAAATTATTTTGGTACATCTTGTAGAAATTCGAAGTGTGTTAACAAAGAGTTAGCTATTATTGCAACAGAAGAGATCATCTTACTGTGATTGGCAGAGCAGTAGTAAAATTGAAGTGATGGGTGTCTCACAGAAGAGAGAACTTGTTACTCAGTTTTAAGAGAGCACAGGAATATAGTCATGACTCAGTGTGATACTCTCATTTGCATATAAATTTTTATGTAAGCATTTCATTTAACTGGAGCTTATGGTCTTATTTTTAACAGTTCAATTGATAGTACTGTGTTCAGGTTTTTTTTAGAAATACTGTAATGCACAGGGAGCACATGTACCTCAGTTAGGCACTTTGCTTTTAAATAACACACAGTTTACCTGCAAGAAGCGGGATATATTAAACTTTCTATGTATAACAAATATGACCATTTAATAAGAGCAAAGTGTCTAAATAATCAGCAAGATTTATTTGTTAATAGCATCCAGAAAATGTTAATAATGACTGTTCACAATCCGTTTTGAAATGGGGAATTTCCAACCTCATTTTGTGACTTAAACACACACTAGATTTAACAGACAGATATGTAACAGAAGGAAGAAACAGAAACAACTTATTGGTAATAATGTGTAGAAAGTAATGAGGTTTTGTTAGTTCAGCGTTATGCTATTATCTTTGTGTATGAACAACCATCAAAATATGTGATACCTGTAGAACACCTTGGCTTCATAGTAAAAGAACAGAAGTTGTACTTGGTACAGCTCTAGAAAATGTTTGTCAGTGCCACCATATGCTGAAATTTTTTATTTTTTTACTGAAAACTTCCTGAACACTGTAATTTTTCTTGTTTTACACCAGGATGTTCTTCCAATGACTTACAGTTTACCTGACCAGAAACCAGAACCAGGCAGTACAAAGGAGATACTAAAAAGTATCACAATTCATTTCTGTAGAGAGGGAAAACAAAACAAACAAAAAACCTAACTCCAGAACAAAACCCAAGGAATTTTTCCTGCACAACTGGTTTCTGTGGTTGCAGTAAAAGGTTGCTGCCAATGACCTTGAAGTGTCTTTTCTTTCATTGATATCAAGGAATCAATCTTGCCTAGTAAAGATTTCTTGTGATAAAGAATTAGACTGATGGACATGGATTGTTGTATTAGTGGTTTATTAGTGGTTTGAGCAAAAGCAGTGTGTGTGTGATGCTTAGATAACTACAATTGGTATTAAATGTAAATTGTCTCAGCTTTCAGTATTTTATTAGCATGAATTCAGCATCTATTTGTAGTACTCCAGCTCATACTGATTGCTTAGTTCAAGTTGACTGGAATTTGCTGTTTGTTTAAAAGGCTCTAAGAAAAATATTTTCAGAAGTATTGAGTGTGTCAGTCTTTGCTAAACCCTTAAGTGAAGCTGCTGTGCTGGCATTCAAGCTGCCAATATTTTGATTTTATAAGAAAAGAGCAACAGATGGACAGAGAATGGATGTCACTCACTTTGTTGTATGTAATCAGGTGTGTAGTTGAAAAAAATGTTTCATATAGGAATTACATTCAAAATCTTTCTAAGTATGTATGTGCCCTTTTCTTATACAACATACTTGATTACAAACTGACACAAATACACTGGCACTGTATTAATAGTCCAAGTAATGTGTGACTGGCCCTGTTTTCTTTCTGCTATTGTCTTCAGTTCATACATTAATGCTGCATTTAAAATGAGAGATCAACTTGAAAAAAACTGTTTGAGTTATATATAATATGCTTTTTTTCCCCCTTGTATGCTAAGAATGAGCTAAAGTGAATCATTCTGATTTTGTAATCATTTAAAGGTAGTAGGTTTATTTTTTTTTCTTTTTTTTTTCTCCCCGATATATCCCCTTCAGCTGCCACATAGTAGGAGATTCCCAATCGATCTCTACCTTTTTTGGTTTAGGTAGTTTTCTCTGCAAGATATTTGAAAGTTGTTTGAAAATTTTTTTGTCTGTTTATTGGTTTATCACATGTACATGAAGGAGTTTGTGACAAACCAAAATTTATCCCACAGGGCTTTTGTAGATGGCATAAACCTTGAAGACACTCTACCTGCTTGTCTGTCTCACTCCTGGATAGTTCATAAATATGTGGGATGGACTAGATAATAATTGGATGAAAATTTGAGTAATACAAAAATTTAAGGGTTGTTTGTTTTCTTTAATTTTTTTTTGTAGACTCTCTGGAGTTTGTAAACAAACATCTGGAGAAATTTGTTTCTATGAAATAAAAGGAATTCTTTTACTTTAAGATGAGTGCAGTTCAAGAACCAAAGATATGATTTGTAACAGCATAAGAAAAGGGGTTTGGACTCATTAAACTAAAACTGAAATCCAGTGTTTTATGCAATAAGAAGATCAAAAACTCCAATAATCTTTATAAATTTAAAACTAAATAGTTTGTCATCTAAATATTTTAAAACATATTAAATCTTAGCACACTGTAGTTATATAGTGTGATATTTTTAGAATCAGAAAAATTTAGGAAGTATTCAGTGACTTCTTTGCACTCTTTCTACAAATAAAATGTCTTTAAAGAAGGAAAGTAGAAATGAGGATGCTCTTGCTAAAAGCTTATTCCACAAATCTAACTCTAAATGGAGTCACCTTAAAGAGTAAATTACATCAGTGCTTCTGCCTCTCTGGGGCCTTGTTACAGTTAGACACACTTTGGAATATGATCCAAGTAAACTGCATAGTGCAAAGCTAGTTTCTCTTTGCAAAGCTAGCTTGGAGTGTAATAATAAATACATCTACAGTTAAAGCTGATTAAAAAAAAAAAAAAGAACTGTTTGGGGGAATGATAATAAACTGTGGTAATTGGGTAATTATTATTCATCTCATTGGTTATGAGGTTAACTTGAAAAATATATGAGGAATTATTGTCAAATAGATTTATCTGATGAAATCTGATTATATAACAATTTGTTTTGTTAAAAAGGAGTAAAAGTTAAATGGTATATGAGTCATTCTGAAGATCTCTATGTAACATGAAGCAATAAAAAAGACAGCTGCATCAGAGCATGCTGAATTTCCCATTTAAAATATACTGCATCTACTCAGTTGGAGATTTTGAATGTCTAAATAAATTTGCAGTCCTTATTGCAGATTCATAGCAAGATAGCATAAAATTACAGGGTTTTTGGGGAAGTAAAAGGTTAGTGATGTTTTATGGCTAGCCTCAAGAGCTCTAGTACTTTGGCAAAGCTCTCACTTATGTCTAGTGTCTGCCATAAACAAGAGGAAAAATCCAAATTCTCTTTACACATCTACATATCAAATAAAGTCATTATTCTCAGTGGTGATCTAACACTGAGGCATTCTATGTCACTCTTCTGTTTCATCCCTCTTCAGGTTCTTAGGAGGCATGAACATTATTAGATTTCAAAATAGCAAAACCAATTTTTAATCAAGAGATATTTTTGAAAAGCACGAAGCAGTTGCATGTTTTCTGTAGAATAATGGATATTACCACTTATTAGCTGTTACTATTTCCTCATGAAGTGAAATTGCAGTCCTTACTGTGTCCCAGAGAATAATGGGAAAATCATACCTATTTAATTATTATTTAAACAGATACAGTGTTATTATATTCATTTGTAGTCAGAGAAACAATCTTTTCCTCAGATTTGCTGAATGCAGCCAAATCCTACTCAATTCAACTAACGGCCTGGGCTCATGCATTACAAAGTCTTATTTTAGGAAGCGAGAATAGAGGGTGACCTCTGCATTGACCATTTGTAATACAGGCTTAGGAAGGTATGCATGAAGACTTTCTCAGCATTGGAGATTTAGTTAGATGTTCTGAATTAGTCACCAAGTGATCACTGCTTTACCCAGTCATCAGTAGAGTAAGGCTAGTAAAACTATTTTGCGGTAGTGAGGTACAGCCTTTGTAAAATTCAGTCATTATTTGCTTTTTTCTTTCTGTTCTCTGCAGTGTCAAGAAAAGAGGAACCAATGAAATGCTTGGAATGTCTAATTGTAGTTAGCAAGTTTGTTTTTGTGGTCAGCAGAGAGAGGTGGGTGGTAGCTAAAACAGTGATCAATGACAGATCCACTGAATGGTCCCATGAAAGGATTTTGCTACCCTGAGCTTTCTTGAATGACTGTAAAAGAAGCTTGGGAAGATTAATTTCCTTTGACTAAAGCTAGCTTGCATTAATAGTCACGAATTGGTGGCTGGTATTACATTCTTCAGAGCAGAGTTTCTTTCAAGATCCTGTCCCTTTCTACCATACTAGTGCTATATGTTACTGTACTATACTAGTGCTTATGTTAGACTCTGTGCTTTCCTTCTTTAGGCTTTGACATGATTTGCAGTTTTCTGTCAGGCTGATTCTTCAACCAGTGGACTTACACTAGATTCATGATTTGTTCTTGTTGCAGCTTTAAAATATGAGACTGAGAGAAGGCATGCAAAATTTGTGCTTATGAAATACAGGTTTTGTTTTCCCTCTTAATCTAGAAGGAAAGCTTAAAAAAAATCTTGGATTTCTGCCAAGTGCAATTATTTTCAGATTCCTTTGTGGAATATAATTTCTTTCTGACAGTCAGTAGCAAACTGCAGAGTTGCATTGCTTTGCCAATGTGAACAGAGAAACTGATTACTTGGCAAATAGGAGTTGTAACATTGACATTAGCACGAAAAGCCTGAGCTGAGTTTATCTGGCAAGCCAACCGTACATAAATAATTATTTTAAAAAATGTTTTCAGTTAACCCTCAAAAGGTTATCTATTCTCTACGTCCTTGTAATAAAGGAAGTTAGAGATACTGAAAAATATTTTATAATATGAGCAAGAATGTGACATTAGTATTATTGCTACTTCCGTGAGTTGACTGAAATAAAATGCAGAAAGCTTGGAGGGATGTTCAGGAAATGAAGGGGACTATGTATATTGGCTGTGTTTTACAAGCAAACAACTGTCGTTCTGAAAAAATCTGTTTGGTTGCAATTACTGATGCAGCTTTCTCTTAGCAAACCAATACAAAATTTTAATTCTTAACTTCAGTTTTTCTACCTGATCAGCTGAGAGACAGATGATGTGAGGTTTTTTGCCTTTTCCCATTAGAAAATCAAGATTTTCCTTTAAAAAGAAGGGAAATGCCCCCACACAGAGTGTGTTGTCATTATAATTGAACTTTTAGGACTCTGCTAACCACCAGTTAAAAAAAACCCAAACAAACAGTATAATTTTTTCCTTTGTTGTAGATTTGTTAAAGACTGTAAACAGAAATAAAGGTAATATGAAAAGCTATGAATTAAAAATATTTGGTATTTGCTACTTCCATTTATTAAGGACACAATAAACTATTTTTTTCTGTTTGAGGATAATGTAATTAAGAGTTCACATCTTCAGTTTGCATAGCCTATGTTCTTTTCTTTATTGGATTTTTTTTATTATTATTTATACAAAGCCAAAAAACCCAAAAAGTTATTTAAGATAGCAATATATTGGCAAAAATGCTGGGAAAAAAATACCAAAAATAAAACGCCACAAACCAAACCAAAACCACTCCTTGCTTCTGTGATGATGAACAAATTCAACAGTCTGTTTCATTATGTGTTCTCCTGTGGGGAGGAAGCTGAGAACAGTCTTTCTAGAGCTGTTAATGAAGAAGTACTGGCAAATGATCATAAATTCTCTCATATGGAAAGTGTTAGCGTATGAAAGCAAGTTATAAACTCCAAGGAGATAATTGCTGATTCAAAACCAAAAATCACCTTTAGTTACTGTTTTATAAGCAGTAAGAGACCAAAGCAAAGATTCACTATCAAATTAAAGTTTTCTTTTCATATTATTTTGCTCGTTATTCATAACATATATCATGATTTGTAAAATGTCAAGTTCTTCAGGAGAACAGAATTGCAGTGGAATCATTGTTAAGATAATTGTTCAATTCTATCCTTTTAAGTATGACAAAAATAATTAGAGTTTCTCAATGTAATTGTAGAAGTACCTTGCCATTTCTGTTTGAACAGTAGGAGAACAAAAATTGAGCTTGTAGCAATTTTTTTACTGTCATCAAATATATTTTCCAAAAGGTAAAAAACCACTTTTATGTATTTTTTGCTGTTGATGTTTGAAGGCTCTCTTTCAAAGATGTTTGTGTGTCAGTATAGATACAGGCTTTTTTTTTTTAATTACTTAGCTTGTGAGTTAGTCAATAAAACACTAAATGCTTGTCAACATGCAGTGTCAAATAGCTCTGTTTGTACTTCACCATCCCTTTTCAAATGCTGCTTACAACATTAAGTTCACTTTGTATTGAGTAGTTTGCTTTAATTAACAAAACAAACGTTGAACTCGATATAACAATAAGCTAGGGACATTTATTCTGTGGTTGTAAAAACAGCCAAACCAACCAACCGCACAAAACTCACCACTACCAACAAAAAATGCTATCCATAAAATTCTAACTCTTTTGAGTGTCATCGTGTGTGAATTCTATTGAAATACTAATGTAAAATAACCACAGGGATGTTTCATCCATTGTTTCTATGAAAAAGAAGGGAGAAGCCATAACACAGACGCCCATTTACTTAGAAAATAGCTATGGTACCTAAAGATATCATATGCTGCAATGAATCAGTTAGAAGGCTGTAACAGGTAAGTGTGCTTCAAAGCAGTATCTAATAATTTAGCATAAGGAATGGTAAAGTAAACTAGTCTCCAGCCTGCATTGTAGCAGCTGAATTTTTATACACTCCATCCTATTCCCTATTTTGTTCACAAATACATTTGGCAGAGATTAGGCAAAGTCTAGACAGCAGTAACAGTATCCATTTTCCAGATAAAATGTAAGTACCTGTAGTGTGGCTCTTTTGAATTGCTGTTCTTTCATCTTCCACTAATAATGGTGTTGAAGAGGAACACTTTGAAAACATATGTTCAGCTAGTAAGGGGGAAAAAGTAAATTGATCTTTTACTTAATATATTTTAGAAAGAGATAAAGATCAAAATATCCAATAAGGAAATCTTTTGAAGTTAGTCGGGTGGGTTATTCTGAAGGGAAATCCAGTGGTACGGCTTCGCATCATCAAAGGTAAAAATGAAGTCTTAAGGAGGGTCCCTTTTTTGATCTTTGCAGTGGTAACATGTAATGGTATATTGAAGATTTGGTAGAAATATTTTCTGTGTAACCAAAGTGCTAATATAGAAACCTATAGTTATCTTAAGAAAGTTAAGTTATTGATAGTATTACCTGGTAGGTTAATTTTTAGATGGGTTGTTTTCTTCTTCCAAGGAACAACTAGCAGAATCAGTGGAAGCACAGAGTTGTGCAATGTGAAATTTAGTTGCCCACACATCTTTGGATGAAGAAATACAGTAAGACATATGTTTTTTAAATGATATTTTGAGTGTATGTAAAGAAGGAAAACTGAGAAATTAAAGGGAATTTCATAGGCGTTTCCATTTTCATGTTTACATTTCAGTCTACAAAAAGACTCAAGATGTTATAGTGAAAGTCATCTTGAATGAAATGTGAAATTATGTTCTCTGGGTAAGAACAAAAACTGGAAAGTGGGAACTGAAAAAAATAAACCCCAATAAATTCGGAAAGCCATTGGTAAGATCATGGAGGAATGCAAGTATAGTCGCAATGAACCAGAGGTTAATGTAGCCCAGTATTTTGTACAGCCCAGTATTCTTGATAACGTCCAAAGGATAGAATGTAAGAATAAGGCAGCGCATAGTAATATTTTCTATCAAAGTTCTTTTACTGTGCAACTTATGGACTTCCTGAAGTTTTTGCTTTTGCAAGCTTTTGATAGTCTTCAATAGGTTTTGAGGAATTTATAGGAAATGTTAGAAAGTTTGTGAAGAAACAAATAAGGAAGAACTGGTTGGAGATATAAAGGTGAGGACAACATTGGCTGCGGTGACTATGAGATGGCAGAGTCAAGGAGCCTAAGAGGAGACAGCAGGGCAAAAAGCAATACAACCATGGACTTCAGGTGAGGCGACTTCAGCCTGTTCAAGGATATGCTTGGAAGAATCCCATAGGGAGATCATGCTGTAAGCAAAAGGGATCTAAGAGAGATGGTTGATTTTCAAGGATGACCTCCTCTGTGCTCAAGAACAGGCTTTCATAATGAACAGTAAATCAAAAGCAGCCAGAAGTCTGTATTAATGAACAAGGAGCTCTTGACAGAATTCAAATAAAAGGAAAAAGGTATAAGGAACAACAGGTGACCCAAGAAGAACATGGAGACTCTATTTGAATGTGCAGATGAGGAACGACAAAGCCATGCCAGAACTGGATCTGGTGGGAGACATGAAGGTCTGCAGAGTTTCAGGACTATATCAGCAGCAAAAGAAAGATGGGAAAATATGGACCTTTTGCTGAGCTGGCATGGGACCCAGTGCCAGACAACATAGAAGACGATGATGTACTAAAAGCCTCCTTTGCCTTGGTCTTGACCACAAACACTTGCTTTCAGGAATCCCAGATCCTTGAAATCAGTTTACAGCAGTAGTGCTTCTGTAATGTATCACTGAATCTAATGAGAAGAATTGAAGAAAAATGAGGATTTTTTTTTTTTTTGGTGTATCTGTTCATTACAAAGGATGACAGTACTTCCACAGGATGTCATTTAACTTGTTAATTTTTGCAGAGATTTAGTTTTTCCCTCTGGTCGGATCCAATCCTCCACAGCTTTTCTTCTGCAAATAACTGTCATAGCTAAATAAATATATTGCTTCTGCAGAGTTTAACTAGTTGTTAAAATAAAAGTTGTATTTTCTTTTACAGTCACAATATATGTAGCAAGATTAAACAACTCCAGCATTCTCAAGTATAATATTTGAATTTCAGATTACTGTCATATATTCTGATTTAATATTTGTCATGTCTGATATTTGCATCACAGCTTTGTTGCCGAGATGATGAGCATAATTACTGTAGAGATGTGGGCTTAATTATGATAACCTTGTTTTTAATCTTTCCTGGTAGGATTTTGGAGATGATGGGTCTTTGTACATCACTAAGGTTACCACAACTCATATGGGAAATTACACCTGCTTTGCTGATGGGTATGATAAGCTCTATCAAACTCATATTCTCCAAGTGACTGGTAAGGAAAAATGTTCTAATTATCAAGTCATGAGAAACTTGGATTTTGTTAAGCAGATCTGTTGTTGCTGTTTTACTTTTTTTTGTATTGTGTTACAGCTTAATAGAAAAAGATACATAATTTTTTCTTCTTTGTTTTCCTTCAAATAACCTTAAAAATAATGAAACACAATAATTTTAATTTATTGCTTCCATATCAATAATAACTATTAAAAGGTGTAAAGATAGTCCAGAGGACTTGCTCTGCACCTGTGATGTTATGCAGAACAATAAGTGGTTTATATATGTATATATGCACAGATAAAGTAGGTTTTGGTATTAATTTAGTAACCTGGAGAACACATTGGGAAAAATAAGTGTGTAAGTTTCTTGTGTTAGGAATGTTTTGTTGAATATAAGATTAATAGAATGCACTTCCCTGAAGGTTTTGTAATTGATTCACATTTATGATATTGAAATCCATTATTTTAGTAGATTAACTTGAGGCACCTGGATTTGAAACCTTGATCTTTACATTTCGAGTTCCAGGTAACACTTCATTGAATTCTGTACTTAGACAAAACTTAACTGCTTTGTTACTGGTGCCCTGAAGACAGGCCTTTACCTTCTCTAGAGCTGGTGTACCGTCTCCTTTTTCCTATATGCAACTTATTTCCTAAACTATTTTAAGCAGCTCTTTTCCACTGATGAAGGCTCTGCTTTATCACCAGTGAGGTTTAATGTCTTTTTTTTTTAAATTCTTTCATATTATTTCAATTCATATTTATCTTTGACTCTTAAGCCTCTCTTTCTGCAGAAAACTACCAGTGTTTGTCATTCCGTGTTGTTACTTAATCCTATCCAGAATCATGTTTGACCTCAATCTTCTCCAAATTTACTTTGCATTAAGAGGCTCAATTTCTCTCCTGAGGCATACTCTAGCCCTAGTTTCCTGGCCACTGCTGTTACAATCATTCTTTGTTTTGTTAGTTATTAATCAGTTGCATAAACCCTTATTAGGTTGACTTTTTTTTGACATCTCATTCAAGAATGCTGAAATATTTTCTGTTCTCATCTTTCATTTGTATACGTATGAAATACAGCTTCCAAGATTAATTTGGCTTTTAATACGATTCATTCTTCTTTTAATAGCCTTTTTCCCCTTTTCTGTTGTTAATATCTTCACATTTTAAATTGCTTTGACATTTAGTGCTTGTTTGCAGTTTTATAAACATATTGTCTCTGCTGTTATGTTTCTCCAGGAAGCTGGCTTATAATATTTATCTATCCATATATTTCAACTTTTTTTCCCCAACTTCTTCCCCTCCTGACCCACAACACATTGTACATAGAGTGTTGTCCCTGAGCTGATACATGGCATCAACATCTTTTCTTCCGAATTTTTCTTCTGGGATTACTTTCTGTCATTTAAAAAGCCAGGTGGCAACTACTGGCTAAACTAGTGAGAAGACTGTAGTGCAGTTTATTAATATTTTAATTCCTGCAGACATAGCAGAGTTATTGGCAAGTTGAACACATTAGTAGGTTCTTGACCAACATTCTCCTCTGTTTTATGGGGTTTGGTTTACCCTAATTTATTTTAAAAATTATATTCTTATCAACACATTCCTTACCGATCCTAATGTGTAAATAATGCCCCAGAAGTGCATAGCAAGAGTTAAAATACTAGGATTCTTCATGTTTGGCTCAGTCTAGCACATAATGGCAAATGAGGCAAAACTCCACTTAAGTTGAAGAAGGTTTTCTGCAAGACTAGAAAATCAAGGAACATAATTTGAGAGAGGTGAAGGAGGACAAATGTAGATTTTTCTGGTGATAAAGTATCCGTCAGGAAATTGGTTTTTTCATCTGGAAACTACTGTAAACCTCAGATAGCTGCTATTCCAAAAGCTGGCACTGGAATGGTACCTTCCTAAATGATTTTGGATGTTGGTATTTTGGGGAGCAAGAAACAGGAAAAGGAGGCCTTTCGAGCAATAGGATTATTTGCTGTGCATGTTGTGGATAAATGGAGTTAAATCCACTGAGATTAAAGGTCAAATGAACAGCTCTTCCACAGTTTAGATCTGTTCTTCTAAGGAATAATCTTCTTAAGCACAGGCATGATGGTCAGTACTTGGAGCTGTGATAATGACTAATTAATGTAATGATACTTGTATTAACTGGAGAGTCAGTCAGAAGGTTAATGGGATAATGAGACTACGTTGATCACAAAGATCTAATGTGAAGGTTCAATGAAAACAATGTAGTTAGATTTTATGTTCTTTCTTGGTTTCCATTTATGTACAGCTATATATTTTTAGAATTTTTTTTCATCTATTTTAGGCTAGTATGCAATTATTATATATATAAATCTGATTTACTTTTAAGATTAAAATCTAAGATTTTTTTTAGTTTTGAATTATCTAGCACAGTAGTAAAGAATAATGAGCTTCCTTTGGAGTCTTAAAAATATGGTTAATGAGCACTGTAAAAGACTTGTTTTATAGTGAAAAAATCAGTCTACTCTTATACAAATAATATGGTAAAGTAAATATTGTAAGCAATACTGTAAGTCGATATTTATCACTAACTCTTTCATAACAATCTTAATTATTAGTATTTACATAATACTTAAAACTTTCAGTGCATACAATTTTGAGGTTATACGACTCAGACTATATGACTAAATGAATTTGAGTCTCTCAGTTTGATCTTTATTTTTCTTCTAATATTTGAGTGATACTTAAATAAGATCAGCAGTTTTGATACCTTAAGGTAAAGAAAGGGGAGCCCACTCCCTCGGCCAGATGTAAATTGGGAATGTATAGTGTCTGAAGAATTGTTTGCCAGCTTTTTCTTTTCCAAAGTATGCAAGTTTAATTGAAGGGTTATTGTATACACCAATGGAAGAACCTAGTTCGCTCTAGGTATCACCTGTTTCTTTTTTAAACACACACATTCTTCCTGGATTCAAGAGAGCTTGAATAGACCATTTTCTCCCTTCCCCTCCCCCATTAGATCCGACTGAAATAATACTCAAGAGGTTTTACAGCAAATGTTAGAGATATTGAATAGTTACTTTTCCACCAGACTTGAAACCAACAGTCTCACATTGCTTTTTGAATTGAAAGATAAGGGATATAGAATTCACTCAATTATGTGTTATACATTACTCTGCTAAATACAAATAGCCAGTGTCTCCCCTCCCTTTTTAACCTATGCAGTGATCTCTCTCTTGTAAAGTAAGCTTCTTTAGGTTAAGACACTAGAACATATCTCTTTGAAAGTCAGTGTGAACAACCACATTAATTGTGTCCTTAAAATTTCATTTCTGGTGATATTTATGGTCAGTTACACCAAAAAAAAAAAACAACAAACAGAAAACAACAAAACAAACAGCAAAGAGCGAGTGATTCAAATGAATCTCGAAGACTTTTCATCGAACTTTTCACATCAAATTAACTTTTCAGACTGAGCCCACAACTGCACTTATATTTCAGTTGTCTGCATGCCTCAGTTGCACAGTTCTTTCTTAGTGGAATATTACAAATAGACTTCAGGGTAATACGAAATAAAAATTACAATGCAAAACAAGGGTTGAAAAACATTACTAGTTGTATAGATAACCTATCAGACACAGAGTTGCTGAGCAAAGAGGAAAATGGCAGCAAATGGTGAAAAATTGGGCAAGAAATAAGCCCTACTGTCATGCAAGAACCTCTGTGCCTGGGAAAACAGTGCTAAAGGGAACAAGGCCTACTATAGAAATAAGGGGTAGTAAAAGAAAACTCAGACATACTTTCATTTGAGTAGGTCCTCTCCTCACTTTCACATCTCCTTAAGTAGTTAATTTGGTGACAATAACATTTTGTCATATGGGAGGAGATTTTATTTGTTAGTTTAGGAAGAATTTGATTTCAGTTATAATATTTTTTAAAACTTTCTTGAAATAATATTGCATCCATAATATTGCATGCCTTTTGCCCAAATAAAACTAATTCATTCCTTTTTCTATTCAATGAAAATTCTTTGAAATTAGACTGTTAAAAAAAATTCTCTTCACATGTGCTCAATAGAAGTCTGTCAAGGTGTGGTCGTTAAATACCCGTAAGGTTTTATATGCAATGAGAATATTTCACTGATACAAAAAAGAGAAGGAATATCCTGACATATGTAGTCAGAGCACAATTAATTGCAATGCCTTGCTATTGGTCCTAAAAGTTGTTTTTGTTGCTGAGATGCTTGAGAGTGTTCAGTGATGGCAATCCTGTCTCTAAGGAAGTGGAGGTCCTTGTTTTTCCAGAGACAAGGTTGAAGAATAAGCCATTTGGCTTTGCTGCAGTGGGAAATCTACAACATGAGGTAGGCTGCCTAAAGGACCTTGTGTCAAGAAATGCTGAACAGGCAGACATGAAAACTGGATTTTAGGAAGGGAGGCAGAGCGAGACTGGGAGCTGAGGTGCCAAAAAATGTTGAGACCACTGAATGTGCAGTCAAGTGGGGCTCAGTCCCAAGAACACAGTGGGGAAGGAACGGTCTCAGCATGTAGCACACAGATGCTATGCAAGACAAGATAGAATAGGGAAGAAATGGAGAGGAAATAGGGGTGGGAATGTCAGGCTTGAGAGGAAAATAAAGATCCACTTCCATGAAAGTGAAGTCCTTTTCAGAAAATCAATATAAACCTTAAATCTCTGGTTTTTATGTGCTCTTCCTCTCAGCTGGTAGTCTAAGAAACTAAAAGCCATATTATCTAATTTTTAACCTTCTCTCATGTTATTTTATTACATGTTTGCAATTTGCATATTTGGGTTATGTTGAAAAGACCATCCTCTCTAACTGGGTTTAAAATATCCCTGAAACCTACTGATTTTTGCATCCTATCTGAGATAAAGTACATTTGTGTATTTCTTGCAATGTAGAAATGTAAGGCATTTCTACGATCTGATGGGACAGCATGCTGAGACATTCATTGTAAATAGTTGAATAGGATTTGAAAATATTTAATCTCATGCCAAAATAGACACAGTTAATTTTTGATCTTGTTATCTTTTCATTATCAACTGATGCTTCGTCCTCTACCCAGCTGTGTTTTGTGACACAACCTAAGTATTCCACATTTTTAGAGCTGCATTAAACAAAACTTTGGCAAATAGGAAATACACTTCTTTAATCCTATTACAGTTAATATTTTTTTATTGTTAGAAACAACCTCAAGCAAGTTCTCTCTATAAAAAATTAAGGATAAGATAAATAGTTATTCGTCTAAAAAATTTACATAGCAGGATTTTTAAATCTTGCTTAACTATTGATTACCGATAGGAATATGTCCACTGTGATGTCACTGACACTACTGATGTGTGGTATGTAGGAGATTTTTAATTGGTAAGCATATACTGCAGCAATTTTTCAAACCTTGGAAAATTGATGTCAACAATTCTTATATTTTGTTAATAAAGAAACTCCTAAGACTGGTCTTATACATAGGATCACAGAATCTTCTGAGTTGGAAGGGACCCATCAGAGTCATTGCGTCCAACTCCTGGTCCTACAAAGGATAGCCCAACAGTCACACCATGTGCCTGAGAGCATTGTCCAAACATTTAATGAACTCTGTCATGCTTAGTACTGTGACAACTTCCCTGGGAAGCTGTTCCAGTGCCCAAACACCCTCTGGGTGAAGAACTTTTTCCTAATATCCAGCTTAAACCTCCCTTGACACAGTTTCATGCCACTCCCTCAGGTCCTGTCCCTTGTCACCACAAAGAGATCAGTGCCTGCCCCTCCTCTTCCCTTCACGAGGAAGCTGTAACTGCAATGAGGTCTCCCCTCAGTCTCCTCCAGGCTGAACAGAACAAGTGCCCTCAGCCACTCCTCATACGGCTTCACCTCAAATCCCTTCACAATCCTTGCGGCCCTGCTTTGAACATTCTCTAACCGCTCAATGTCTTTTGTATATTGTGGTGCCCAAAACTGCACTCAGCGCTCGAGGTGAGGCCTCTCCAGTGCAGAGCAGAGTGGGATGCACCCCAGGACACGCTTGACCATCCTGGCTGCCAGGGCACTGCTGACTCATATTCAACTTACCATTGACCAGGACCCCCAGGTCCCTTTCTACAGCACTGCTCTCCAGCACCTCATTCCCTGATTTATACACACACCAGCATTGCCCTATCCCTGATGCAGAATCTGGCATGTTCCCTTGTTAAACTTCATACAGTTGGTGATTGCCCATCTTTCTGCAGGACCTCTCAGCCCTAAAGGGAGTCAACAACTTCTCCCAATTTGGTATTGTCAGCAAAGTTCCTTAGTATTCCTTCAAGTCCTGTGTCCAAGTCACTAATAAAGATGTTGAAGAGAACTGGGCTGAGGATGTAGCCCTGTGGAACCCTACTAGTGACTGGATCCCAGCCAGATATCACTGTTACTCTTTGTTCCTGACCAACGAGCCAGTTGTTCACCCGTTATGTAACATGGTTATCCAGCTGTATGGACATTTTGTCCAGAAGGATACATGTCTTGTTTAACGTCTTAATTAATGATCTGAATAATGAAGCAGAGTTCTGCCTTCAGCAGTGTTGTAGATGGCACCAAACTGGGAGGAGTGGCTGGTAGACTACAAATTCATGCTGCTATTCATAGGGAGTTTGACAGGATGGAGAAATGAACCAGCAGGAATTTAGGAAGTTCAATAAGGAGTGCTAGAGTCCTGCACCCAGGGAGGAACAACCCCCGTGCACCAGTGTATCCTGGGGACCACGTAGTGGAAAGCATCTTGACAGCAAAGGACTTCAGAGGGAAGTCAGGTTGAACATAAGCTAGTGATGTGTCCATGTGGTAAAGAAGGAAAGCGGTATCATGGGTACAGAAGGTCCTGTCTGAACAGGTCTAAAAAAGTATAAACCTGAACAGGTTTTAAGCAGGTAGAATGGATTGTTGATAGGTGTTTTGGAAAGAGGGAAAAGCTGGAGATGAAATGTTAAGGTTTGTGAAACAGGACAATTACAATCTCTACAACATGTGACTTACTAATTGTGTGTTATTCGTATTTTGTAAAGAAATCTAAGGAAAAATGAAAGTCTTATTACTCAACAACGAACTATTGAACTAGAATTGAGGCTTTTTTCTTTGATACCACAGGCAGTGAAAAGAGGTTTTTCTCACAGAATATTTTTTCTGCTTCATAAATTTTCTGAGACAGAATTCTGCATTGAATGTCACTGTGTATCTGACTAATACCACATCTGTGTGTTGTTATATATAGCTGGAGGGGTCTTCTGAATTGCTTATAATTATTTTTCTTAAAATGAAGATAATGTTCTTCGCTAAATTATAATTGTTTTCTGTATTCAGTTCCACCAGTTATCCGAGTCTATCCAGAGAGCCAGGCAAGGGAGCCAGGTGTGACAGCTAGCCTTCGGTGCCACGCTGAAGGTATTCCCAACCCACAACTTGGTTGGCTGAAGAATGGAATTGATATCACTCCAAAGTTGTCCAAACAGCTAACTCTTCAAGGTAAAGGGGTATATTTATCGTTTTCTACAGATTGCTAATGTTTTGTCCATGCATTGTTTCCATACTAGCTGCCCTTCTTCCATAGTTTTAACCAAGGCTTTAAGTCTAAGCTAAAGTATTTCAAAAGATGTGATGCCTTCCAGTTACTCCCCAAGACACATAATTTCTCTGCTTTCTCTTTGTTAGAATAATGATTTTACTTACAGGCAGGATTACCAGTAAGATCCACTATGCTCTTCTCTATTTGAAAATGTGCCATATCTGAGTGGAGTAGGCAGTCCAAGACCTCTTCCCAATAAAAACTGATAAGAATCTTATTGAGTTTTGGGGACCTGATGGTAGAAAGGATTGGAGGAGAAATACCTAAAATGGATGTGCTGTTTTCTCAAGGGTATCAGCAGACCTCCGTGGGAGTGCAAAGACATTGCATACACACGCACACAAGCCCTACCTTAACCCCCCAAAAAACCTCAACCCCTCAGACCTCAAAAACCTGAAAAAAAAAAAAACAAAACAAAAAAAAAACCCAGCCAAAACTAAAGGAAAGTCCTACCTTTAATCAACAGTTAATTTTTATGAATCTTCAGGGCTCAGCAAAATCAGTGGACCTGTCCAGCATAAAATCTCCATGCTTCTTCAGTCTTTCTGGTGATTTTTGATCACCCATAGGAAAAAAAAAATCTCCTGCTGCTAGTGTTCCCTTCAAAACTTTCTCTCACTCACAACAAAACCAGGATGTGTAGTTAGGATAGGACAGCACTCAGCCTGCACTGTAAGAAGCAGTGGGACAGACATGGCAAGTACTTCTCTGAAGAGCTACTTTCCCTGCAGGTGTCATAGTCCTCTGCTCTTTCATGGGCAACTCTCCTGGATATTTGTGAACAATTGCCTTGCAGAAATACTTTCCACTATGAGTAGAAAGTGGTGAACTTCCATAGCAGCATTCTCTTAATTTCTCCTGTAGGGATTTGAGGGATTTTTTTTTCCCTTCCTCTCTGTTCCATGTATTTTAAATAAATAAGTTATAAGGGTTCTTCTCTAAGCAAAATACATTTAATTCAATTTTCTAGCATGTAATTATTTGAAATAAAATTTTGAAAATCTTGTTACATTTTCCCAGATATTTTTCTGAGTTAAACTATCTGTGCACAAGCTTCAGGCTAGAAGGGTGTTACACCGTAAGACAGTGCCCCTTCTAGTCCATACCTTAGAATACCTACAAAGCTGTTTTTTGTATAGTTCCTACAGCTGAACAAGTATCCTATACTTAAAATACAATGAATCATTGTTCACAGTGTTATTCACATCACATTATTTAAAAGATCTTTACCGGTGAAACCTGGACTGTTTGTTGACATTCCTACAGAAGCTGATGTACAATTCCTGAGGTTTCCATAAGCTTCTACATTGATGTAGGTGAAAAATTTCGATGCACCAATTTTTTTCTGTTGTTACACTGCAGTCACACAAACCCAAAAGTAAGTAGGTGCCTCTGGTTAGGAGCAACAAATAATTTTATTAAAATTTTTATTTACACTGAAAGTTTGGCCTGTTATGTTCCATGGATTATTTTGTGTAAAGGAAATGATGGTGTCAAGTGACCAAATCCAACATAAAAAACCCCAATATTCACCCGATTTGAAAAAAACCCATAGGCGTTTATATAAAATGTCAGATTGATGTTTGGCTCTGAAGTGCAATATCAGCTGAGGCTCTCCGGATATCTGTGAGATGAAATAGTGCGTGTAATTCGCCAGCCAGTTGAATACCTTTGGACTAATTTGGCATGCCTCCAAGTTATGAATTCAGGAATGAAAATGGTTTAATTAGTATAAGCAGAGAAACCCTTCTGAATTTATAATCTGAAAACACTAGCATGTCTGCATGTTGATTTTTTTCCTTTCCTTTCAGCAAATGGTAGTGAGGTTCACATTAGCAATGTGCGCTATGAAGATACAGGAGCCTACACTTGCATTGCAAAGAATGAAGCAGGGGTGGATGAAGATATTTCTTCTCTCTTTGTAGAAGATTCTGCTCGAAAGACTCGTAAGTATTGTGAGAAGTATAAAAATATATATTGCCCACACTCACACATTTTAATCGGTATTAAAACTGTGAAACATTAAATAAATTAAAATGAGTTTGTGTAGATAACTGATTAAAAAAAAATAAAGTTCAATTAATGGTATCCAAGAGTCAAGAAAGGCAGAGTACGCAATCTGCGCTGTATTTAGAAGTAAACTGAAATCACATTCGTTCTGTGAATCAACGTATTTTTTACATTGCTGGTAAATTTTTGAAAGTTGCCTCATGATAGATGTGTTGCATACAAAGGGAATGTGAAGGGAAAAATGAACTGGATATCTATATATGGCAACTGTTAGTGTGTTTTCCAGTGGTTGATAGGGGTGTGACAGGAACACCTTTTCTTCCTGTAAGTTCTTGAGGTATACCAAGAGTCAAAATTGACCCTTATGACACGAAAGTGATCGTAAGTCTTGATCTCACCTACTGAAGTGCCCAGCAGGTCCAGATCAGTTCCAGTCTGCCCACGCTGTCTTGTGACTATGGTTCTTCAGGAATGCAGAGCAACAATGAACGCATTCACTTGCTACATTGGGAGTTCAATGTGCCAAAGAAATCGTCATCACTACTAACAAGTAGCTTTCTTTATCCTCTGTTAAATGGTAGTGGGATTTATAAACCCTGTTTACCTGTTATTTGTCTAACTTGGTATTTCTTTCCTCTTACCTCACTTTGCTTAGAAAAATCCATTCCTGATTTTATACTTCACTCATTTTTTGGTTGGTTAGTTTGGTTGGTTGGTTTTGTTTTTTCTTTGAATCTGTTACTTTAATGAATACTACATATTTATTGGGAATACATCAAGTAAAATGATAGTTATCTTACTAGTGAGCGTGGTTGCATTAACTTAAGAAATTCCTGTTTATTTAAAAGCTTATTCAGCAGTGCCAAGTACTCGGCAGGATACCGGAGGCAGAATTAGTAGCACTGCAAGTGTGCCTGACACTTCCAAGCCACAGGACATTGAGTTCAGTTACATATAGGTTTCCTATGCTTTAAATGTTTCAGAGGAAATCTTCCATGCAGGAAAATTTTCTGATCTAAGTGTTGATATCTTTACTTAGCTGCTTTTAGTAACACTAATTAATTGTCTTTTAAAAAGTCTTAGCATGGGGTTTTTTAAGTGTCATGAAAATTACTGCTCAGACATTTCTGGGAAGGCACCTGAGGATAAATAAGTTATTTGATCATGCAGAGTTTCTGGTAATCTGGTAATGTGAAGTAGCTTGACCACTTCCATCTGCCTTTTGAATTGTACAAAAAATTTTGTGAATTTTGCCAAATTTCAAGACCCTGATGGACTCTAGTTTGTGTATGTTCGGTTAAAATTTGTTTGGCCTTAACAACTAAATATTTGTAGCTAGCCATCCAGTTTCAAAGCATTTTAGTTAAGTAATTTTATCTTCTGAAGACCTGATCTGCTGTGAATATGTAGGGATATCCACAACAATGCAAAACACTTTTTTCAGGACTTGTAATGTGAGGTAGTAATTTTAGGTCTGCTACCTTAGCAGGATTTGTAAAATCACGTGCCATGCAATGAACACAGCTTGTAACAAATGCTTTGGTATCTACTAGCAATAAGTTTTTAGAATGACCGTTGGTGTAATGAATGATGTAAATGAAGGAAGACAGAATACAAACCAAATTATTTTTAAGACAATTCCTCCAAAAGATATAGTCATCTTCCTTCCTATAAAATAATTTACTCTGCAAGTTCAGTGTTGTATGTTGAAGGGAAGCGTTTTAGCATCATGTTCCTTGGTGTTTCAGCATGGTTTCCTAAGAACTGGTCCATGTGTAAATACTCATATAATCCACAGATGAATAATTATAACATTCAAATTTAGGTGTAGCAGATATTTACATTTTAAAGTTCAATTTGCTCAGACGCCCATTTCGGTACATGCAAGAAGGCTAAGGTACATACTAATAAAAATAGCGCTGTTGACATGAACGAATTACCTTAACAGGTACAAATTTTTTATAGACGCAGTTTAAAAAACTGCTGCTGTTTTTAAAAAAATTCCGTTGCAGGGAGGAGTTGCTAGCATTAGAGAACTGATACTAGAAGTGGAAGGGCCTCATTATTAACTCTTCTCCACTTGTTTTTGTATTTTCCCTAAAACTCTTGTTCATACATGAAATTAGGGATTATTAGGGAAGAAAATTACATAGGTAAAACCACTTGGATAGGATTGTGCGCTTTTCTTTTACCCCACCCACACATATTAAGCACAATGCTACAGCTACTTTAATTTCAAGCCTGCTGATTAGGTAGCAAGTTACATTCTAAAGACAGTCTCTGGTGAATGTAAATGTGTTTCCATATGATCTGATAAAAACTATTTCTGTCACTGATGATGTTTTTATAAATTATTTTGCTTTTATCCTCCTTTAAGAGAATAAAGCAGACACATTTACTTTTTTTTTTTTTTTTTCCCTCTGCCTAGAGAGCTCCCTTTTGGAAACCTTAGCATAGTGTTTTGAGTAAAATAAGATCAAATTCTCACTAGCTCATCAGTTAATCTGGGCTTTTCTCCTTTGTGATGTCACATAAGATAAAAATCAAAGCAAAACAAAAGCATTTTTGAACTTTGAGTTGATTTGCTATTGAAAGTTTAGTGAGAACTTTAGAGTTGAATTCTAAAATGTAAAGTACAATTGTACTGCCTTGAACATGACGGTAAATTCAAAAGCCACAAAAGAAATACAGAACATGATTCCATTACCAATGCATGTATTTTATTTCCTAGGAAGTTTAATAGTCAACGTAAATGTTCACTTTTGTGCTTATCTGACCCATTGTTTATGTGCATGTGAAAACTTTTGAGGTTTAATGTTACTTAGCACAATAAACTAAATTTTTATTATTTTTTTGTGGAATCTCGCTTTCAACACATCCCAAATTTATGGAAAACTCAGTTCAGTGCTTTGAGAAAAAAATAGTATCTGTAGCAGAAAGGGAAAGGCTAGTTAATTTCTCTGTAAATGGATAATTTAAACAGATCCTAAGAGAAAATATTATATTTCCTGGTAGCTCTGACTAAATTAAAATCAATGTCATTATGGATAAGTAGATTGTTAAATAATAAGGAAATCTTTCCCTCACCTGTCTAAAAATGCTATCAGACTGCTAGGTTTTCATAATTCACAGGATTGTTGCAGATGCATGTAATGCACGTGTCTGTATTATAAAGAGAAAAGAAATGAAGTGAATGGCAAAGCTGTACTGAATTGAGGGAAATGTGATGCTAGTAGGAAAAATAAAGTTATACAATGCAAAGTAGGAATTGAGGGTGCTAGGGACTTGTTTATTTTGAAGTTTCCAGTTTCAGAAATTTGCAATCCAGTTACCAAGAAAAGTCAGTATACTTTGATGATAATGGTTCGTCATCAGGTTGGTAATCTAGATGGAAGTGAATGGAAAATACTCTGAAAATGCTTTGTCATACAGATCTGTTCAGTAAATGCCAGCACTGAACACAGAACCATTGTTCTGTCTCACATAGGTAAAATTTTGAATAGTGGATGACAGTCTCAAGCATAGTTTGGCCTCTTCTTAGCATGTCAGCCTTTTTCAATGTACACTAAAAATAAGACTTCTGAAAATATGTTTTCATTTTAACATTGTCTTCGGTGAGACAAATGAAATTATTTTCTTTAAAATACTTTAATTTTAGCCATGCCTTTGCCAATTAACTCATTCTGTAGCTGAACTTTTATTTATTTATTAATTTAACAACTGTGTACCAGCACATGGATCATTTTTGCTAGATTTGGGAAGTTATAATGGAAAGTTTTAGTTTATATTTCCTATATAAATGTCTCTTATAAGTACTGGTGATAAATGTCTACTGCTCTCTTTTATTAGATCCTGTTTAATTTCTCTGATGTTGACAAAAGCAGTAGTATCTAAAATACTTCTGAATGTGAGAACTGTGCTGCTGTGATTCTCTAGAGACTGCAAATTCTTTTTTTGCTGTGAATTCCATTTTCCCTCAAGCTTGCAGTTAAAGCCATTGAGAATGAGGTAGCTGGCCTGGGTGATAGCTGAATAACCCCCGCGGTGACTGGTAAAAACATTCTGGGGATTAATGACCTGGTCTAAATCTCATTGAAGACTCAAGAGTCTCCCCTACTGTCATGATCCTCTAATAATACCTGAGAGAGCTCAGCTGTGTTGGAAGGAGTCTTTGGTGTAATCGCATTTGTAAATACAAATAGTGGTTTAAAATCTGGTTCTAGTTTCATTCCAACACATTTTTATTTTTCAGAACAGGTATTGCATGGATTCATAGATTTAAGCATGATGGAACCATTTTATCAAACTCTATCTCCTGCATTTCAGAAGACATTAGATTGCATTCTATTCTGCCTGAATACAGATCCAATGCTTTGTTTGCCTGAAGAGTATCCTTGCAGACATGCATATACCTGAGTCAGACATGCAGAGAATCAAAAAATCCCTCATTTCTCTTGGTATTTTGCTTTACTTAATAATCAATTTCGCTAATACAGAATAATGCTTAGTTTCCATTTTGAAGTCAGTTTTTCCTTCAGTTCCCTCCTTTGAGTCTCTCTATTTTTTCCCCCTCCAATGAATTGACCTCTTAAGAATTCTTGTCCTATGACTATATGAACACTGATTGCAAATTGTCACACACACAATATATGAATTTCTCATAATAAGACAGTTACCACAGTACTCAGTCTTTTTGTCTTGAGAATTCTAATTGTTTTGGTACAGTTTGTTTTTTTTTTAAATGGGAACTGCTCTTTGCAGAAGCAAATGTATTATTTATTTCTTTAATGTTCTGGAAAGAGAACTATATGTTTGGTAGCTTTTTCTTCCACATTCACCAATCCTTTGTCACTATTTTCTACTAATATCAGCAGTGGAAGTTTGTTTATATGTTTATCCCTTGTATGCTATCAGACCTCACTTTCCAAATCCTGTTCCTTCTCACCTCAGTTAGGTATAGTCTGTTCTTTGTTTTCCAAGACATCTACATTTTCATTTGGATATAACAAAATTTAATTATTTTAGAGATGAACTTGACAAAGTCTTTCAAACAATTTCTTAAAACTGTTATTTATCATTACAGATAATTCACAGACTTCTTAAGAAATGGTTTTGTATTTGTTTACAGATCACTGATGAAACTGGTTAAGATACAATTTGCTACCTGTTGCTCTGGACATGCTCCAGAACTTTCTTATTCACCTTTTACTAATGATTTAACTACATTTTCAGATTCATTATTTTGGCAGTTTTTAATTCAATTAATGAATACTTTACCATTATTAAATAACTCTAATATTTAATCAGAATTTGCTGTGTCAACAAATCAGATGTTTAGCAAAATTATGAGTTACAACTATATGAATTTTTACATTACCAAACTCCTATTTACATCAAAAAATATAATCAGGTTTGTCTGTGAAGTCCTGGTCTCTCTTAGAACATATTAGCTGACTTATAATCGTATTCTTGTTTTTTGATTTCTTACTGAATTTAATTCTATGCAAGCGTTGTCTCTTCTTTTACCTGGGTCGTATACCCCAGTCTAACTATCCTACAGCTACTTCAGTTATTAAGTTTCAGGAAGTAGGGGAACTACTAGGAGCAGATATAGTGGTACTTTATGGCGCTCTTAAAATTTATGATGTATTCTGAAATTTATTCAAAACTAATAGCACCAGACTAAACATCTGAAACAACTTCTAGCAAGTATTTCTATGCACTGCATTTGGACCTGGATATTTTAAATATTTGTCTTGACTACACATCATTTACCCTCCTTTTTATTCCTTTGTAAGGTAGCAGATACTCAATCAGGCTCTGTCTTCAAATACTATCCTCCTCCTGTACAAATACAGGACAAAAATATTTATAGATATATATTGTCAACAGAACATTAAAGAACCCAAACTAGTTCATAGCAGTACAATTTAAACCTTGAATAGCTCTGATATGACAATGCTTTTCTTCTACCTTTAGCAGCAATCTGTGATGATTTCCAGGGTTTTTGCTGCTGCAGTTGTATAAAGGAATGTCAGACTGCTGGAACTTCTGTTAGCTGAAAAATGAGATTTCATCATAACTAAGACTAATTCTTTTCTTCAGGACTCCAGTTTCTCTCTTTTTGTAAACAGGTTTTATATTCTAGCGCCCAGCATCCCTGCAGCAACTGATAAAAGATGGCATTTCATTTTCTAGCTTGTAGTACGTTGAGGTACATTTTAGGGGACTCTCAAATCTTTTATTAATGGGTAACTTTCTCCTCCACACTACTGGATTTAGCATCATTTAAAGTATGAACACACAAATGGACAACTCCATTGTAGATTTCTGTTAATGACTGCATTTGATAATCACAAACACATATTGGATCAGCCCAATTCCTTGAAGCCATAGGACAAACCAAAGTCATAATCTTGCTGTTATTGAAACACTGTTTGGAAGCTGAAGAATTTAAATATAGAACTAAGATATTTTGGCAATGTATCTTGACAATGAATTTATGAGAAGATGGAGTGGGCAACATGTTACTGCCTTTTTTGTTAATACACAGTACGATAATAATCACAAACAGAGGAGGAAGAAATTACAGCTTCCATCTGTAGGATTAATTTATTTAATGAGGTTCCATTGCAATTTAGTAAAACCAGTGGATTTGGTCCAATTTCAATTTTTAGTCAAAGTAACATTAACTGAATAGGGAGTATGATACATAGCTAAATATGCTGAATAAACCATTTTGTTAACTTAGAAAAAAAGATGACAAGGAAGACTTACACTCATAGTGGAATATTCAAGAGAAATAATGGAGTGAAATATATTGGTGTAATCTGATACACATATGGAACATCAGATTACACTGCATTCAGATTTTTTTTCTAAAGAAGAAAATCTGGAAGTGTAAAAAGCATGAAAATAAAAAATATTCATCATCTAAGACAAGTGAATATTTTCAGGGGTAATTTTCAAGTACTTAAAATTTTTATCTTAGCTACTAGTAAAATATTTTAAGTAAAGTAACTTTAAAAATCTGTATTTTTTGTTTTGTTTCTTGATGACTTTGACACGTCCATCAGTTGTGCTTTAGTTTCTTTTCTGTTTCGATTTAGGATAATTCTACCATACTAGAGCCATACATCATAAAAACTCCTGCTGTTTCCTTTAAAATGAAATAGTTCTGTGGATTTGTTATTTTTTATTTTTTAAAATATTTTAATTTCTCTTAATTATTTCGAAAAAAATTGTATTATAAAGTGCAGTTCAGTTTGCCATTGATTAATATGACTTCTTAGGTGTTTCTCTTAAATTTTATTGAGACATGTGTATGTACCTTGGGGAGACAACTGTCATGATAGATAGTTATCAAGTAAAGCTATTAAGACATTTTCAAGACCAATTTGAGAGTACTTGATGATCTTTTAATATTTAGTAGGTTTAATTTTCGTTATTAACCATAGACTCTTGTGCTTCTGAATTCACCAGCTATGACATCATCATATGTGGCAAGATAATTTATCCTTCAGATTCTTTCCCCTAGTCACAAAAAGCAGAACAAAAGTTCTCTGCCTCATGCACTGTATCTTAGGAATACATTTTAAAAAAATAATATAACTGTTCTATGCCATTAAGTAGCTCTATTTCTAACTGTGCCTTTTTTTAGGTAATGTGATAGTCCTATCACCTAACAAGATTATGTGATCTGAATGCTACTGACTTGACAGCTTTATGGCCATCATAAGCAACAAGACATCTCCACTGTCTAGAACTGGGAATAAGACTAAAAGCCTTTTGACTGTGATTTATGGCCTAAATTCTCTCTGAAAGGCTTTATGCAATTTTAATAGAATCTTCCTGTCACATCTGATACTGAATGGTACCTATTTACCTAATTTCTTCAGAGATAATTTATGCTGGCGTTTTGTTTTATGGCAGAGCTAAACAAGTTTATACTTGTTGACAGCATCATAGGCAAAGACTTTATTTCAAACTTCCAAGTAATTCAGCTCATGAACCATTTTTTCATCCTACTAGTATAGACTCGATTAAGTTAATGTGCTATGGGAAGGGATTTATACATGATTCGTTATAAAGTTCTACAAAATATAGAAAAATAAGCTAACATGTTCATATTTGAACAAAATTAAAGTGTCAGCTGTTGACTTTTAACTGGTAAATAATGGTCTAATATATCAGATCTTTGGTTATTGTATTAGGTAACCTGAAATGAAATTAAAGTGCATGTCATGTAAGAACAGACTGGAATTTTGGAAGAATCTTTAATGACAATTGTTTTAAAAATACTTGAAGCAAGCAATAGAAATTTTAAAAAAAGTATTGGCTTCACAAATAAATTAGTTTTTATATATTTGCATTTGTATATAAACCAAAAAAATCTGAAATTTTAATAGAAAAAGAATGAAATTAAAAGCAGTTACGCGCATAACTTTTTTCATTCGGCTGGATTGTGGAAGCTGAGCAAAAAGTAATTCATGTCAATCTCATCTTCCCTTTTAACACAGTTATTTTTAATATACGAATAATTAAAAACATACTTGGTTCAGCAAAAAGAGTAATTATGGTATAGATTACACTGTAACATAAGGGTAAGTGTTTATACATTAGAGATGTGAGAAAAGAGAGTGAGTAACACTTTATCATGTGTATAGGATTAATCAAAACAGTTGACGATGGTGGCTATCAGTGAAGTAAGGAGATGGCATCCCTTTAAACATCTCGAAATTACTTTTTTAATGCAATTGAAAGTACAGCAGATTATAATAGGAGAATTCTGAAAAATAATGTTGAACTATGCATTTTTGTCGTATGACTTTATTGCATTTTCCTCATTGTCCTATTTTCTATTATGTCTACTTGTGACATCTTTCCATCATGGAATTGAAAGCATTGAAAGGGACAGTGGCTTCCTATCTGATGATGCAAAGCTTAGAACAATTAGCTGATATGAAACTTGATTTTTTTTTATCAACTGTTAAGTCCTGGTAGAAATTCAGATAAAATAATTAATAAATATTGAATACAAAGCTTGTGTTTTGATGAGACGAAACTTGGAATTAACAACAGTGGGTCTATATTCATGAATAATCATTTTTTGCATTTTTCTCTCACTTTTTTTAATTTGGAATATTATATAATTCAGAAGTGTCTTTTTGCTGGTTCCTCCTATTTTTTAAAGCCATCTTAAATGGCATTGTTCTCTTAGTGCAGCAAACAAGGAAGTTTTTCAGATATTAAGGTTTTAATTGATAACCATTTTGTTTGAGTATGTCTTTATATATAGTGTTGCATGCTGATTACTGAAAATTTGAACAGCTAATTATAATGCCAAAAGGAAGTAGAAGAGCTACATTTAGTCTTCAAACTCACTCGATGTCAATTTTGCATAAACACACACACACTTTATTTCCAAAATGCATTGAATGCTTTAAGAAAAGAATAGTAGGGAGAAAGAACACTAGTTGACATAGTTGAAATCTTTGAAATTATCTTTTAAGACAGAAAAGTGAATGTAATGACCTTTATTACCAATGCAATAAGAAAGAGAAGGATACAGAATTTATCTGGAAAGTGATACTGTAGTACCCTCATTCATTTAGTGCTAGAAATACCATGGTTTTTGCAGCTGCTGTTTCCATCCAAAGTGGGTAAGAATTTACACTGCTATTAGTCTGCTGCAGAATTTCATGAATTACTAAGGACTGAGTTTAGTGAAAAATGTGAAACTTATTACCATTCAACCAACACAGACAATGTATAACAAAGATGAAGAGCAGGCATTCAGATGTTATGTTAGCTGCTCCTAATCAAAGGCTGGGGCTCTACACAAAACCACAGAATAGCTATGTAAGGACCCTGAAGAGTGATTTTTTGGAGCTGTAAGTGTGCTTAAAAAAAAAAGAAAAGGAAAGAAAACCTCTTTCAAGATAACTTGGATTCTCCCTTGTTTTGCACTGCTGGGGGAGGAGGGAGAGAGAGGAACAATGCAGACTTCTTTTTGATAACAATATAAAAGGCCCAACAACAAACAGTGTAATAAAATAGCGGCTTTAATAAGATATAATAAAAAGAGGCACATAGATGAGTAAATCTTGCAACCCTTCACATGCTGGGCATCGTGGATTTATGCAGCATGGGATTAATGGTGGATGGATTTTCCCACAGCAAGCTGTGCAGGTCCTGTCCATGGAGGGGTTCCCACTCCCTCCCATGCTTTGGTGGTTTTAGCTGGTGTAACAAAGAAACCCATGGCAGGTTGCAATGTTATATTTGTCATAAGACCCATGAGTGTGCAGCATAGGCTTTTATGGGCATTCCAGCACATAGCCTTGCAGCAGGTACCCATGTGACATGCAGGCTTCCCAAGCCTTAGGTACAAGGCCCCATGTAGCAGAAACAACCTTCTCAAGGTCAAAAACATGAATACAGTGTCTTCTGCAAGGCTCCCAGTACATCTCCTGACAGTATTTAGTGACTCTGTGGAATCAGGGTAAAAGAGAAGGAGGTATTCTGTCTTGGAACCGGAACATTTTGCTGAGATCTATCAATAATTATGTATTCTTACGTCATGAAGTTTACAAATGTTTGAGGATTTAAAATAAAGTGTGGCTGAATATAAGTTTTTGCTTAACCAAAAAGGAAGGTAAACAATATGTTCCTTAACATACTTTATATTTATACATGTTGTACTTGTTCCATCATTGAACTCTTTATCTCATATGTTGACATCTTTCCTGAACGTAAGTGTAGTTCTGATTAAAAAAATAGGTGAGGTTTCTTGATCTCTTAGGTGAGATGGTGGCTGTTGTTTATTATTTTATATTGCATTCTTAAATTATGTCTCAGTTTTCTTCCAGCTGATTTGCTAATTTTAAAATTAATATGTGAGGCTTTTATAACACTTTTATTATCCTGCCCATTTTCTTGAGCAAAGCTCAGAATCCTACATACCATTTTGCATTAACACAGATTAATGTGTTCTGTACTTAGCATCTTAAATAATTTTGTTTGATCCTGTGCAATTTCACACAGTTGCATAATTGTAATTACTTTTTCTTTTCTTTTCTATGTCACCCCCAGAAAAACCCTGATAAACTGTAGAACATTATGGCTGAATTTATGGGACCTCAAGTGCCATGTATTACATGGTTATTTCCTCACAATGTGAAGAGAAAACTAATTTTAAAGGAAATCCTCCAGGCTGCCCTGGGGAAATCAATTTGCTTTATTACATAAGAAAGGCTGTGTAAGATAATACAGCAAATACAGAATTGTGATCTGCATCTGGAACCACTGTTAGGGCATGTAGGGATAAACTTTAAAGTTTATCCATCTGGAGCTGAGTCTGGTGAATGACATAAAGGGCAAAAGGTGGGCTTGTACAGAGACATCAGCAGGACAAAGAAGGCTATGGGCAAATGTGGGCCTATTGAGTGGATGAGGACCTTGCGGCAAAGGATATGGAAGGGGACAAGTTGTACTGAAGGTTTCTTCACACTGGTCTTACCTGGCAAAACTGTTCCTAGGAATGTGAGAGCAGAGGGAAAGTTTGGGAAGGAAGTCAACCTCTGGCAAGGAAGCCATATCCAAGGTTTATAGGATCTGATTGAGACTATTTAAACAAAGTGGACTTTGATAGGTGAAAGGGCCTGGATAGAATGCACCGACAAGCACTGGGCAAACTGGTCCATGGCACTGTGAGGTCACTCTTGACAATCTATGAAGGGTCATGGTGAGCGAGGAGGTTCCTGCAGACTGTGAGAAAGCCAGCACTGCTCGTCAAGGGCAAGAGGGAGAGTCCAAGACATGATAGGTGCATCAGCCTCACCTTGATTTCTGGAATGGAGGTGGAGCATTTCACCCTGGAAACCATTCCCAGAACTAGAAGGTGTTTAGGAGCAGTCAGCATGGATTTACAGAGGAAAAAATTCCTGGTCAGCCTGACAGCCCTCTGCATTGAGGTGACTGGCAGAATGGATGTAGAGGATGTTGTTTAGCATGTCCTTAGAAATCTTTTGGACTCCCTGAAAGACAAGCCTATGAAGTTCAGGCTAGATGCATAGACAAATGGATGAGTCCAAAACTGGCTGAAGTACCAGATCCAAAGGCCTGCACCATATCCTACGGGTGTTTTTTCCCTCTCCTGTCTGTTGAAGTACAAATGATATTTGGGAAAATCATAGTATCCAGGCCTTTTCTGGAGTGGTAGTTCCTGTTTTCACTCTCAACTTTCAGCTGTCAGCAGCTGAGGAACTTCTGTCTACCAACATAATTTTTAATAATACATCTTTCATTGCTTTTTCCAAACTTTTTTTTTTTAAAGCATACTAATGTTTTTAGCTTTTGCAACACTGTGTTTGAATGAATGTCCCAATTTCATTATGTGTGCATGTGACATATGTGTTTTCTGTGTTGTGTTCCTTTCCTTTAAGCTGTTTGATTATTTTTTAATTTTTTAAGATCATTACTTTGCAATATGCTTTGGTTTTCATTGGTGGTGTTTTAAAAATTTTATTCTGTTGCATGCTGAGTTTTTAATATTTAGAATTTGCAAAATTATGTTTTCTTTGTTTTTTTCCTCTTCAGACAGAAAGAGCAATATTAGGATAATAAAATTTTCATTGGTCTCAAAGGTCTAAAATCCAACTGTAAACAAGATGGCCAAATAAAATTTATGTTTTTACAGAAAAATCAGTGTGAACATTTAGTTGGTTACCATGCCATCTTACGCTTCCAGTCTTGGTCTTCCAAAGATAATGGAAAACATTATACAACATGGCAACTTTGGTAGCATGGTGCTCTACAGCCATACAGAAAAATGTCTTGTGTATATTTTGATGTTGCATATCTCTCTCATAACTATGTTTTAAAATCAATCTCTTCAAAGTCCAGGGTTTAAAGGAAATTATGAAAATTGCATCACCTGTCATTAATATGCATCATTTATGTGCGTGAAAACTGCACATGCTTTTTATAATGGCTTATGAAACACACTGTTGATACTGGCTAATAGAATTGGGTTGGGGGGATTTAGTGGGAGTGACGGGGTTTACCTTACCCCCAATAACTACTATGGCTAAACACAATTTTGTTCTGTGATGTACAGAACTGCCGTTAATTCACTGTTTCCATTGATTTACCTGTAGGAGTATTTTAGTGAATCAGAGGTTAAAACCTTCAGAATTAATGTATCGTTTCTTGTTTTCTCTTGTTCATTTGTGTTTTCTGTTCTTTCTTTCTCTTACATGCTGCAGTTGCAAACATATTGTGGCGAGAGCAAGGTACTAATGGAGATTACTTCTGTTCATATTTTCTGTATTATGATGAAATGCCCATCTGTTGTTTCTTGTGTGTGTGTGTCTATGTTTGTTCATATTCTACATTTACAGTAATTACCTACCCCCTTGCAACACTGAGGAATTTCATTTAAAGAAAAATTACAGTGGAAATGAATCCTTTAAATGCTCATTCTTTTGTAAACTGCTTTCCCCTTTTGGGAGAGAAGGAAATAAGCTATTCACAATTTTCAGGCAATTACTCAAAGATATACAACAAGAAGCTCAGATTTAGACCTTTAACTTTTGTTCGTTTTCATGATAAAACTTCCAACCAGTCAGCCTATATGCTGTTGAGATTGATTTTCTTGTCTGAATCTCTCTTATTTGACAAAATTATGATCTTAAACAGTTCAAAATCGAGATACCTGTTGTTGCTTAATGAAAACAAGAACTTTATTCTTATACTCAGGAAAGGTTTGTAAATAGATCTTGGCACAGCAGATGGATGTTTGTGATGAACTGAAGGATAAATATAAATAAAGATACAATCAGGTGTTATTAACATAAAAATAATGGAATTTTTTTATAAGCAAAATATATACAATATATATGCTTAAAAATATATACAAAATGTATATACATGACATAATCTCAACAACTATCCTCATATTCCAGAAAAATACCATAATCTAAGTGTTGTCATGTGTTCCCATTTTGTTGCTCTAAGTCATGTGTTCTTCATCTAAAGTTGCGATTTAGGAATGAATATATTTCAAGAGTAAGAAATTATTTCAATTATTTCCATTGGAAGATTGATAATACAAGAGAATAAGATAATAAGTGGATCAGGGTTTGCTGTGAATTCATGTTAAAAATGATATTTCTGTGGACTTTTTAAAAACTTGTTTTAAATTAATTTAAAGATTCAAAAATCTGATATTTCATTTGCCTGTACATAGTAACCTTTGGCATTCCCAGTGTATTTATAAATATGAACTAGTTTTATTTTTTATTCATTTTACCAGTTGCTCAGCTTGTACAAACAATCATCTCCCTGACTGTGGTGGAGCTCAGCTGTGATCCTCCTGCTCTACTGGCCTTGCAGAGTACAGATGATGTGCTTAGTTTCATACACTTCCACTGTTAATGATTAAACTGATATGCAACATGATTGTACTAAATTCTCAAAAGTATGGTGTTCTCACCTCTTCTTGAGAAAGTATCAATTATGTTTTATCTCAAATAAAACTGAAAACATGATTAGTATCCCCTTGATTTTTTTAGGTGATTGTCTTTTCAAGTCAATCTATTGCTTTCAGTCGTTAGAATGCACTTAGGAAAACTTAAATTCTTTGACAAAAAAGAGCAATTAAAAATAATAGCTTACCAGAGTGCTTATTGTAAAGACATTCAAATTTCTCTGTGACTAATGCAAAACTAAACAAAAAGCAATTTATAGAAGCAGACTTTGTGTCTACTAGAGCAGATGTTCTCAATCTCTCCTGCATTTCTCATTGGCCAATCCTTGTGTTTCCAACAAATGCTGTTACTAATTACAGCGTTGGAAATATTTTACAAGAGAGCAATTCCCTGAAGATGCCAATAAACATCACCACCAACTTCTCTGGGCCATGCCTACTCTGCCATTTTCTGTTGTCAAAAGTATTAACAGATAGGGAGGGATTGGTGATCAATAGGACAGTCAAGATCGTGGAACCATGCACAGGCCTTAGTGCCTACAGATATTTCTATACCAAGTGCACAAAAATTTTATCACAACCACTTGCATCAGAAAATCTGAAAGGATTTTGAAGGTACATATGTATTACAGTAATAATACAATAGATAAATAAATTTAAATTTATTCATATATATGCAAAAGAACCCAAACCACCACCGTTTTTTTAAAAAATCAGTGTTAGCCAGTTTTAAGTATCAATTTAGTCTAAATAAAGCAAATCTATTTATCTATTGCTTCTGGCACTGCATTAAAAATGTGCAGGATTGTATTTAGTGGGGGGAGGGTTGCAAAATTAAGTCTTCAAAGGAATAGCTCCTGTAGTTCTGAAAAAGTGGCTTGCCTAGGTGATTAGATATTTATGCAGATTAGATATTTGTACAGGTATCTGTAGCCACTGTCTCAGAGTAAGAGTTTTGGGTCATAATAAATTGGAAAGGGGAAATAACTAATTGGATCCACAGGTAAAGGTTCATTTTATGAACTGACATCCTTAGCTTGGTATGGAAATGGAAGAAGGACATTTCGTACTGTGTGTCTGTCACTGATTTTGTAGAACAGTTTGGTGAACATTATTATCCAGACTCTGGAAATAAAGCCTTAAAACTTTGGGCTGTTTATTAGACATAAATATTATCTGTAACTTGGAAATCTTGCTTTGGAGTATTGGCACCTGAGGTGGGAGATTTAGGAGCCTGTTTATCAAATGTCTGGGTCACCTGGGGCTATCCTCTGAGTTACTTCCTCGCGGTCTGGTATTGCTTATCCTGCTAATAACTGTAATATACTTCAGCCAGTGAGAGGAGGGAGAAGGGAAAACCCTGTTTTGTCCCCAGCCAGGTTCACATACTCATCCCCAAGACACAATATGCCGGTTGCTCAGCTATAGATCTCTACACTTTATTCACTGGTACTGGCAGCCTAGCATCAGTCAGGCTTATCTGCAAATTCCAGCTGTTCTTACATGATATGATATCAGGCATTTTCTAAAGAGAGACCTTAACATACTGTCTTATATAGCCTGTGTGTTTTGTCTGCCAAGGCATACAAAAGTGCCCCCTGGCCAGAGTGGGCATATTGCCCTGAGTACACCCTGTGCTCTGAATAGACATGACTGGGAGTTTTCCATGAGCCTAAGCCTGCTTCTGTGTTACGCCAAATGCAGCATAGACAAATTTCTCTCCCACTTTTTGGTAACCTACTAATAGTTAGATTTGACATAAAGTGAGGAAAGCCCAGCTTAGAGACTACCTCTCCTTTCTTTCTGGGAAAATTTGGCCAGAAATGGGAAATGATTCCCCAAGATTTCTCAAAGATAATTTAACTTGTGTGTTTTGGGTACAAGCTGAACACCTTCTGCATATTATTACGTTTTAAGCAACTGTATTGGCTATGCGATTCCTAATGGGGACTGGAAACTTTTATATATGTGTGTACATACATACATACACCAACATGCATTTTCCCTACTCCCTCTTGATTTTCTCATTGTTTTGTTTTATATTAGGACCTGTTCTCTCTCCATTAACATTGCTTTTACTTCAGAATTTAGGATAAGGAGAATTTCAGATTCAAATTTCTTTTTCCTGGGGTTCACTCCTCTGTGTTCCTATACCACACATTGTTATGTCAAGTGGAAACTTAGGTTCTGTGCCCAGGATAAATGCACATTTTTACCATTGTAGCCAACAGTTTAGTTGCCAAAATGGTTATAGTTGTAATTTTATGTGTACTATGATTTTCTTCAAAGAATTTTTTTAATTTGAACTGATCACCCATTATAGCATCTACAAAGCAAATCAACAACTGTTGTCTTAGTTGGCACGTGGAAAACTAACAAGGCTGTCTTTTCCTGTGGTCATGACCATGATCAAGGATATTGTGAGACTTCATGCTACACATCTGGTTCCCACCTTCTCCACAAAACTTAGCATCATGCCTTTCATTCAGCAACAGTGTGGACGAAGGATTGAATAGTTCTATAAAGACCTGTGGCCCTTCAGCATTGGAATGAGTATCTGCCAAACTCTGTCTTTCTAATAAAATAAAATAGAGAATATTTCCTTTTCTGACTGAAATGTCAAGTAAGGGTTTATAACAAAGACTCTGGTCTTCTTTTTCACTGTTATACAGAAATTATGTTAAGTCTTCCATCCCTAAGCAAAAGGAAAACAAAAAAAGAATACGTAGAGAATTTATATTAATTTGATTTCAGTGTAGATGATTTCACAAGATCACTTTTATTGCTGCAGCTGTCAAACTGTATATTTCTAGATCTGTGTTCATAAAGACACTGTCTTGCCAATGGAGAAATTGTGTGAAATTCTGAATAATGTAACAGCTTTGTTTTAGTTTTACAGCAGAAGATCCCATAGGTTTAGCTGTATTACCACTATACACATTAACAAATTGATCTCATACCGAATTGTGATTAGGTTTTTAGTTCAAGGATTTTCTTTGTCATTATTTAATTTTATACATTTCAATGTGTTTTTGTCCCTAAGGTCTGGGAATTGGGAACATGTTTTATGTTTTTTATGAAGATGGCATCAAAGTAATACAACCAGTGGAATGTGAATTTCAGAGGCATATTAAGCCTAGTGAAAAACTCCTCGGTTTTCAGGCAAGTTGTTTTTAAAAATCTATTTGTAGTGTTTTGTCAATTCTAATTTTCTTTACGTAAGAATTCATTATTACTAGTTTAGTGTTTTCTGCTTGATAAATTCAGCCATGTCTTCTGAATTAATAAATAGCTTATAATGGTGATCTCAAAATTTCTTGTATTTTCCTCTATTAAATTCCAGCTTTCAGTCTCTCTTTTCAATGGAATATTCCCTGAATACTTTTGCAACCCTTTTCTTTCTTTGGCTGTCTTTCTCCTTTCCCCGTTCTTTAACAGCTCTCTATTTCTGAATTTGTTGTTTTTATTTTTAATCCCCACCAGCTCCCCACCTCAAACCCACAGTTAAGTTCATCTTAATGAATCAGGAATTGATTCTCTCTAAATTAAATATAGGATTTTT
>VZTE01005667.1:1296076-1412058 GCA_013397775.1 Eulacestoma nigropectus | reverse complement strand
TGGGTGGGGGGTGTGGGTTGTGGTTTTAGTGGTTTCTTTTTATCCACTGGATGTTTGTCTATATTAAACTCTCAGCTATCGTGAGGCAAATCCCTGTCCTGGTAAACACTCTCACAGCTTCCGCTGAAGTTAGTAGAGATGATTGATGCTTTGGTTCCAACTTAAAATTCATATAAGTAGTTTCAATAACTTTACTGTTAACATATTTATAGCTGATTTCTCCAAGTTCTGAGAATTTATGATGTAGTTTTCCTGAGTAGGTTGCATAAAAACACTACTGTATTCTCCACTTCCATTTATTCTTGTGATGTTTTTCTTTTACTGCTAATCAAATTTCTAGCTGACATGATGCACATTCCCACAGGAATACTTGGTACTAGTCACTACATTGAGACTTAGTCTATATGATCTATCACCTTTCAAAAATAGTAACTTTTTCTCATTTAGATTTGAATGAGTGACCTTGAAACACTTACTAAGCATTGAGCTGTACACTTAGTTGTTTTTTTTTTCTCTCTAATGCCTCAATGACAGCAGAGCAAGAGCTGTCCCAATGGAATTTGCCTCTTCAGTTATCATTATCGATGTCAAAAGGCTGCTGTACTCAGCAACAAGATTTATTTTAGTGTGAATAATTATGCTTTAAACAGCTAATCATACCTTGATTTGTGCTGCTTAAGTGAAATTAGGTTGACACAGTCAAAAATAAGCCAAAAAGCTTTTTTTTATGACTGTTTAATTAAAAAGCTGATTATTTAAGAAGTCTGTTAAAATTTTATTGGTCTAAAGTGCAGCCTGGATTTTAAGAGTATTTTTATTGAAATGTGGCAATAATTAGGATGAATAAGTCAGATTTGTTTCCTTTTGGAGCCTTTCAAACCTGGAGTAGCATAATAACTATATCCTCTTGGGGAAAAAAAAAAGAAGAAAAAGAAGACCAGGAAAGCAGGCTACTTGATAACTTTAATTTTAAACTGGGGATAGACTTGTCCTTCTTGAGCTATGGGTGAGGGTAGGTGTGGTTAATAAAATAGAAACCAAGATTTGTACCTACGTGCATGTTGTTTTGCCCATTAAATTCAACATATTTCTACTTATTCCTCTGAACACTGAAAACATCTTCCCTCGCACACGGTGGTTAATAAATACTTATTCTTGCAAGAGAAATTAGAAATATTTGGAAAATATTTCTAAAATACAAATTTTTTCTACGCAGAGTGACATTGTTTTTCACTCTGCATAAAAACAAATAAATTGAGAAATAGTTTTCAGTAAATATTTTGAAAAAAGCTCTTTAAAAGTACTTTCCTCCTAGAAGCAGAATGAAAAACAAACTTAATAAAATTCCCTGCATATACTGTATATTACTATAACAACAGTAGTATATTCTTGAAAAAGTTAATTGACTATGAAGCTTTAGACAACTGTTTCCTCCTTTGAAGAATATCATATATTCTTCAAGCCTCTTTGGAAAGTCTGTTTCCTCTAAATGAAAATAATAAAATAACCCAGTTCTGTTCCAGGATCAGATTTTTATCAAGTTCAGGATGTGATTGCTTAGTGGTAAGAGTTCATGTCATAAATTGTTGGTTAGTAATTCTCTTGGGCTCTGTCATATACTTTTACTAATCAGAGATGTTAGGAATATACCAAGCATATTTTGGGGTAGCTTTTCATAGCCTTTCACATTAGGGCATCTCCATGACTTAACTGTTAATATATTAACATCAAAGGAAATACGTGCCTGCTTAAACCTCTCCCATTTCTTTACACTTTTCTGAATTAGCTGTTCAAGTGATACGTAAAACCACAGGAGAGTTCTTTATTGCCAAACAGTTGCTAAAGCATAGGAACATTTCTAAATGCAGCAGTGCTGTTTAGATTATAGGAAATGTCTGGATATTACACATTACACTCCAGTGTTCCTCCACAGGTTTCCTGTTTGTCAGCAAACTTGAACTGGGCTTCTGTAAAAGAATGAACTCAGGTGTTCCTACATAGCATTGCATTGCATTGTGAACAGCACTGCAGTACTTCTACACGTACATATTTAGGTATGCTAATTTTGCTAAAGGTAAATATATTTTCTCGCTAGCTATATACTTGAGAACCCTTATCTAAATATTTAATCACCTCTTATGCCACTGAGTGTCAATACAGCAAAACACTTTGGTGTGTATCTATCATGGCTCATTGTGTTTAAAGTGCAGCAAAAGATTTAGTGCTTTACTGGATCATCATGGGTCACAGAAATTTTAAAGACCTTCTTCCTCTCCTTCCCAGAATCTCCTAGATTGCTTGAATCTTCTTAATGTCAAGTGCAAGTAGAAATTCAAATATCTGATAGTGACAATTCTAGATGCATTGGGACAGAAATAAACTGATTTCTGTTTTCTGATGTAAGTTATTGCTTAAGTAGACCAGCTTTGACAGCTGTTTGTTTAACCTGTTGTCAAATAGATTCTTAACCATGGTTCAAGTGGAGTCTTTCACCTGTTAAATGTCTCATCATTCTAAAGTGCTTGGGACATTTTCCTCACTAACATTCACCCTCTGTTTATCCTCTGCAAATTAATATTATCAAAAGACTTAAATTCTAATTCTTATGCAAAAGTGTTTTTATTTTCCTTTCACAGTGAATCCCAATTAGAATAATTATTTCCAGAGACTGGGAAAAAAGCAATTGAAACAGATGTCTTTTTGAGACTAATGAAAAAATCCTTTTGGCTTGAACATAAAACTGATTTTCTGTTTATTATAAGAAGTAGCACATAATGGCCCAATGTTAGTGAAATATGCCATCTCACATTTGAATATATGCTGGAGGTCGGAGCAAAATAGTTAATTTCAAAATAATTAATGTGACTACATGGCAGACCAAAGTTTCCAGAGGAAATTTGGTTGAAACCTACTTTGTAGTCCACAGAAACTGCCTTTGTTTACACCCTTACAGCACAGAAAGTGTAGTAATTGCTAACCCTTGTTTGTAAAAAAAAAATGTATAAAAGAATTCCGGGGCCTGATTTTTACTAAAGAATGTCAAGAAAACAAAAACTTAATGTAGAAGAGGTGATACATAAATTCATGTCTTAAAATATGCAGTTTTAACCTGTTGGTATCATCTTACTCTTAGGCAGCCGTAGCATAGCTAGACATTTCATTATACTGCCTAACTACTTTGACTCATATCCTGTTAAAACACTGAGGACACTTGCAGTAAGTGTAAGTTAATAAACATAGAATTTGCACATATAAATCTGCAAGTACATGTTCCCTCTTGAGATTTTCTTGCCCCAGACTATCTTGAAAAACTTTCTCTAAGGATTTATTTTCTTCCATCTGCTGACTTGTTACAGAGCAAGTCACTTTTTGATTAAAAAGTCTGGGGGGAATACAACAATGAAGTAAATTAATGTTTTATCAGATGTTAACTTTTTTTTTTTTAAGAGAGAATAAATTAGGAAAAAGTAAATTGCTCACATTTTAATTAGAAGAAGAAAATGGTGGATTTATGCTTATATTTTAAGGCGAAATGATTTTAACCAATTACCCAACCACTGGGGAAATTAATATGGAGCCTCAGAATAACTGCCTATAGTGTGAAAGAAGTCCAAACTGTCTAATCAGATAAATGTTAAATTTTCAACAGCAAGATTTCATTTCTGTTGAAACAGCTTCAGATAAATGCAGATTTGAATAACTAGAGAAACAACCACATAAACCAGTTTATACTGGGAAAAACACTCTGTTTTGGATATGAGAATTTTGGTGCATAATTTTCACTGTTACTTTGGAAAAACTGGTTTTTTGCTTTTATTTTTTTTGTTTTCCTTCTTTTTGGGCAAGGTGAGAATTGGCATTGGATTATAGAAATTTATGACAACATGAAAAATATTTTAGAACCTTTAAAGTACATTTGTATGTGTAGATATATGTAAATATATGTGTGGTTGTATATATATATTTAAAAGTCTATGTTTGTATTAGTCTTACAATGAAAAAAATCTTTAAAAATACACTTCAGTAAGTATTTTAGACTCAGATTCAGGAAAATGTATAAGGAGGTAGCTCATCTCTAGATACAAGTGCTTAAGTTAGAGTATTTTGCTTTTCTGCTATACATCCTGCAAAGGGAGGTGGTATCAGAGAAATCATTTACACTAATCTGTATGACGCCATGTAAGAGAAACGCAGATTCCTTCAGCAGAAGTCAGCATTATTTTTGAACAATATATTGAATGTGTCCTTGTAGAATTCAGTCCCAGAAACTCATTTAAATTAATTTGAGTCCCTGAGAGACGACTGAAAATAATGTCTCTGTATAGATTTGTTACAAACATTTGTGGATTCGTTGTTTGAAGAAGGTGCTCTCTCTGAGGAATAAAGAGGATCGTGTAGAACAATCTAGATGTAGTTATCTGTTCAGTTAAAACATGGAGCTAAGACAAGGTATATTTAGATTAAATACAAAAAATAATGAGATCAGTGAAACAACCTTCCACTTGAAGTGACAATTACCCAGAAGGCAAATGACAATAGATCACTGGTAGATGATTGCACATCGTATTAGAGACATACTTGCATATGTTGGCTTTATGCAACAATGAAAAGCATTTAGCTTCTTTTAGGAATGAAAGTCTCATTTGTCCTATGCCTGTCATTCCTTAAAAACCAGATTTTAGCTTCTGCCTTTGATCTGCATGGCTTTTTATCAGCGCAAACTAAATCTTACTTGTTACTTATTTCTAAGTTCTCCTGAAGTTCCTGATGATGTGCTATCGCAAGGTACCTGAGTTTCGTAACCTTTCCTTCTCAACATGATTCCTGGAAGACATTCCCTTTGTTGAGGTTTAAGAGCCATGTAAAAGCAAGCAGTGGCTTTCAATCTTCTGCAGAGAAACTCCCTCTTTTAAAGCTGGAAATTGATTTATTTCTTATTTTGACATGTAAAGATTGAGTGTATTTTCAAAAATGTAGAGGCACAGCAGGCAAAGAATGTTGATGATACAGAAAAGTAAGTGTTGAAATGCATCATCGTCTTGAAGAGCGTTTCTTAGTGCCAGACGTGGTGTTCTGTCACATAATGTCTCCTGTGCCTTTTAAAAGGAGCTTGATGCTTAGAAACAGAATTCTTGTTTAAGATCTCATCATCTCTTGCTGCTCAGTCTACATTGAGTCATTATCTGCTGACATATCATAATTATTTTCACAGCGACCAGTTATATCAGGCAGAGCATTCTAAATTAGGAATAAGCAGCAGATAAGTGGTAAAAAGAAATAATACTTATGATTTGGTACAATTATCCGTTGTGATGCAAGGAATTTAAAATAAGAGTCAAAAGTAGAAAAGGTCAGGAAAACAAAAAAGCTTGATACATGCTGTCCTTCTCCAAGCAATGTATTTTTCAGGTCCCTGTTTTTAAATAATTATAATGTACATTATAGGAAAGAAATGATGCAATTTCATAAATTGAATTTCTAAATATAATAACATATTTCACCAAGTAACTTTTAATTTTGATAAAACCAAACTTTTCTGGGAGAAAATATTCACAAATAGGTAGATAAATACATGATGATTGGCCATATATTTCTACAAATTAGGAATAGTGAGCCATGTAAACTAGTTAGCTGTTTTGACTGAGAGTGTATACTTATAGGTATTATGAAATATCAATTAACTGAAATGAACAGATTTTTTTTTTTCCCCAAATTCATCCTTTTGCAGGAATAGAAGGGCAGAGAGGGAACCAAATGGTAATAAGAAGACTTTTGGTATTTATTGGGATTAACACTAGTAAAATAGGCCATGAGAATGTTTTATGGCAGTAGTAGCCAAACTTCTTGATCTTTAAAGCAAGCTGTCAGTACTCCAAGTGAGCAAATCAGCTGATCTCTCTAGCTGCTGCTTTGCCCCTGTGCTCTGTGACAATTTGTACTGCACCAGCTCCTTTCTCTTCATTTGTACATTATCACCTCCCCAGTTACGTATTTGCCTGGCTTACCGCTGCGTTCTCGGCTGCAGGGTGTAAGCCATGCCTGCGCTGCCTCCCTTTGGAGGGCACTGTGATGCTGCTCAGGTGGGAGCTGCCAGCTACTGCAGTGACGAGGCATTGTGTGTCCGGTTTGGTTTTCTGGTTTTAAGGTCTCCTGGCCCTTGCTCACTTAATTTCTACATGTATTGTTGTTTCAAATTGGTTTCTTTCTCAGGTCAACAGCACTAACTTCTTGAATTTCTAGAAAACATCCCAAAATTTGGTGTATGGATTATTTTATAGTGCTTGTGAGTTGTGGTGCTTACAAGATGCAGTTTGGCTAATGTGAGTTTATATCCTGGTGTCGATTGTCCTTTTTCCTTCCCTACATTTTCTGAGGTTTTATTTTACAGTTAAAAGAGAAGAAAAGGAGTGTAATTTATCTTTCTATTACATTGTAGAGTGTTTTGATTCTTACACTTTCTCTGTTTTTATTGAATTATAGGATGAAGTTTGTCCCAAAGCAGATGGTGATCCTGTTCAGCGGTGTGTATGGGCTACTGCTGTTAATGTAAAAGACAAGTTCATATACGTAACCCAGCCCACACTTGACAGAGTTCTCATTGTTGATGTGCAGTCTCAGAAAGTTGTACAGGTATTTGTTTCTCATTTTTTAAGTTAGTATTTAATTTAGACAAAATAATTTAAGACTTTCCTCCGTATTTCAGGAACAGAAATACAGTTGTCTCTAGAGTAAACACATTATTTCGAAAAAAGCTCACTTACTTTCAACATTCAGGAGCGGTTTTTGTTTAGTGACTGTTCTTCTCAATAGATAGTTGGGAGGGAGATAACATGAAAATAGCTCTTATAAATATTATTCAAGTGGTTGAGGAAATTACTTCTTTAGGAAGTTTCTGGCTTGAGGTACCTTTCACTTGAAAATGAGGATTGACTAACACAGAGTCTTATCACGAGAATGTGTCTATCAGTTTTGGCAGAAGGGTCAGGTTTGGTTACAGAAGGTGGAAGACTGTTACCCTGTACACTTTTAGACAGTGAAATTACTGAAACAGTAAAAATAAACACCATCTTTAGCCAAGACTGGAGACTATGAATTCGAACTTCTTCTCTACTCCTCTTTCTTGGTCTCTGGGATGCTGGAGATACTTTGCTTAGTGAAAATAATTCATCGAGTAAAAGAGAGAAATCAATGCTATGCTACAGAGATTAGTCCAGCCATAGAGTTTGTGCAAAACTAGGTATGGTGTTTTGACCCTGACTGGAGGCCAAATACCCACTAAAGACACTCTATCGCTCCCCTCCCCAACTGGACAGGGGAAAGAAAAGGCTCATGGGTTGAGATAAGGGCAGGAAAAGATCACTCCCCAATTACCATCACAGGCCAAACAGATTTGACTTTGATAACAAATTCAACTCATTTCCTTACCAAAATCTAAAAAGGGTAATGAAGAGTAAAACAAATCCGAAAAAAACCTGTCCCCCAGCCCTCCCTTCTTCCAGGGCTTAATTTTATTCCTGAATCTCTGCCTCTTCCCCCGCCAGCAGTGAGGGAGATGAGGAATGGGAGGTCAGTTAATCACATGTTATTTCTGCTGCTACTTCTTCCTCAGAGAGAGTGGTGTTTTCCCTTCTCCTTCGTGGGGCCATTCCCATGGGAGACAGTCCTCCATGAACTTCTCCAATGTCTTTCCCATTGGGCTTCAGTTCTTCACAAATTGCTCCAGTGTGGGTCCCTTTCTATGCGGTACAGTCCTTCAGGAACAGATTGCTCCAGGCTGGGTCCCCTATGGGGGTCACAAGTCCTGCCAAGAAACCTGCTTCAGGGTGGGTGCCTCTCTCCACAAATTCACGGGTCCTGCCAGCAGCCTGCTCCAGTATAGGCTTCCCATGGATTCACAGCCTCCTTCAGGCATTCACCTGCTCCAGTGTGGAGTCCTCCAGGGGCTGCAGGTGGATTTTTTCTTCACCACAGACCTCCATGGGCTTCAGGAGCATGGTTGCTTCACTCTGGTTCTCACCCCAGGCTACAAGAGCATCTCTGCTGGGTCACCTGGAGCAGCTCCTCCCCTCCTTCTCCACTGACCTGGGCATCTGCAGAGCTGTTCCTCTTACATATTCTCACTCCTCTCTCATCTAGTTGCAAGTACTTCTCCACAAGAACACTTTTTTGCTTCTCAGTTATGTTATCCCAGAGGTTCTAACCCACTGCTGATTGACTAGATATTGGCCAGCAGTGGGTCTGTGTTGGAACCAGCTGGCATTGGCTCTGTCAGACATGGGGAAAGCGTCTCGCAGCTTCTCACAGAAGCCACCTGAACAGCTACCCCAGCTACCAAAGCTTGTCGTGCAAACCTAATGTGCTTATAATAACACAGTGCTTATAATATCATCATATTCATAGGAAACAGGTGTTCTTTAGCTAAATAAAACATGGATTCTTTTTTTTAATTGTAGACCTAAGTAAATCGTTAATAAAAAAACCCCACTTAAATAGAGCTTTTCTTCATGCCTTTTGCTTTTTTCACTGATGAATGAAAATCTTTAATGTATAGATTATATAGTAGGCTCCAGAGAGACAGTATTCTGTCCTTTCAATAATTAAAGGGGACTTAAAAGAAAGTTGGAGACAGATTTATTAATAGAGACAGTAGCAATAGGACAGGGAGTAATGGTTTTAAATAACAGATGGTAGATGCAGACTAGATATAAGGAAGACATCTTTTACAATGAAGTTTGTGAAACACTGTCAGAGGTTGCCCAGAGAAGTGGTAGAAGCCCCATCCCTGGAAACCTTCAAAGTCAGATTAGATGGAGCTCTGACCAGTCTGATCTAGTTGAAGATATCCCTGCTCACTCTGGAGGATTTGGACTAGATGACTTTTAGAGGTCCCTTCAAACTATTCCATGATGTAAGTATGCACATGTATTATGTGTATGCACAAAAAATTTAAAAATAAACTGCAAAATTGCAATTAAAAAATTGCATTAATTTTACTAATAATTTTAATACTTTTGCATACTTGAAACATCTGCTTTCTGTATTCTATGTCAGCTGACTCAGACGTAGCTTCCTCAAAACTTAAACTATCCAAATGGTGACAGGGACTTATAAAATGTTTTATTCAAGAAGTTAATAATAAAAAGGTGGGGTTTTTTAAGTTAAATTGACCTTTGCGTATTAAAATAGAGACCCACTGAGTGGGTAATGATTTTTTTTTTTTTTCTTCTGGAGACAATACTTTTTTTACAATCAGTTTGATATATTACTTCAGGATGACAGACTTAAAACCCATAGTCTCAACACAATCCACAAATTTGAAGGACTGGAATGTCTGGCAATGTTTTCCATGGTCTCTGACTGACATTCAAGTATCACCTTCCTTTTCTACACAGGAGGGATGAAATATCAATGTAATTGCATTTATTAGCATATAGACTTCAGTGTCAAAGGCACATGATTCCTCTTGAGCTCACTGAAAATAGGTTTTAATTTAGGTTTTATGAAATAGGTTCATCAGTAGGCTCTTCTAATTTGTCTTCAGTTACATAAGTTATTGTTTTAAATATGTATAAATATATATCACTTTACCATTACAAAATGTGTAGAGAGACTTAATGCAAAGATGTATGTTAATTAAAAAGTAAAATTCAGTAAATTAACTACTAATTAAAAGTGCAGCCCTTCCCCAGAATTATGTAAAGCAATTGTGCAGTTTTTGAATGGAGTTACATTGTTCTATCATAAAAATATTCAAGTTTCTGTAATGAGCTGAAAACCAGACACACAGAATGCCTAAGTGTAGCAAAGAAGTTTGTGCACTAAGTCTGTGCTACTTAGCAAGTATATTGAGCTAAAACCAGGATACTCCAGAAGCTTTCCTGTTATTCCAGGGGGAAAAAAAATCACTTTCAAAGGAATTTTATTTTGAGGGATAGAATAGCGTTGCTTTCCCACTAATTTAATAATATCCAGATTATGAATTTAGGAAAGTATAGAATTAAATTTATCCCACCTGGGAAAAACCTTTGCATGAATGAAAGTCTTGGTTTTGATGGTTCTTGGTGTTTAAGTATTCATAATAAATTATTTTTCCATTTCATGGGAAAATGACAAAGACTTAACAAAGAGATTTGGTAGGACAGCATAACTAAGAAATAACAGTTAAATCAGACAAATAAATTAAACCAAATGTGTTAACATCACTTTTGAACACCTAAGTAGAATTTCTACTACTCATTACTGATCTGAATATTATTTCCTAGGATATGCTTAGCCAAATACATGGGAAAAGTACAAGGGGACTTGCTCTGTGTCCAGCTTACCCATGCCATTATTCAAATAGACTTAAAAACAAAACAAAACAAAACAAAAAAGCAACAGTAGTTGCAAGCAAAACAAATAAATAATGAAAGCATAAAACCTATACAATCTTTTTACATAGAATATAAAACTGTAAAAAGTAAAACCACTGTTGATTCGCAGATGGGTTTTAGAATTGAAGTAAGGCTAATTTGAAATTTAGTGACAAGTCAAGGGATACTTTGTGTAGCATTTCTTATAACAAGGATGTCTCTGTCTTCTTATCTTTTAAAAACAAGCATTTGTTTTCTATCTTTATTTTTTGCAAGCAGGAAGAACTTTCTAACCATTAAATGTTGCTCTGCTCATATGATATGCACTTAAAAAACACTTGTAGAAACAGGAGGCACAGAACGGAATTTTTTTTTCCAGTCAGATCAATCTATTTTCATTACTTAGAGTTCTGCCTAGCACAGAAAAAAAAAATTTAATTCATTGTGGGAAAATAGAAACTAAGCTGTTCAGAATTGAGAGCATTTTTCTTGTTAGGCTGACTTTTTTTCTAAAAATCATACTAATACAGAGGATATTATTTCCATACATATAGATGTGTATGTACCTTTTTCTAGTCTACATTTTAAAGAAGAAACCACCTTGCAAAAAGTGCACACAGGCTAGTGGGAACAAACGTGGAGATAACTTCATATTTTGAAAGCAAGAGCACTCTAATGAAACTTCTGTCGCTGTGCAAAAACCCTAAAGAAAATTAAAAATTTATTTGAAAGGGCTTTAAGTCATGTAGGGATGCTGTTTTCTGTGTAAAAATAAGGTTTATTTGGTTTTGCTTATTCCAGTGTTTTCTCTGAAGTACTACTATACATGTTATTCCTTTCTACTATGAAAGTTAATGTAAAAGGTGTGCACATATGTGACAACTACATTTGAGGATGATTTATTTTTTTGACAGGTATGTTTATCAAGATAAGTACTTTAGAGGATTCTTTAAGCAGACTAAATGGAAATGTATTGCAAACATGGATGTTGTATCTTTGGAGATATGTATAGAGAGAGACGTTTTGACTTATCTGGGTAATTTTCGTTCTAAAGTCAAGAGAAGCATTTGCTTTCATTTGTAAATTCTTGAAAGCAAGAATTGTGCAGTATTGCATAGCAGCACACCGCTTAGAGGCTGAAGTAAGTGGAGTTGTCATTGTTCCATCCTCAGTGCGCTGCTGGCAGATCAGCCTGGTCAGCTAGAAACAGCTGTGCAAGTCCGCTTCCGAGATGCTTAACTCTTTTTTGCTGCTGGCTCCCCTCTAGGGAGCTGTGCTGCCTGTGCCTGACCCTGCAGGCAGTTCCTTCTGCTCCTCCTGGCTGTGCCATGACCCCAGCTCTGAACACAGCTGGCAGTCCTCTGGCAGAACGTGTATGGGTCAGACCTTTGTCTGGGGAAGCCAAAAGGAAATTTGACATGCCTTGACAAATTAGCTATACAACAGTTCAAAGATTATTTTAAACAACTTGTTTTCTAACGTGTAGCAGAAAAAAGTTATCAAACACAAATGACCTTTTTCAAGGGGTGACTTCTGATTTTAAATGAGCCGGTGAGCAACTTGGCTTCATTTTTCCATTTTCAAAAGGAAAAACAAATTCTACTTAGATGAAGTGGTCGCTTGCAATACCTCAGGAGTACAGTTAAGTATCATCAGCAGTCTCAGCCAGCCATTAGTGCATTATCTTGAGGATCTGCATCATTAGTTTAAATTAGGTTCACTTAATTAGCCAGCTGGTACTCTCCTTGACACACTGATAAACAAGCTGTGCTTTACAGTTCCATGATGGTAAGACTGAAAAACAATTTCCACCTATTTTTTTCTTCTTTAATGATGAAAATAAAAAAGTAATCCCCCCGATGGTTTAGCCTACATGAAACACCTCTTAATCAAATACATTGTCCTCCTATTTCATACCTCTGAAGCCTTCAGTTCTCATAACAAAGGAAGTTTAGAGCTCGACTGTCTGAAAGGTTCGTGATCTCGAGACAGTGCTCAAAGTTGTAGGGAAAGCACTTTGGTTCTGATCATAGGTCTATGAAAAGTAGCAACTGTAATTGGAAAACATATGAAAACAATCCTTCCTACTTCAACAAAATATACACATTTTAACAGGTAGGAAGCTTTGAGTGCAGCAACATCATGTTGGTTTTATGCAGTAACATGTTCTATTGATTCCTGTATGTGGCTTGAGAATACTCTTCCCTTTTTAACCATTTTTAAGTAATTGATGTAGTTTTTCAACTGATACATGTAAAGTGAGAGTGATGGCAGGGAAGGAAGGCAAGTAGTTTTTTACTTGATTTAAAACCTTTGTTTTCAACTTCTTAATAGCTTCAGTATAATGTAGTTTTGAAGCCAAGTGTTAGAGTACATAATGAATAAAAAACACATTTTCAGCAATTCAGTAACTCTGAATTTGAATCAGAGGGCCGTTTCAACAATTGACAACATGATTCTTAAAAGCAGTCTGAAAATATCTGGAAATGCATATCTACTCATCATTTTCATTCAAGCCTATATATTATGTTTCCTTTAAAAATGTGACAGAAAGAAAGGGTTTCTATTTTTATTATATTTCAGGCAGTAAGTACAGATCCTGTTCCAGTGAAACTACACTATGACAAATCGCATGATCAAGTCTGGGTACTGAGCTGGGGAAACATGGAAAAGAGTTCACCAACTTTGCAGGTGAGGTGATCACAATGATTATATGTAAGGAAATCTAGAAAAGTTGAACCTTTGTGTAGTTGCAATGTGTTGCATATTTTCCTTTAAGCATTGTTACCATGACCCCCACAGGGGCAGAGAAATTATTTTAGGTGACCAGAAAACAAGTCAGACAACTGACTTCCCCAAAAATGTTAATGATTATTTTCAACACCCTTAGTCAGAACTGACAGTGGCAAATTGATAGAAGGATAAGGAATGCAGCTGAAAACAGCAGCATGTTTTATACTGCCAGTCTTTTGAGAACTAACTGTTGCTGTTTATGGTATTTTTGTCCCTAATTGGAGGATAAACCAGACTTTAGACATACTTCCTTTTCATTAAGGTCATACTGACACTCTGGAGGTGTCAAGCTCTGTCTTTATTGGTTTTTTTTCAGATGAAAGATATTAAAAATCTTTATTTTTCCCATACCCTGGAGCAGCAAAAAACCTAGGGACAGTCCCTAAAGAAACATCTCAAGAAGCTGTACTTACCTTACTACTTTTTCATTAATTTCTGTTCCTTGTTTATAGTAATCCCCTGAGACTATGGCAATCACTCTTATACCATAATTTAAAAATTCATTTTAATTTTAATTTGTTTTCCTTTTCTTCAGAAGTTAATGAAATCTTTTATGTATTTATTATATACTTAATATATATTTTTTACTTTATACTTTTTATTTTATACTTCTTACTTTATACTTTACTTTTATTTTATTACTTTACTTATATATAAGGAAAAGAATAAGAGAAATTTGAAAAGCAAAATTAGTAACATTTGAAATCACCTTTTTAGCACCTACAGACTCTTAGTAACTTTGAGCATGCAAGGTAGTTTGCAGAAGTTGAGCTGTCAGTCCTCTCCAGAACTGATAATTGAGTCAGTCTTACCATATTTTAAAGTGACTGATCATCCTCACCCTCGTTTTTAATTACAGTACAGATAATAGATTGTTTTCTTTTCTAAAAAAAATCCACTCTTAAAGGCATATATATGAATAGCATAGTGGCTATTATATAGAATTGTCTTTTTTTCATGCATAAACATTTGCTTCAGAGAAGGTCCAAGATTTTGGGGTTTGAATAAAACTGGTTCATAACAATTTAAGGAATAGATAAACTCGGTTCAGGTTGTTCTTCTGAAATATGTCTGTTCTATGTTGAATTACCTCATGACTGACAAGAATTGGGAGTATGCATAGCCATGTGTTCCAGTGGATTTGTTGATAGCATCTTTTCACTCTGGCTGAAATGCGTAAAAAATTTAATCTCACTCTTAAGATCTAGTGTAAAAAAAAGATCAAGAAAAAACTTAGTTTACCTAAGAACTGTTAAAGGTCTTAGTAATGTCAATGATTAAATATGGATTCAGGGGTGATAAAAAAAGATAGAAGGGAAAAGTAAGTGTGAAGACTAAGTGGTCAGGTATGTGATAGTTCTCTGAAATCTTTAATGTTGATCAGCTTTATTCACTGTCATTTGCATTCGTTTTCTTGGTAACTGAAAGACAATACAAGAGAAGGAATACAGAGGCAATACTGTATTCATTCATTTGAGCTGAGATTTAATTTTGAAAGAGTACTTCTATAGTTTATAATGATAATCACTTTATGCAGGTGATAACGCAAGCCAGTGGGAGTGTTTCTCATCACACCATCCATACTCAGCCAGTGGGAAAGCAGTTTGACAGAGTGGATGACTTTTTCATTCCAGCTACAACCCTCATCATTACCCATGTACGGTAAGTTTATCTGGATGTAGTGACTGTAGGATTGTCTTTGTGTTCATCCAAAGAACAGGTTCTGGCTGTGACAGAATTGAACAATTTGATCAGCTGGATTTTAAAAGGCATGTGGGACAGAGAAAGAGAAGGTGAGGAAAACATGACAACACTTATCACAGGCATAAAGCAGAGCTCTCCCCAAGACCTCTTAGAGGATAAATCTATTTTTCTTCCTCAAAATACGCTAGTAAGAATGTGATATATAATTTTCTTTTCATATTTTTTTTCAGTAACATTTCTACCTGTAGGGATTGAGTCCTGCAGTCTAGGATTTTTACATCTGAGTATTGCATTAATGTGTATTAGTAGTTTGTATGTTTAGAACTTCTAAGTTTCTTTGGAATCTGACACAGATCCATTTAATCTCAAAATAGCTCTGCCAACAATTAACTCCATTGTTAATTCTGGTATTCCAAGTTCAAGTTCCTATAGAATTGCCTTCATTAGATGATCTTAACTGTCATCATTCCGTTTTAGCAAAAATCTCAAATTACAGGTGTAAATAGGCATCTCCATTAAAAAGGATATAATTTCTGACTGTAGTGAGTGGTAGTCTTTTAAATGTGAAAACATGCAATTTAGGATGATTTTACAATTGATTTCAGAATTTGCTCTATATGTGCCTGTGAACAATCTAGTCTTCTGTATCAAAGAACACTTGGCTTCTCCTAAAGATGTTATAAATGAAAGATAATTTTTTTTTAATTTCCTGCAAAACTCTTAACTAACAAGTAAGTTAGCAATCAGCCATTTGCAATTTGAAAAGAAATGTGGAAATTAATATAGCTGAATAATAAATTGACTCTAAATACCATTATTACCATGTTTCTTGAACTGAGTAGACATTCCTCTTGTGTCCCTGAAGTAATCTGTGGTCCTCACATTCAGCCTTAGGAAAACATTAAATATTTCTGCTGTATTTGGAACAGATAAGTGTTGTGAGAACGAAAGTTACTGCTTCATAAACTAGCAAGTACTAGAGGTACTGCCCGAACAGAACTGACATTTAGATTATTTGATGTTCAAGTAAATAGGAAAATAAAAACATGGGTGGAGATAAACATCATACAAGGAGGGGAATGAGGACTGGGAAAAGTAAAATAGGGCCAGTCCGAAGCTGGTGTTGGATTTGTCTTGTGTAACTCGAACTATTTTAAGTTGATATTTTGCATAAATAGGTCAAGTAGGTGCTTCCTGCTTTGCGTGTTGAGTCACAGTTACCTTCAGCTTCTGAGTCATTTCCCATATCCTGTATGCAGCTCAAGAGAAAAGAGAATGAAAGAATAAAAGAAAACCCACAGGAATAAAAAAGGGGTATGAAGTTAATTGAACACTCAAAGAATAAAATCGGAGTACTTGCAGATTTATAATTAACAGGTACATAAATTCAGGCCTAGTAATTTTTTTTATTTTTTTTTTTTTAATTTACATGCCAGATAAAATTGCCAAGATTGCCAAAATGCCAAAAGAAAATTCGTGGTCTGGCAAAAAGCCTGCAGTAGTTTGTCCACTGCTAAAACCATAGATTTGGGGGGTTTAATGAACAAAATCAATTCGGTTTTACCAAATCATGAGCTTACTGGAAATGCTATTAATTCTATAGAATGTCTTTTCTATAAAAGAAAAGGATAAAACCACTATGTAGACAAATAAAGTGCTTTTTTAAAAATGTATTCTTCAAGAGCTATTTATGTTAATCAGTTGTTGAAGAACTTGTCTTCCATAAAATGTCTGGCCTGCGAGTACCTTGATTTTTTTTGTTTAAGTAGGAATGCACTATGTGAACAATGTGACAGGAAATTTTTAAAATTAACTGTATTCATCAAATTAATAGTGATGTAGAAAAACCCAGTCTTTTAGATTTAATATCACCAGTCAACAAACAAAAACAAATGCTCAGTCACAGCATGTGTTTCTTAAGGATGTTAGGCAACAAACATAAAGCTTGAGTTTATTATTCTTGAGAGTGTATACCAACCAGGGGAGCAATTTATGAGTGTGAATTGCAAAAAACAGCTACAAGGGAAATAATCCCACTGGCTAAACTGGCTGGTGTAGTTAATTGCCCAAGGGCCCTATTTACTCTTCATCAGAAATCAGTTCCCTTTCACCATGCAACACCAGCCCCTTTCAGAAAAAATGAAAGCTTTCTGTAGCTAGGTGCATTTTTCACCTGTGAACTAGAATTTTGAATGATGGAGCAGAAGACAGTATGCATGGCTTACCACATTAACCTCCAGAACCAAACACACTGTCAGAAAAAAGACAGTTCTAAGCAAAAAAAGGCATATCATTTGAAAGAATGAATTAAGTTTCTAGCACAAACCATCTGATACCATCTGCAGTGTATTACTATCTGCAGCATATTCTGTCCAATAGGTTGGCTTGTTGACACGTAAGAGCAGAAGTAAAGGCAAATAATTTAAAACTATAGTGAGTCATTATTTTTTTTTCTTTTTAATAATAGCCAAAGTGGTAATTGCTAGTAGTATGCATATAAGTATTTAAAACGTGTTTCAAAATAATTTTATTTAAGAAGTGATGAAACTGTACTTTTGATTTACCTAGGTGAGTTATTTTTATATATGAAAATCTAAATGGGCTGCCCACTATTAGAAAAAAAAAATTCCACACATTTTAATGCTCTTTTGGGCAGTAGATAATTTAGGACACACTTCCTCCAGATCAGACATTTGAAGAGATATTATAAATTTTGGTCTCAGGTAAACAGTAATTCATTCCAAGGAAAAAGTTTTCCCATATTTTTCCTACTACTGACTGAGTTAATGTTTGATTATACTTATCACACAGCAGGAGTCAGGGCAAATAACCTCTTGGTTTGATAACCAGCAGATTTAACATTCATGCTCTGAAAAATTGTGGTGCACCATCAAAGTACCAGCTAGCCAAACTAAGTAGGCATGAGCCAAAAGAAGTAGAGGAAAAGTAGATTAATTTATTGTCTTTAAACTTTCTTCTATAATTGATGGCTAGCTGAGATGTGTACAGAAGAGGACAAGAAAAGAAACTTTATCATTTGGGGGAGAAAAATGTGGTGGGTTCAGTACCAGCAGTTAGTTTTGGGACGTTAGGAAGATGTCTCCCTCTCCTTTATGTTCCAGTAATACTATATCCTTCCACTCAAACACCATCAGGAATCAAACGATGTTTTGTCTGTAATCCTTTTGTTTTTGTCTGTAATCCTTTTGTATCTGCTTTTATAAATACATATGTGTGTGTGTGTGTATGTATATATTTATAAAGAAAAGAAAATACCTTTTTTTTTACTGAAAATATACTAATTATCTCCCTAATAATGTGTAGAGCAGCCCCACTGATGTTTCCAGAGAGCGAATCCATGATTGTACAGAGAGTCTCAGCTGCAGATAGATCTGGCTGTCATCCCATTATAATGCTTTAAAAATACAGGTGACTTAATTCTAAAATCTCCTGCCTGGTTTTTTTGACAAGACTAGTTCACCTGCTGACTCTAAAGGAGGAATTGCCTCATGCGTATGAGCATTCCTTCATGATGGAAATAAATTTCCTTCTTTTTCTCACTAAGCAAGCTCAAAGTTCAGAGAAAGTCAGTTTCCCATGAGTTTTCATGAGTTTCTTGTGCCAGCTAGTTGTAGTGTAATGCACAAAAGATCTTAATTTTAGAAAAAAAGGCTATGACACAAAACAGTAATAATTATTGTTAGAACACTGAAAGAAGTTTTCTCAGTCTTGCTGTTGGAAATCTGAAGATTTCAAAGGGAAGAAATCATATCTGCATCTTGCCTACCTTGAAAAATAGCCCATCCTGCCATTATCATTGGCTGTGCACTCATTGTCAATATACTTTGAATTATACCTAGAAAATGAATGAATGTAAAGCACTGTTTTTCATGCACATTGTCATGTCCATGTTTTCAGTACACACAGCTTGAAAAAAGTCTCCCCCTCCCCCCAGTTCTTTTGGAAAATTACCAAACACCAGGGCCACAAATGTAGGTAGGATGAGATCTATTACTCTGTGATAAATAGTACAAATCCCAAGGTGTTTTTCTTCAGTTATTTCGGAAGCTTTTTCCTTTTGTAGATGCACCTTAGAGGAATTGGGTATATGTTTTCAATATTTGTCCTTACACATTTACTAAGAAGAAAATTTTATTCAAGGAGCTATTTCTGTTCCAGAGCAATTCAGCACAACCAATGATCTTGTCCTTAATCGTCTGCTAATACCACTCCTTATCATAAAAATAGACTTTTGCAATTAGTATGTGGGATGGTTGCAGAAAGATGACTTGTACAATACTCATGGAAATATATTCTTGGAAGCCTAAGGAGCAAAAGGCTCCAGTGTTCATAAATTGAAGTGAACAAAGGATAATTGGAATAAATTAAGGTCTTTCACTACACTGTAAAATGTTTCAAAAGCAGTATTAAATGAACTCACTGTAATGGAGTAACTCTTAACTTTTTAGATGTTTTAATCTTTGAGCAGTGTTTTAAATGTCATACAGTTACCTGACCTAACAAGTGGAAGAATGAGCAATCAACTCACTGGTGAGATGGCTCAGGATATGAATAGAGTTAACATAATTCTGTTTGAGTTTTTTCTCTCTTTTATGCCTTTGTTGTGTACGGTAATAGGGGAAGCAGTCTGTCTAAAATTACACTTATTCATTTGCACAAAACAGTCCAAAAACTAAGCTTTTCTTTAAGAGGTAATTGGAATGTGCTGCCAATGCATTCCTGTGAACCTTCTTAAATGAAACCCATGTGGGGCTGTGATTCAGTAAATTCACATTTCATTCCAGAATTTAAGCCCCTACAGAGGTGTGAAGTAGCTGACAGGGTGTGAGAGCATTTTCAGTGTTTCTATGCAAATAATCAAACAGAAAGTATTATTTTCACTGCAAAAATCCTACATAATCAGTAAAATCTTTCTATTCAGTAGTTTCTGAGTGAAACAATGGAAGTGGTAAATACTGAGTCAACTGTAGATGAAATATTAACAAAAGAGCTAGAATTAATTTAGGGGTTGAATTTTTTACATAGGCAGTGTGATTTAGTGCAAAAATAAAGGACAATTTTATATTTTACAAATTCTGTTAACAATGCACATTAGGGGAGGAGAAATTTTGAGACAGTTCTTAGTCATCAAGCTATAAACCTATAATGATACAGGGAAAATAGGGAAACATCTTGAAAGCTTGAGGAATCTGAGACAGCTCAGTAGTACCAGGGGTCTAGATCTAGATCTAGAAAAGATCTAGAAAGTACTCTGCAATTTCTAATAATGATTGTGGAATCTGTCAGTGAGTATGTCACCTACATGGTGGCACAGCACACAAAAGAGGGTTAGGGGTTCACTCTTCAGCCTCCCACTCTCTCTTAGTGAGAGACTCATGCTAAATGGAAACCTTGTCATGCTTTCCCCTCCCTGCATGTTTGCCCCCCAAAAGAAGGACACTTCTGGTCCATAAATGCATTGCTTTTAAAAAATAGGGGGTTTGGGAAAGATAGGAGACAGCAAAAAGTCTTTTACTGCATTTTTTTTTTGGCTTTAAGTAGTTGATTTTAGAGCATCTTTGTTCCAGAGGGGATATAAAGAATGACAGAATGACATGTTGAGAGATTCAGCTCAAACAGTTTTAAAGCATTGAAACTTACTCTGTCCGACTACCACCATTGGCAACAGCAACAACTATTGAAATAAGTGCCTTTTTAGAAGGGTGCAGGTCCTCTTTAGTGTGTCAAATCTATATTCTCTACTTCAGTCCTCCTCTGTTTACATGTTCCCACCCAAAAATTCCATAAATGTAGTCACTACATATCTTTAAACTAAGAAACTCTCAGTCCTTTAGGTGAATACAGGATATACCAGGTGCCCAAATTTACACCTGTATCCTTTTTCAGCTCCACTCCTATATTCTAACTGACAAGGACTAGTGTTTGAAGGCTTTAAAATGTGCTAGGCAGTAAGGATTTCCAACTGTGTCTGTGGGAAAGCACCTACAGAAATCACGAAGATGAAGATAATTGCCATCATTTCACAAGTGCTGTTAAGATTTCCTGTCACTGAAATGATGTTCTGAAATGTCCATAGCGTTTTTGAAGCCAGGGCATTTTGGAATTCAGGAAGAAAATATTTTAAATTTTAAAGTTCATTTTCATCTCGGTGCTATGAAATTTAATTAATAATTAATTGCACATTTAAGTGTAGCCAATATAAACTATTTTAGTATTTTTATTCAGTGTGACTGTTTCTAACCTTGCAAAGTAATGTATGCACATATAGACACGCACACATGTATAAGGAATCAGTGTGGAAAACTATCATGTTTGTGGAATCAGTTATTCTGCATGCCTTTTCCCATGTCAGCTGACAATACACTACTGCTTGACCAATTTATTTAACTTAGGATCCAAACCTTTTCCTCTTAGGTACCTTGAGTAAAACTTCACAAAGCTCTTGAATGACAAATTCCAGCTGTCAGCAGAAAAAACAATTATATGAAAAACCATTTCCACTTCAGTGTGGCTATTTAGAAATGAGAATTCCCTTCAAATGTTACCTGAAACACGAGACTGCAGCCAGCCTTTGTTACACTATAAAACAACATCAGTAAAAAAAAAAATTTAAAAAGGATCCTTGTGTTCTACTTGACCTTCCCCATTAGCTCAGAAAATGCCTGCAACCTGGCTTAAGTAAGTCTACAGCAAAAGGTAGTTTTGCTAAATTGCAATTTGGGGGTTTTCTCTCAATGTAAAGTTTTTTTTCTCTTTTGCACGTGCAGAAGTCATTACAAGAATATTTACCTTTGGAAAAATAGCATCTTCTATCTGCAGTGGCCAAACCATTGCTAAAAATAAATGCTGTACCTGTCTCCTAGAACCTACCTGCTTTTAAAAATTCAGCATCTATCAGTATGTAGAAATACATGACACAATGTAATGTTTAAAAGCATAATCAACTATAAGAAAAAACTAGTCCCTGCAATTATGGCACATAATTTGTTGTACCTGGTGGTTAGAAGTTATCTTAGTGCTGCCTTAATTACTCATTGGTTTTCAAAAAGCACCTCAAATTATAAACATTCATTTATTAGCTTGGAAGCAATCTTAAAATGATGCAATTAACCTTTTTTTTCATATATTTGTTAATAAACAACCAGAGCACAATTATTTTTAAAAATTTTGCTGGATCTTGCTTGGATGGAGCTAATTGTCTGGATAGCAGCAAGAATAGTGCTGTAGTATAGATCTGTGGCAATGAGCTAGCAAAAATGTGATTGGAAATTTTCATTTGTTCAGTTCTATTTTTTAACATTTGGAATAGATTTTTGTTTATTGTGTTTAAGATTTCCTGTTTTTTATGTTAAAAACCATTTTAAATGGGTTTAAATCATATGAATCAAAGACTTTAAGGAAACTTCCAAATCTACACAAATAGACTATTTTTATCTGTGTTCCTTCCAAGAGTTCTCAGCTGTCAGCCTGTAACATCTTATGGTGAATAAAACATCCAACTTCCATCTTAACAGAGCCACTCAAACCAACTCCCACCTCCCGTACAATCTACAAATTAGAACACAGCAGTTTGCCATGATGTGCCTGATCTTTTTTCCCATGGAAATCTTACATTTTTAATTCTAATGTCAACTCTGATGCTTCTACATGCACAAAATAATATTTTATCTTTTTTTTTTTTTTTAAACAAAAAATATCTTCTTTTTTTGTTCGGTCTAATATTTTCTTAATTTGGGTCACTAATAGAAACTTAAAGTAGAGAAAGGATTTGTGGTAAAGTTCAGTATTTGTTCTTAAGAATATTCACATATCCCCAGCTATAAGTATGTGAACTTCACATTTAAAATGAAGAAAAAGATCTGTTGAGACTGTTTTGACGTACGTAATTTATCACCTTTGTAGTTCTTATCTCTACCTCATTATTCATTCTGTACTAGTGCTGACTATTTCTTTTGACATATATAAATTTGACTGTTCAGTCCATATGACATCTGCCCACCTTGATGTTACCACATTTTCTGAAGTGCCAGATTTTCTTAATCCTATCCTACCTTGTACTGACATTTAGGAGCATCTTTAGAATGTCTTTTGTTCACTGTGTCTGTATAGCTAGCCATTTCTTTGACTTTTATTGCTTTAAAAATGATTTTTTTAAATTAAATTGCTTGCTCTCCTTCCCTAGAAAGTACGAGACAGAAAAATGCATTTGCTGCCAACACTAAAAACAGATTTTTGCTGTGTGGGTTCCTTTATGATACAACACAAACAGTTTCATATATTCCTGGATTCTAAAAATGTAGAAATTAAGGGACTTCCTCTTGTCTAAAATTTCTTGTATTATTTCTTGCCAGCTTTGGACAACAATTTGCAATAATTAAAAAGTGTATTGTAGTACACGTCTTGCAGTCCACAAGACAGACCTCAAAAAATTCATAGGCTTCTGCATCACTAGTACCCTAAAAATTCAAGATTTATCCCTACTCTGTGCAAATGTGCACTAAATGTGAGAAGTCCTGGGCTTTGTGCATCATGTTAAAAGAAGTCAGCTCTTCCCGCAAGAAGTGCTCGATTTACTTATTTGATTGATCCAGCTGAGTTACAGAAGACAACTTGCATAGTCTTTCACACAAATAAATGCTTGAAAGATTGTATCACTTGTGGTTTTTCCACCCAAGTGAAAACTATCCCAATGAGAGTGAGGATTTTGTTGATGATACTTACAATGTCTTTTACTTTGGCTCAGCAGCATTAAAATTTGTGGTGTTCATTTTTTAATCCAGAGTCAATCCTACTAAATATGATGTAGGATAAACTCAGAAGCTGAAAGCTTCTAAAGCATAAATTAATGCACAAAACTATCTATTTTGTAATATTACTTTCTATCTCTGTTGCTTATTGTCTAGTAATGGATTTTTTTGCTATTCAATCTCAGAGCACAAAGCTTAATTCAAGAAGATCTCTTTATTCTAAGAACGTAACACTTGTCAGAATTCCTTCAAGCCCTTGCTGAAATATTTCTTCCCTTCTGTCTTGCACGGCTGTCTTGAAGTCCTTGATATCCTTATTTTTGAAACTAATGGTCAGTATGTGCTGAGAGAGTAAAAGAAAGAGAGAAAAAAAATAATTATTTTAGTATGTTGGGCCATCATTGACTGTGGAGTCTCTGACATCCAATTTAATCCTCTCTACAGTGAGCTCCCTGACTGAGAGTGGAAATGGAGAAACCATATTCACTTCTATGAAGTATATAAAAACCAATATCAAAAAAGAATAAAATCTTCAGAACAAATCTGTGAATATCAGTCTCTGAAATCCTGGAATACTTACTAGAAGATCACTTTCATTCAGGTCTCTCAGGTGATATTCAGCACTTGTTTTTCCCTTTGTGTGGGACAGCAGGTCTCTTCTGGGATTTTTTTTCTTTTGCTGCTAGCCCTTGCAATGTCCTTTTCTATTCTATTTCAGTACATTTTAGGATCTAATCAGTAATTTTATCATTAGTAAGACTGTCTGCTGCCATAGATCTAAAAATAATGGTTCCATACAACTTACAATTGATTATTAAGTTCCTTTCTGAATTAATCTATCAAGACCTGTATTTATTTTTATCAGTATTATTAAGTAAACTTACGACTTCTCACAGTTGACTTATGACTTCTGATGGACTGGATCTCTACTGGCATCTATTTTTATCATAAAAAAGGTATTCCTTAATCCACATAATAATAATAATAATATTGATTTTAATGAAAGCAAGTTATATCTTTTAATTTTTCTCTTTGATCCCACATATGCTATAAATTTCAAAGATTATCAATTATTGGATAGACATTTTTTTCTTCTAATTGGAGAAGTATAGATGAGATGTTTAATGTGCAAACCTATAAGAACACAGAAACCTCAAGTTTTAAAAACCCAAAACTTCTTCCCAAGCAGGAGTATAATAAAAGGGTCAATATTTTTAGAAAATTAGACCTGCCATCAAATTGTGTTCTTCATATAACAGAAATGATAGTGATGATCTTGTTTTACTCTAAAATTACTCATTTTCCATAAGAGTGGCCCCACAGCCTTATGTTCTGTGGGTTTTAATTTTCTTTTTTTTCTTTTTTAACCATTTCTTTCCCATTCCTAAGGGCTACTTTCCAGGTACGTTATCATGGCCACACAATACTGCTGCAAATGTTATTTCTCTTTTTTATGAGACACTTTCAAGTATTTCATTTACAATGATTGCAACAACTAAATAGGTAAAGTGGTGAAGAGGGCAGAAATATTTTAGAGGTGTGTGTGTGAATGTATGTGTTCATGCATGTAGACACTTAGAAAAATAGAGAATTATTAAGATTTTAGAGAAGATGGAAATATTTCCTCAGGCAGGAAGATGCTTTGTACTTAATGCTGTAACATGCAAATACCAAAAAAGGAGAAAAAAGTGCCTTTTCTGATACAAGAGAAAGATGTGAAGCAAGTGTTCTTAATGTTGTAAAGAGCATCAGGAACAAAATTTGGAAAGCAAACTTAGAAGGTCAAAAACTGTTACAGTACCCAAAAGAAATGCACCATTTGTGCTGATGAGCAGTTCCTACTGAGAAGAACCTACTTAGCCTTTTGTTATCATCAAACAACCATTTCTGAACTGCAGAAATTAAAGAAAGGTCTTTTCTGAGCAACCTGCCAGAAATGAACTATTCCAGGCAACAATAATGTTGTAAGTCCTGAGAAGAAAGCTGTTATGCTCTTGCAGTGCTGAGCTTTTGAAACTAGAAACACTTCCACAATTAAAAATATTTTTTATCTGGAGGTAAATATTTTATTTTCTGCATTATACTGCAGTAATTGTAATAGAATGTGACAATGAAAATTGTGTATTTTAAAATTGCTGTAATGTGTGATGATTTGAATGGTATGAATGCAAGGCATCTGAAGTAAAATAGATCAGTGTGAGCAGTCTTCTTTACAATCGTCTGTGTATGGATATAAATTAAAGAGTAATTTTAAAAAAGTAAATAATATTTGCAGTATTGCATGTTAAGTTCTTAGAAAATTCTTAGTCGCACTGGTGGCAAAAACTCCAAACACCAGTAAAGGCAATTGAGCTATGCAGCTAAGAAAAAAGTTCTTACACCAATTTTCCTTTTTCCTTTCCTTAATTATTAACATTTCCTTCTCCAGCTACTGTGGTTAACTTCATTTCAATAGAAAAAATGTTTGATATATAACACACTTCTCTTTCAGTATTTTGTTTGAATGGTAGTAGTTTGCCATGTTAGCAGATTAGAAGCTTTTTAGAAGATCAGTGTAGACCCTGAACCTCTAACACACGGATTTTGGGTAGTTAATAGCATGTTCTTTTGAGACCCAGAAAGCTTTTAGTCAGCAGATTTGGTCAAACTTTGTAATAATAGAACTTTATCTTCCCGGGTTGATTTCTGCATAAATTTTGAAATAAAAATGCTGTTTAAGGCATAGAATATTGAGTGGCTTTAAACACAATTTTTATTCACTCAGGATAAAGTAGATAATGGTTCGGGGGGGTTTTCTTGAATGAAGTTATTTGGGTTATAAAATTTCTCTTTTGTACAAAAATACTGCTGTTTGCTTCTTGCACAGATAAATTTGATTGTAGTTCATTTAATTCTCTTCTGTTATACCTGCTTTCTATTTTGAGAACATAATTTTCCTGAAGTGATTGATTTCAGATTTAAAACAATGTCTATAAACTTCATGAAGGTAATCTGCCAAAGCCAGAAAGGACAGAGGACATCAGTTTTTTACATCATCATCATCATCATCATCATCATCATCATCTTCTGTTCTGTCAATCTTCTTGAACTGAAGAATACATGTCTTGAAGTTTTATGTTAATATATTCTTTAAAGGAAATGAAAAATGAAATTTATCCTCATTTCTAGGAAAAAATTTCTGAAGATTTTCTCTATTTTATCTTTTTAAACAATGCTTAGATATTTCTTCTTTTATACTGACTGCAGTTGCAGTGGTAAGCAATGTATATGGCTTGTCTAAAAGAAGGAAACAGCATAGAGGAACTCAGGTTGTTAATTTGCCACCTGTTGGCAGCTCCACACTTGCATCTTGCTTGGCTATTTGTGCATAGCAGAGGCAAAGTAACTTGCTCTACCTGAAGGATGGAAAAAAATGACACCTTGCAAATTTAAAGAAGCAGTGTCAAAATTCACGTGGCTTTGGCACTTTTTTAGTACAGAACTTCTCTGTGTCCTGCATTGAGTTTCTTCTTCATGCTTTGTTTTGTTATTCCTCTTGTGACCTTTGCTTTAGTATGTTTTGCACAATAATCTAGTATACATTTCACAGTATTATAAAGACAATAAATAATGGTAAGACAATTTGGACATAAATCTTCTATAGCTAATTCAAGTAATTGTGCCTCAGTAAGCTTTAATTTCTTCCTGTGTTATCCATGTGGGACTCATGCTTTAGAATGGGAAATATTTTGTAGCATAGGTGATGTACCATTCTCTTGCACAGCTTTCATAGTTCCTGTCCACAGAAACACTTTAAAAATCATTAAAAAAACCGGGAAATTTCCTAAACTTTTAAAATCAGTAGATATAGCATAGTTACTAGCCATATCCCATTATATTTAGTATTCTTGAAAAGTATTAGTTTTCTTTTGCAAATTCATTGTCTGAAGTGGATTCCATCTCAATATTTTGCAGTAGCCATGGTGTTAGTTCTGTCAGAGTATATCAAGTACTTTAATAGTGTCATGAAAATACAGTTCACTAAGATACTGTGGTAAACAAAGTTGCTTTTGGAAAATTCATATATAAAATTTGCATCCAGTTTGTAGATCTCAGCAAAACCCTAAGATAAAAATGAAAGGCAGACTCTGAAGAGTTTCTCTTTGTCTGTTTGATGACTCTCTAGCATTGAAAAAACATTGAAGTAGATTGTTATGGTTGGCAAAATACACTTTCTGTGGAAAGTAAAGTGATGGTTTTCTGTTAAAGCTATGTTTTGAGAGCAATGAAAATCGTCTTCAGACATTCCTGAAAATGCTGGGAGGGACATCTCTGCTTTTAGCGCTGTTTTGCCTGGAAACTTATCTAACATTCTTCACTCTATGCAGGCACTTTCAGCAGTGCCAGCTATTCCTCAAGTCAGTAATTTTAATTTCCGACCACAAAGGGCAGCTTTAATAGCCCCTACAGCTGTATGATACCTGAACTTATTATAATGGCTCGGAGAAACAGACAATCACATTTCAAGCGTAATTGTAGCTCTTAATCATATCGTGATGTAGTGTCAGCCATTTAAGCTTCAATTGTCCAAATCTCTGCAAAGTTTTATAAGGCTATATTTGGATATTATGTTTTCATGCTGATAGGATGCTTATGGTGAGTGTGAGGTTCAGATTGTAGGCACCTAGATTTAGATGTGAAAAGACAGTGTATCCGTGGGTGTAAGCTGTCTGTCTTCTGCGATGGTTAGTGGAGATTTAGTCTATACACACAGTGGAGTAGAGAAAAACAATTTTTCTCACCCCTACAGGCCTCTGGTACTGGTTATTTTAAAAAATTCTTCAGACACTATTGACTGTATGGTCTAGATTTCTGCTGGCAAAAATAGCAGCTTAGATTTTCAGCTCATATGCAGACATACATAGTTATGCATAGAAATGTAGGGGTCCACAGGAAAGGAATACTACCTGTAGAGAATGATTTTTGTCCCAAGGAGTTGTAGTGAAGCTGTACATTTATAATGGCAATTCTTGAACCTCCTTATTGACCGCTGATATGATGGAAGAGGAGAGAAGCAGCTGTGCTTGATTAGAATTGCAGAAATAGGTTTTTTCTTGTTTATTTCAAAGCAGTAAGGATATAAATATAAACAAATTGATATGTTTACATAGTCTGGAAGAGATACAGTTAAGATGTATCGTGTTTGTCATTTTTTTCATTTTCTGGTTCATATATCAGTTTTTAATAAACTGGTAAAAAGAACAGATTATAAAAAATACAGTACTTAAACTGGTCATTGTGGCAGTGCACTCATTTTGCATGTGTGCTTAATCTAAATTACACCTTTTTTAATTTTAAAGTGTATTACTTGAAATCCTTATCATAACCACCCAGAACTCAACTCTATGTGGCTTGAGATCTAGCACTGCTGTCCTAAATTATATATGATACTGATATACAGGCATTCAACTCTCCAGTTCATCAGCTGAAAATTAAAATATTTAGGTTTAATCTTAAGAAGAGAGAGAGCATGCTTATCCCTTGAGAGGACAAGGAAAGGTCATCACTTTCAAGGATACTACCACTTGATCTCAAACAGCATCAGTGGGCTCTTTATAGGCAACTTTAGAAGATACAGGATTCTACAGAGAGGAGCAGTGAAAATATTTGGAAACTTAGTACCAAGGCCCAGAACCTGTGAGGCAAAAATTATTTTTACTTTTCCACTTCTCATATCAGAAGAAAAAAACAGTGAAAGGAGGGATGCCCTAAAACATGCTTTTCTTCCTATACTTCAGCAGAAAGCTGATATTATACCTGCTCTACATACTCATATGCATATATGCATATTTATGTTTTGTAATATGCTCTTTTTATATCAAATAATACAAACCCCCATTAAAGCTCTGCAGACTGGCAGTAAGTAAACTGCAAGTATGTGAGAGTGATATTTCATGCAGTTTCAGCACTGAATCGGTGTGGGGTTTTTCCCCTCTTATCCCTCCCTCTGTCCTGTAGAATTTAGATGATAGGAGAAGGGTCCGAAGACAAGAGGAATTCACAGATGCTTAAGGATCTTTCGCTACACACCTATTCACAGTTATAACAAAATGGTAGCAGAATCCTTGTCAGTGTGAAATACACCAACTCACAGGATGAGTGTTAGCCCTGTGACTGTATCAACTGAATTCGGAAAAGGCTTGACAATAAACAACCTCCTTGTGCAATGGCTATGTATTTTGGTTTGTAAACAATGTCAACCCTTTTCAGATATGAAAAGGGGTATTAAAATGTGGCAATGCTGAAGTTCAGGCAGTAAATACTGACCTTCTGGAATAAGTTTCTTATTAAGCCTTTTCTCAGTACTAGAAAATAGGAAAAAAATTTACTTAGGTACTGCGGTGATGAAGATGGAGAGTTATGCACATAAATGTGACATCCTGTAACCAGGGAACCTCCCACAGAACTGGGTGAGTCACTAAAGATTTCAACCAGTTTTCTGTTTTTCAGGTTCGTTTACAACTACCAATACATAGCACATTCTACCAATGGTATTTCTATAATACGTTTTCTAATCAATTTATTGAAATCTAGCTTCTTGTTATGGAACAAACCCACAAAATCCAGAGCAGGAAACTGTACACATTTTAAATTGTTTAATGACTTTCAAAGTATTTTTGGTATAGCTAGAAAGAGAAGTGGCATAACAGATATACAAGAACAGTGAGATTTTTGAGAGGAAAAAGATGTTTTGTTCATTCTTCAAAAGCAAAATACTCTTCTTGAGCTCTGCAAGAGTCAATGCTGCTTAGGCTGAACAGACTTGATAAAGAACTTGACAGGAATTTTATGTAAAACAACATTACTTTTATGTAAAACAATATTACTAAACCATAATAAACTGGTTTTCTGCATTAACAGAGGGAGTTTTTTCTGGTTTGAAAGCCCCCCACCTTAAAAGACAGCAATTGAATAATTTATTTGAGGCAGTGAAAGGGAGCCAGCTATATAAATCCTGGTATGATAATGTGCATTTTCATATTTTCTCATAAGTGAAAGTTGTACAGCATGTAAGGAAAAGAAAATTTGTTTTTTACCCTTTATACCTGTCACAAATGATTGAACTTAAGGCGATGGAAATTTTGCAGGTAAAAAACTGTGAAAATTAGGTATGAAAAGACAGAGGATGTGAAAACACTTGTAAAAACTGACAATATTTATGTATAGTAATAATGCCTAGTAAGATTTCCAAAATTGATACCTTTTAAAATATAAATTTAATGTTAGTGCCTCATGTCATAAGTTGTTTCTCAGTGATGGGCAAGTTTCTGTAAGCACGTTATTCCAAACAAAGAAAGATTTATTGAAAGATTTCACCCACTCTGAGACATTTGATAATCTGATGAGAGCAAGAGAGAGGAGTAGTTTTGGCAGAGCGATAATCTGGTTTGCTATAAGGATTACTTTGACAGCTTGGAAATGAGAGTTTTCAGGTTGTTTTTCAGGAAATAGGATAGTGGTAATTATACCTATTTTGGGAAAAGAATGATTGAGTTCCTGGGTTTACTGTTCTTTTTGTTCTGTATGTGTTACATACAGGCTTATAATTCCATAAAACTTGGAGCAAAATCCCATATTTTAAATACCTTTAAAATGCTTTAAAAATACTTTAAAAATATGGTCTTGGATTTATTTTGTGAAACGAAAGCAGAACTAATAATTTATAATGTTATTAACTTCATCACTGTAATTATGTGACTTTAAATATGTAGGCATATTTTTTCAGTTTTTAAAAAATAAGGCAATCATCTATCTGCCTTTTTTTTCTCTTATTGCATTTTGCAATTACCACCTTTTAAGGGTACTCTTCCCATCTCTTTTAAGTTGGTTTGGACAAGTAAATTTTAGTTACCTCAGTTTCCCTTTGTCTGGGTTCTGTAAAGCTCATTATAGAAAATTATTGACTCCCCGTGGTGAGCTGTCCCCAGCCAGCAGCTGAGCTCCCACCTAGCAGGAGCAACAGCTACTTTGGAAGAAGTTTTATTGTTGAACATAATGTTGCATGTCACGGAATATCCCTGGGGTAGCCTGCTGTGTCACCTCCCAACCTCTTCCAAACCTCCAGACTATTCATGGGAAAGGCAGAGTAAGAAACAGAGAAGGCCTTGGTGTTGTGCCAGCAGTACTCAACAATAACTAAAACATTGGTGAGTTATCAACACTTTTGTTCACAAATTTAAAACACAGCACCACACAGGTTAGTATGATAAAAATTAGCTCCATCTCAGCCAAATCCAGTATATTACTCTTACAGAAACTGCTATAGAGTTGCTAAGTATAATTAGCCCTATTTCTTTTACATTTTTTGTCACAACATATGGTTAAAAATCTTGAAAATCTGGGATTAAAATCTGTATTGTTTATTCATGTGGAGTAAGTGAAGAAAGAAACAATCACAGATTTCACAGTTCTAGCGTTTACTCCAGTTGGAGTGATGCCCACAGGCTACAGTTCCCACTTGCATTAACTGTACAATAAATTATTGGAAATGTAAAGATTTGCTCTCATGTCTGGCAGGTTTAAGTTACACGTGATTCCAGTATGCACTGACAAACGCCTTTATGTGCTGATATTGTGCGTGATTTCACTGCATAGAAGTGAAAGGGTTGAAATTGTCATAACTATTAATCAGAGATTAATGAGCAGTGGGAGACTTCTACATACTAAGCTATATGAGAAGAAACTTTGCACTGTATATTCCATCAACTATCTATAAAACGTTCAGGAAAAGTGAAGGTATTCTCAACTATCACTTGTTGTTTTCCAACAGCCTAATCATAAAAACCAGGCTAACCACGCAGAGGGGACAGACACAATTTCATCACATAATTATGAATAGCTGTATTTTTTAAATCCTTTTAGGTAGCCAAGTGCTTTGGAAAGTTACAGTATTATAGCTACTTTGGGAGTTGGGTTCAGCTCTCTATAGAGCATAGAGTAGTAATGCAGACTTCTTTACTCAGATTTAATAGCTTTCCTTTAGTTGGAATGGAAAAAGAAATCTTGGGATAGTCAAAGCTCAGCACATGCACTTACTGATTTGGTTTAACAAGACCTCATACAAAAATCTCACTAATATCAGTTTTGTGAGATGTCCCTATTTTGCTGATTCTGTAGACACCGCTGGAGGACATTTTTTTTCATCCCCCAGTCTACTTGCCTGTGCAATCCAAAACTGTCACCTTAGTGACTTGCAATACTTTTTTCTGATAAATTTGCTAAGTACTACTTTTTTTTTACAGTTGTTCTTGTCTCCTCATCAGAAAGATGAGGGCAAATCTGGCAATGGAAGCAGAGTTAATAATCTGACACTGGTATGCTGAGAAGGTTCATAATACTGTAGAGAAGGGAAGACAGATTCATCTGTTAGTTAGAAGGCAGCAATTAGGTTATTGGACAGTGGGCTAAAATTTATTTGCAACTGATCATTGCTGTGTGTAAACAGGTAACTGTTCTGAAGAAGGTCTCCGTGATCTAACACCATTCCCCCAAGATATCCACCATGATCTTCTACATTTACATCAATAAACCTCAAGAGAATGACTATTCAGCCTTAGAACATCTTTCACCCCACATAAAATTATAGCTGTTATAGTTACATAGTTGTAATATTACAAGCAATTCATTAGCTTCCTGAATTTGGAGACCAATATGTTGTCAAGGAGGATGCTTTTTTTCAAAATATATGTGTATGTATGAAAGATCAGTAATTGTAAAATTATTAGTAACTCATGCATGAAATTCACAATGAGTTAAGATAAAAAGAGTGTAAGATAATTTTTAAAAAACAGCTCTTTTCTATACAGTGCATGGAAAAGTGGAATCACAACCTCAGGCCTACAGAAAGGCAGATTCTTCTGCATTCTACTTTTGTGTGTGTGTGTGAGCTAAGGTATTGTGTCAAATCACAGTTATTTCATGAGGTTTGAAACACTTGGCTGCTTCTTTTCAGGCATTGGAATAGGCTGCCCTGGGAGGTGGTGGAGTCGCCATCCTTGGAGGTGTTTAAGAGGCATCTGGATCATATGGTGACATGGTTTAGTGGTTTAAGGCTTACAGTGGTAGTGCTGGGCAAATGGTTGGACTGCATGATCTTAAAGGTCCTTTCCAACCTTGATGATTCTATGATTTTATGATTCTTAGTATCTCAGCATCAAATGAATGAGTAGTATAAGATGAAAATCTACTGTACCTATGCTATTTTGGTTATATAAACAAAGCCAAAAAAATGTTTCATATATCCGTCAGCTAGAAGAGACCATGAGAACATCTTCTCTGACTTTCTGTGTATACTTTAGAATTTAAACATTTCAAATAGTCATCGAGCGATTCAGATGATGAATCTGATATATCTGAAGCTACATCCACTTATCCAAGTAGATAGTAGTATAATCTTTACCTGGAGATTCCCACCACAGAAAATTGATCACATTTCTGGTAGTTGGTTGCAATGGTACATTGTCCCTATTGTTAGGAAAAATTACCAATTCCTAATTTGAAGTTGTCTGGTTTCAGTATGCAACCATTTCTATATTGGACTCAGACTCTTGCATAAAACCGTTGTCTCCATTTCACAAATAATTTTCAGGTGTGTCCTTGCCCCTAATTTTTTATTATTCCTTTTTAGAAGGGCAGAAATGAGAAAAAAAACCCAAACAAATAAACCATAAAGCATTCTCAGTTTAGTCTCCTCAGTGCGGAACACAAATATGAGTCTGTTGTGTTATTCTTACTCACCTCTCTGGATATACCTTCAAGGACTTTACAGAGGCTTTTGGGTCTTGGCTTTGTTTTTGACTCATTAGACTCATATTTCATATTGACTTGCATGACTGCTATGATCATTACATCCTTTTATAGCTGCTGTTTTTTAGGATACGGGTCTGTGTTCATGTCCTACATTCCTCATTCACACCTGCAGTTGCTCAACTTTACACTTGGCTACCTTTGAACACATTTTGCTTGAATGAGCACCTGACTATAATGATTTTGCTGTCATTATCTACAACTTTAGTGTCATGAACACATATTTACATCCAAATCATCTGTGAAAATTTTGTGAAATATCAGCTTTTGTACCAAGAAGTTTCCTGTAAAATGATGATTCTGGATTGACAACTACATGTTATTACAGATAAATTATTTTTCCTTCAGGTATCAGTTTTTATTCCAAGAAAGCTATGCCCTCTTGATAGTCAGTTACCTTCAGAAAGTTTTCTAATAAAAAAATTAAATTAGGTTTGTCTGCCAAAGTTAATTTTTTCATAAACCCATGTTGACTGCTTATATTCATGATTTTCTGTAGTTCATTCTCATATCTTCTATTTTATTATTTCCCTTGGATATGCATCAAGCTGTTCAGCTTAGCTGGAATACCTGAGTTTGTCTTATGAATATTTCAACAATCCTTTTTTTAGACTTTCCAAATTTTCCTGTTATTCTGCAATTTATTAAAATGCTAAGAGCTAGTCAACGCTTTCAAAATTATTAGGAAAAAATTATCTAATCTGACAGATATATGTCCCTGTAAAAAAACCTGTTTATCATCTTCCTCAGTTGCCAGTGGCTTGGAAAGTACTTCCTCATCTTTAGGTAACGAAAGTATATTTTCTCATTCCTTGTCCTTTTCTGTTGGGTTTGGGGTTTTTTTAAACCATACCAGACATGGAAATCTTAGCTTTTCTTGTCAGTTTTCTTCACTTCCCCTTTTCCCTTCTGTATCTTCTCTCCAGAACTTCATTATTTTTTCCATCCTTACACCTCTGCCTAGCAATTCTCAGAGACTAAGAATCAGCCTCAAAAACCTCACAGGCACAGGAACAGAGCTCTCTTGATTTGTTCAGCTTCTCAAAACTCCAGCCACACAGCTCTCACTGAGATAGGCAGACAAACATATCAAACATACAGCTTACCAAATCCTTTTACACCCAAGGAGACTGGCAGCTTTAAATGATTTTTTTCCCCCTCTTCTTTTAATATGTATTGTTGGGCTCTTTGGGCATTTATGTCCCTGTCCAGCTTTACTGAATTTTAATTGGAGCACTGAAACATTACAGGCAGTATGACAGCCAAGAAAGAATTTTTTAAACAGTAGTATTGATAAAATCCTATTAGTTCTAATAACTTATTTTTGGCAGCTGTACTTCTGATTTTGGGAAGGGTAGATCCTTCGTGAAAGTTTACCAACTTCTCTCCCAGCCAGGTCCAAAGTTCTGTCTCTTTTTAGTAATCAAAAACATTATTTTGACAGAGTGATTTTGTATACTCTTATTCAAAATTACATATTTTTGTTGTGTGTACTTTCTCACATCCGTCTCTTTAGTACCTCAGTTGCAATGGTAGCCTATAGCATGATAGGTTAGAAACCATGTTAGAAACTTAGATAACCTGTATTTTCACCCAGACTATGCCAATGAATTATTATGTAGCCTTAGGCCAGTCATTCAGCTTTCTTTACGCTATGTAATATCTGTGCAGTGCTTTGAAATCAGTAAGTAAAAACTGCTACTTAAGTTCGATATATTATTCTGCTCACATAATTGATCTTTTAGTGTATTCAGCTCCAGAAACATTACCTTCTAGGCTAGCTTTACATCTGTGTCCAAAGTAGTGATTTTTTAAAGTTTGAACTAGAAAACATTATAAAGCAGAAAGTCTTTTGCGTGTTAATGTTACAAGAAAATAGAATTATATTTTATCAGGGCTAGAGAAGTCAATACTTTAAGGAAGGAAAGAGACCATATCTCACAAACCTTTGTTTCCAATTCAGAAGTAAATAGAATGCAATGAATAGCATGGATAGCTGTAAATAATTGTAAGTTGAAAATAAACAATCACTGAAAAAAATGTATTAAACTGCTCTTTGCACACTTTAAAAGTAAGATACGTTGTAAACAGGCGTTCAGGTATAACTGATTATCAGAATACATTTGGTTAGCTGCTATATCATATAAAATCAAGTTCCTTAATAGCTCCAGAGCAAGGGACAGTAGATCTCCCAAGTGCAATGAATACAATATCAGATAAGGTGGTTAGAATGTTGAAGCCAGTTTCTGTAGTTTTCAGTTAAACTCAATTACCAAAGCTGAAGCCACGGTTTACATCGCAGGAACAATCTGTCCAAGATACTGTAAGCTTTTTACTTGTGGCTTTTTGAACTGTGAACTAAATATTACAAAGAGATAGATAAAGCTATATAAGAAACTGGAATCCTTAGGGAAGTTTCAATCAAAACATTTGAGACATGATATTTTATCAGCTGATTTGTTATAAATGTGTTTGCTGACTAGCTGTGGAGATCTGGAGAACCTTGCTGTGGACAAGCGTAATTTTTTTTTTTTTTAAATCTGCCTGTGCTAGTGAGACGGTTTATGTCCACGCTCTTCTGTGGCTCTTAAGGTATTTCATTCACACTAACCAGGTTATTCAACAAAAAACATTTAAAGGATCTTAATTATTCCACAGTATCTAAATTTATCTTAATGACATGCTTTGGGGAATGCTTATGCAAACCTTTTAACTGGCAGAGTTTAGGGGATTTGTCTGAGAGGGTACCTAAGTACCACTAGGTAATGAGAAGCTGGAGTACAAACCAATGGCAGTGTCCTCTGTGGGGAAAGCTAGATCTCAAACATGAATCTTTCCACATCTTCAACTGATCTTACCCCCAGGGAATGAAGGCAAGACCTTTTCTTTAGCCTTAGGCAACACATTCAGATTTGGTAATCAAAGGATTTATGCAACCTAAGTTAACATAGGTTAAGTGTACCTGTGGTTCAAAAAACATATATTCTGGGAATATTATTTGAGAAGCAAAGATTAGCAACTTATATATTCCTCTTGAAATCAATAACATTTGAATGCAAAAATATCGCATAAATTGATCATTAACACTGCTTAATGAAATAATCGTAAGCAAGGCAGATTTCTTTGAATCACATTGATTTAAATCCTTCATTTTAATCACAATTTAAATCAGCAACTAAGATTTGCTGATGTAGATAATTGATGCTAATCTTGTTTTGCATTTGTATTTTACTTTAGAAAAAGGTCATTTTTATGACCTGGAATAATCTTTAACAAAAATAAATTGTCAAACAGCACAAAGATTTCTTCTTCTTCTTGCTTGTCTGGTTGATATATGATAAATGAAAAAAAATTAGTTTAGGTTTTGACCAGTTTAAAATATATCTATTTAGAGTTTTAAATTTGTTTTGTGGTAGAAAATGGTTAAGGATTCATTTGGGTTTTTTAAAAAAGTTTACTTTTTTCTTTTAGGATTTCTTGTGTTTTCTCTCATGCAGGACAGAAACTAGAATGCAACTCAAAACATACAGTGATATTTTAAGTATTTTTCCTGAATTAAATAAAGGTACTATGAAATATGATGGACACGTATATAGAATAAGAGGTATCAAATATATTAAAATGTTAAATGACTAATTTTTTTAAAGAAAACAATTTATTACGATGTTTAATATAGTTTCTGAAAACAACAGGCCAAATTTAAAAAAAAAAATTTATATATTTAATCATATAGATGATGACTGCTGTATTTTCAAAATCACAGTATGGATTTGGTGTATGTTTATGTATATTGGAAAATTTCACTTGGATATAAGTCTGTGGTTTAATACCTATGTAAGCTAAAAACAGCTCTGTGAGAGCCCTTTCTTTCACTTTTAAAAAATATTTCCTGATTTTTCCCATGACTATATATTGGTATACTGAAAGAGAAAAATAATGTTTTCAAACCCAAGGCCATCTTGCCAATCTCAAACACAAAAAAATTACTGTGTGTTTGCAACTGAAACGGAGATCAAACGTATTTAAAGCAAAAGCTCTCTGCACTGTGTACTTTTATTAAAATAGATTAAATAATATTATATAAGCTGAAAGTTAAGTTACTCAGTACCCGTCATCACATTGACCTTAAAATTAGGTATTTTCCCTTTAACTTTTTGTGAACACTCCTGGATAGTTCATTGATTGTTGCTTTGCATTGTTATGTAAAAAGGCAATCAATAAGCCAATTCTGTTGTCCTTTTGTAACCACTGCTCATGTGTCTCACTTTGGTTATTAAACATGGAGACGTGAAATGTCAGTGTTGTTACCTATTTAACCTTTTCTGTTACAGGAGGATTCTGTACATAATACAGCACAAGTCTGTTTCTTATAGCTAAAAAATGCTTACTAATTAATAATAGAACCAGGAATCAATGACTTTATGGCTACCCAAAAAGATTAAGAAACAGATGTTATGTGGCCAAAAAGCCTAAAAATCAAATTCTGGTTGATGATCCTAATCTTTCTCTATGACAGAACAGCAGACCTCATGAATACAAAAGTTATGGTAATTGTCAAGTTATCCAGACATAACTTTCAAAAAAGCTCACTCACACTTTTCTAACCAAGATGATTAAAAATCCATGAAATCTTATAAGTGGCTGAATAATCAAAGACAAAAATGATCTCATAATCAGTTCAAATTGTAATCGCGGGTGGTCTGATTCATACTGGCCCTTCTTTGGGGAGGATTTGGACCAAATGAAATCCTGAGGTCCCTTCCAACTGAAATAATTCTTTAGTCCTGTGCTATTATGATACTGGAGCAGTATGCAAGGATGTTGGAAGGTGGGGCTAAAATTAAGAGTGTTCTAGGTGGGGCTAAAATTAAAAATGTTCTTGCATCAGTTCAGTAGAAAGCGCAAATGTATTTCATGCTGTGTTGTACTGAGGAACTGACTGAATGATGTCCTGAAACCATTTTTGCCTGTTGCTTTGGTGATTCACTGGTTAGTAAATATACTGAGTTTGCAAGTATAGTGTGAAAATTTTGTGTTATTGCCAACTCAATTGTTGGAGCATTCTGACTGTCATCGGGCTTTAAATCAACAGGATGTGAAAGGTATTTTTAGATTATATATATCATTATGGAGCCTCATTCTTAGGATCAAAGATTCAGAGGAAAATGCCAAGAAATGTGCCAAAGGAAAACAGCTGTTTGGGAAAAGTCCTGTTGAAGCTACTTAGATAAGTAAAGCTAATATACTTCCACATGACTCCGTAATATTTAGAAGTATATTTTTTGCATATATAAATACCTAGTCGATTGTGCAGTCAGAACATATACATTACCATTAAAAAATAGTCATATAGTTTATATTTAAAAGGTTACAAACAATCAGCTCTAGGATTTTAAAATTTAACTATATTATTCATGTTCAATGAAAGTTCCATGATGTATGGAAGAGCATAAAGGGTCACTTAAATTGTAAGAAATATGGTGTTTGGGTAATTAGGAGGCATAAACCTAAATCCTTTTATGATACTCATTTCTATTGAATTAAAATAAGGAAGATTCAGATAATTATCTGAATAACAATGAGCACTGGGTTAAGCTGGTAAGTCGAAGACCTGTATGAACTGAATTCAAATATGTGAGATGTACCATCTATTGATATTTAATCTTTTTCTCCTTCCTGGCTTTTGTAAAAGTTAGAAGTGAATAGATATGCTGAAAGTAATGTTTACCTTTTCCCTCATGTCAGTAGGAAAAAAGAACTTTCCCAATAATCAGATAAATGGATTTTAGGCATTTTTTTTATGCACTCTAAATTACAAGAACACTAAAAATTAAATATTATAAACTGCTTAATATCTGAAACGTCTGAGGCTGAGATATATGGCAATACACCGCTGCACATATTAACTCATCTCCTTTGCTCATGGTGTCTTTCCCTATTCATGTACAATGCACACAGTAGCTCTGACTTTGGCTTTGTGCTTTTCCTTTCAGGTTTGGATACATTCTTCATAAGGACGATCCCATGCTCCAGAAAATTGACCTAGAAACGATGTCATACATCAAGACAATTAGTTTAAAGGATTATAATTGCATTCCTCAGTCACTGGCTTATACTCATCTTGGAGGATATCTTTTTATCTGCTGTAAGCCTGACACCACCGGGGCAGTCCTACCGCAGCTCATAGTGGATAGCGTTACTGATTCCGTGATTGGATACAATGGCGACGTGACGGGCGCGCCACATATCTCCCCAGATGGACACTACCTTCTCAGCATTGATGATGCAAAAGGCCTCATGAGGATCCAGTCCATCACAGTGAGAGGAGAAATACAGGATGCATTTGACATTCACACTAATTTGCACATATCTGATGTAGCTTTTCAGCCATCCTTCACTGAAGCTCATCAATACAATGTCTACTGCAGCTCCAGCACACAAACTGATGTTCTCTTCATGGAGCTCTCCTCTGGCAAGGTTAAGATGGTGAAGAGTCTGAAGGAGCCCATCAAGGCGGGCGAATGGCCTTGGAACAGTAAGAACCGTCTTATAATAGACAGTGGCCTTTTTGGTCAGTATCTCATGACCCCTTCCAAGGAATCTCTGTTTATCCTGGATGGACGGCTCAATAAGTTAAATTGTGAAATCACTGAAGTTGAGAGAGGCAACACAGTAATTTGGGTTGGAGAAGCATAAGAATCTGTGTTAGATATTTACTGAGTTAATAGTTTTACAGTACATTGCACTTAAATTACACCATTCTTCAAATTTACACAATTTTAATTTTAAATTGTTAGACCCTTCTATACCTGTTATTTCTTTGACATGTACACAATTTGAATCAACTTCCACATAAAAGTGGCTATTTGATAATGGTACTCCTTATTAATTATAAACTGAGATTGTGTTGTTTGACTGAAATAACTAAATATCGAAATTTGTTATAAGTATAATAAATTATTGTAAAAGAAGAAGGAGGGAAAAACCAACCAAAAAAGCTTCAGGGAATTTAATATGATACTTTGCATTTGTAAATGGAAGACTTAAATATGATTCAAATTTTGTTTTGTTTTGCTTCAGACACAAAGCAACAGCTGTTGTACGACAACCTTTGACTCCTTAAGCTGAAATGTTATGTCCTGTCCGGTCCACTGTTAAATCTTTTTGTGCCTTGAAGCGAAAGTCTCACAAGAAAGACAAACATAAAAATTATGAAATTTATTCCCACTGTGGCTACAGGATTGCTTGTCATTGGAAAGAAAGTTTTGCTACCAAATTCCTGGTGTCAAGTTGTGCGACATACGTGGACAGGAAAAAAAAAAAAAGAGAAATTATATTTGCAGTGTTTTCTGATCACTGCATTTTGGAGTTTATTTTTATGGTTTCTTAGTTGAGAAAGCTGCTTGTAGAAGCTTAACCTTTTTTTAGAAAAAAATAGATGTTAGGTTTTTCAGCTATCACAGAGTGGCATCAGCAAGGAGTTTCAGGTCTACTGAAGAGAAATATTGCACATCCTTTCAGAGTATACCATATTCTAAAAACCTGGCATCACTAAACTTCACTTATATCATTGAGGAAACTGTTAATTAAAAATAAAGAAAATGCATTTTAAGAAAACGAAAATGCAAAAAACTGAAGTCTACAACCAGTAGATAATATTTTTGCTTATTCATTGTACCATTGATTCTTATTTGTTAAAACATTTGGTTAGCTCAACAGGTTTTCTAGTCCATGCATCCAATTGGATTAGTGAAAAAAAAAAAACCAAAAAAGAAAAAAAAAAAACGCAAACAACAAAAACTTTGTATTTTTTATAGTTTGTTTACTTAGTATTCTAACACTGGTTAAACATGTAAATGGGAAAAATAAGATTCCCGTAAGTAGAATAATAAGTCAGTAGAAAGCCAGCAGTGAACATTTATCCAGACTCAGACCGATGATTTAGAAGTTTGAGAGTATTTTTATTTTTATTATGTTTTTGCTAAAGAATGCTTATAAGCTCTTAAACTGACCTCCATTTACTGAAGGCAATCAGAAAAAAATATCTTTTTTTAAACAAAGTTTTACTGCAATTTAGATTGTGTAAAATTGCTTAGAAATCTGGAATTTTCTAGCATTGTAATCTTGTGTGCATTGAGCATTCTGCCCTGTGTGGTACAGTAGATCTCTCTCTAGCTTGAGCGAACCTCCTGGTAAGTAGATTTAACTGAGATAAAATTTTGCTTACATTTCTAGCTACTGAATCTGTTTTCCTTTTTAAGAACTCTTCTCCATTGTGAACAAACAATAATCATGTAAACTGTCTGTTACTCAATTGCAGTAGTCTGTCTCATGCATTTTTTGTTCTGTAATTTAAACCACGTGAATGTTCTGTATGTAGAAAATGCTTGACAAAAGGAGAATAAACCCCATAAATTTTAAACAGTCCTGACTTTGGTGAATCGTCCAAACAGCCACACTGAGCTGGCAAGTAAAACTGACTATTCAAAAGCACTCATTATTTTATATAGATATATGAAAATAGATGTATTTTTATATATTCAAAATAATATGCAGTTGGAAAGAAATTTTTTTAGAAAAGCTTAAGTAACTGAAAAAGTTTCCTTTGGCTGCTACGAAGAAAAGCTCATCTATTAGCAGAAGCTAATCTATTAGCACATCTAAAGCACAAGTACAGGCTGAGTGGAGAAAGGATTGAGGCAAGCCTTGGGGAGAAAGACTTGGTAGTGTTAGTGGATGAAAAGCTCAATATGACTCAGCAGTGTGTGCTTGCAACTCAGAAATCCAACTATATCCTGCTCTGCATGAAGAGAGACATGACCAGCAGGTTGAGGGATGTGATTATCATTATTTGCCCTCAATAATTCTACTTATTTTTTGACAATATTTTCCAGACTCTGTGTGTAAACAATGGTCACAACTTCTCACCATTATTTTTTCAGTGAAGTTAAACAAATATTTGATCACCATGGTTGCTTTCGTAGCTCTTACAGTTGAAGTTCCGCTTTCTCAAATACAGATGGTCTGACTGAAAGCTTTAATCTAAATGAGGGGAAGAGCTGGAACCTCTTTCCATTTTTTCCTAGCAGCTCTATGAGGAAAGCTGGTGTAAAGGGGCTTTTTCAACCCAGAGAGGTAATGTCTTCAGGGAGGCCTAAGAGCAGCGTGCCAGTACCCATGGGAGGTTATAAAAGAGACAGGATTAGATTCTTCACAGCTGTGCGTAGCAGGAGGACAAGACAGCAGCATAAATTAAGAGTTTCAGACTGGATATAAGGAAAAGCTGCAGTGACATTCAAGCATGGGAGCAGGTTTCTTAGAAGAGACTATGCAGTCTCCATCCTTGGCATTTCTTTACATCTGTCTGGATTATGCCTGTCTGACCTTTAGTGGAACTGGCTGTGACTAACAGAGCATTAGACTCGAGGCTTGCCAAGGGCCCTTCAAACTTCAGTTGTCTTGTGATTCTATCATTATGACTTGGGGAGGGAAACAATAGGAGACTTAATTTGTTTTAGTTGTTTAAGTTTCTGATTGAGTTTTATGCAAAACCTGCAAGTGTTATGGTTTGGCTGAAGTATGGCCTAAGCAAAACTCGAAAAACAGTATGTTTTGTCACTTGAAATTCTTTGCTCTGTACATCTCACTTTAAACCAAGGATATTCTCATTTGAAATCTGGAACACGTTTCTTGGATTCCAGGAAATCCCAAGCTGATTGTAGAACTTGCACAGGATGAAATATGCAGAGGTAGGTGCTCCTTTTGATGTATCTGAAAAATAGCTGTGGCAGAGGGAAGGAGGACTTGAGAAAACCAGATAGATAAGATCTGTAGATAGGATCTCTTACCAGTCTGAGTATGTGCCCAAATGTGAACATAACCATTTAAGTGTATCCTTAGTCTCAGCTTTTCTAGTAAAATTGTTCTAGGCATTTATAATATAGTTCAGTAGTAGAATAAAATTATCTGTTAACTTACTAATCAGTTTGATATAGGAGAACTTACGTCATAACTATGGTCATGTCTTCGAAGGAAACACTTCAATATAGAGAAAGTCCCGTTCACCTCTCATCAGTTTGTCCTTGGCATTTTGGTCTTCATCTTAAGCAGTTCCTAAAGAAACCTACTGAAAACTTTGTTTTGAGGTTAGCAACTAAAATGTAGAACACATAGGATTAAAAAAAGGACATATTTAAACATTATTTAGCTGTAATGACCCATAAGTATGAATTAAATTTTTTGTGAATACTGTTGTTAAATGAGGAAGAACAGCCTTAACTTCATATCTAAAAATCCTAATTTCAGCCAAATTCAGAAAGCGACAAGATAGAGCATATGAGGTGAGAGGGGAAAAAGTCTTTCTGTACACACATACACTAATTAGAGAGATGTGAGATGGAGCCCAGCAGTTGAGAACCTTTGGACTTGCACCACACTGACAGTGTTTCACTGTGACCACTCTCCTCACAAATGGAGGAAGACTCGGAGGAGAAGGGCAAAAATAATGAGCTCAGGGAAGAATGTCAAGGATGACCAATTATTGTAAAGAAAGCTGCATTTTTAGGGGGACTGAAAAGTAAACTTTGTCTTAGATACACAACTCTACCAGTGAGTCATCAGGTTGTATAAACAGCTTTCCCTGGGATAATTAGTGGAGATTACTATTCTGAGCTGGCCAGAGCAGTGTGGGGGGAGAAAGTGTACGTGTGGCTCTACCTAATGTTAATTTTGAAAACTGGCCAGCTGAACTTCAAAGAGAGTAATGGGCTTGACCTGTTTCAACCCTTGTACTCCTTTCTGGTGACTTGACACACCCAGCACCATGATGATGAGAATACAGGGACCGGTAATGGAACAATGTTTGCATGCTGATTCAACTGCATATTGCAATAGCTACATCGTGCTTCTGCTATGATTTCAGTGTGCTGCTGTAATACTCTACTAAATCAAAGTGCCATGAAATAACAATTAAATCAAGTAAATTTGGTATTAAGCTTCAAATCCTCCGATGTAGAACCTCTAAAAGAACCTAGTCAGAGGGTGTCAGACTCCTACCTCCACACATTATCAATCCGTTTTATGTAATACTGGAGTTCAAAAAAAAAAAAAAAACCAGCGCTTAGAGTGCTTCATGATATCACCATAATAATTAAATTTGGAAGAAAGGGGCGAAATCTTACTTATGCTGATGCTAGGACTTATTTTGCAGTCAATGAGTATAACACAGAACACAGTAAAGGCAACAAAGTGTGGTGAGCTATTTCCTTGTTATGTTGAGGAAGGAAGAGATTCTGATGGGTCTGTAATCTGAGAGTTAAGAGATCATCATCTAAGATATGTTTACATTCCTTAGCACAGGTAATTCAACTTCCAGATTGTTCGAGTGGTTTTATGTTGGGGTGGTTCTGTTTGGATTTGAGGGGGTTTTGATTGGTTTTTTGTTGGATTTTTTTGGGGGAGGAGGGGGGCAGAGATGTTTGTTTTGTTTAAATAGTAACCTAGAAAGAAATTTTCAGAGAAAGTACTAACAAGACTATGTGTCGAAAATCTATTGACACCAGTGATAAAAATTCGTAAACAGGAGTTAAAAATACATATTAAACTTGAATCTGTCCTGCCTGTCCCCTCTTAGTGGGTTAAATGCCCTGTTGACGTGCCACTACTTTAAAAATGATTTTAAACTGTCTTCAGTGAGCTATCTTTCACAAAGTGTGACAAATTCAGTTACTGATAAAAGACTGAAAGATACTGAAATTGCTTTTTTCTATTTAGAACTAATGCATGAAAAATTGCTTCTTCTAGCTTATGAATATTAAACTTGTTCTTATTTTAATCTAATAGATGAAAAAAATAGCTTTGTGTTACTAGTCACGATGTTAATGTGCTTATTTTTAATCTTCTCAAGGTATGTGTCCTTTACACAAGAATGGACAGTAGTTCTCTCATTTTGCAATGCTTCTTTTTATATTTTTCTCTAGTAATGAAAACTTAGGTATATGTTTTCCTTTTAATTGTAATGTAACCTATGGGGGAAAAAAAAAAAAAGTATTTGTCTGGTAATATTTTTAAGTACTCTCCTTGTATGAGATTCAAGAAAAAAGCAAACCACAATTTGCTATACCCCAGTAACTTCCTGCAGTCTGCCACAAGAAGATTCCTTTCCCCCCTCTTACCCCCATCTCAGTAGACCTATGCTAAATCATTGTTAATATTGCAGCCAATACTGTGAAGAAGTAGAAGCAACAGAATAAGGAAAAATTATTGCATAAATGAGAAGGGAAGAGGAGTTAAGTCTTCAAGTTACAGCAAAATTAGTTTTTAAATGTCTTAATTAAAATTGTAAATAAATATCCATTTTCTCTATGTTGACGGTAAATATTAAGTAAGGAGATACACTTGTGAACTGTACTTGGATACTCGTTCCAAGTAAACTTTCTCCCTATGCTTTGAGAGCAGACCTACATAATTTACTGCTGTTCAGGCTGGACCTCCATATCCTCTCCTCCACCATTCGGTGGCTCCTGCGTCTTTTGTATTTCTAGTTAAGTGGACATCTAGGGTGGCATTCGTGCTATCTCAGAGCCATAGAATCAGAGAATCAGTAAGGTTGGAAAAGACCTTCAAGTCTAACCTTCGACTGAACACCACCACATCAACGAGACCATAAGCACTGAGTGCCATGTTCAGTTGTTTCTTGGGCACTCCCAGGGATGGTGACTCCACCACTTCCCTGAGCAGCCCATTCCAATGCTTAACCACTTTCAGTGAAGAAATTCTTCCTAATGAACCCCTCCAGTGCAGTTTGAGGCTGTTTCCTCTTGTCCTGTCACTGATTGTCTGGGAGAGGAGGCTGAACCCTACCTGGCTACACCCTCAGACAGTTGGAGAGAGTGATAAGGTTACCCCTGAGCCTCTTTTTTTCCAGATTTAACAATCCCAGCTCCCTCAACTGCTCGCCATAGGACTTACTCTCTAGACCCTCCATTAGCTCCAGTGCTTGACACGTTCCAGCACCTCGAAGTCTTTCTTGAAGTCAGGGGCCAAGAACTGGAAACAGTATTCAAGGTGAGGCCTCACCAGTGCCAAGTACAGAGGGACAATCATTTCCCTGGTCCTACTGGCATTAATATGTTATCCTCTTTTACCTTGTAAGCTTAAATGCAACATTTAGCTATGGGAGTGAGCCTCTTTCCCACTAGATCAGCATGACCTTTTGAGTTATACTTGATGCTCAAATCAATTTTGGTTGAAATGATTAATCATTTTCATCTTAAATCAAATTACGTTTCCACAAAATATTGCTTTTACTTTGCCTATTTTGCTAAGCTCTATTTACCTTGAATGACCTCAGTCTTGTGCTAAAGAAATATTTTCCTCCTTCTGACTGTTTTTTAAAACCCAAGTAGAACACCTTTCATTCACTTCACTGAAGAGAGGTGTTTGCCTAATTTTTCTGTGTCTTTTTGTTACTCTGTAGGAGAATGGGTATCTTTGTAGAGCTAGTCTTTTGTACCGCCAAGCAGCAGCGCTTTGTGTGTACCAAGGAGGAAAGCCATGAAAGAGAGGTATCACCATGTCATTCGAGATCTGTGTAGGATACAAAAGCCAGAAGCTCTATAGTACTTTCTCATGTTCTAATGTTAAATCTTATGTTTACCTCCCGCTATTTCACGTGCCAGTTGTGCTGACAGTGCCTTTTGTGGCTGGGACCAAGCAGGTGAAAAATTAGCTTCATTTTAGTACAGGAATCTTCAGTGGTTTTGGGCTCAGAAGGTGGTGAAGACAAGCCTTGGTTCCAAATTTCAAACCAAACCTTACCCAAAACATGGGGTCTAGCAGAATTTCAGTCAATGCTGTCTCGGGCTGAGGAACTTTGCTCAGAGAAGTTAAAATGTTGCTTGAGTTTTTCATTATAATTTTTCATTATCACTTTTAATAATGGTTTTGGCATCCATAGCTTGTAGTTCTGTAGCAGAAATCTCAGTCTTTGTGTCATCTTCCTTTGTGCTGATAGCAGAAATGATTGCATGTTCCCATTTTTCATTCTTGCCCTCATTCTGTTTACTGATGTAAATAAATGAGCATGAGACACAGTAAAGCTATGATGTTCTAAGGGTAGAGGCCTCCTAGGAGGGATTGAACTCCAAGTTACCTACTTGCCATAATGGAGAAAAACTAGAAATATTTGTACATAAATGAAGCCCTTCTTCAAGAAGATCAAAATATTTGATGAGTTTTGCCCTGAAAAATGAAGGGTTTGTGTGATCATCACACATACATGAGAATGACTAATACACTCTCTGGTGTTCCAAAGAGTATTTTTCTGGTTTCCTAAACATTTTAAATGTGCCAAGGACTGAATATTCTCAGTTCAACAAATGTGTGTTTTCATTAAGGCTTTTGTTAATACCATAATACTGCTATTGCTATTTTTTTTTTTTTTAAGTTTTAACTAGAAAACTTATTTTTAAGGTCTACTAAACCCTGTTTTATTTAGAGATTCAGTTACTGACTGTAGATTTTTATTCACTGAGATTGATCATGATTTACAAACCTCACAGAGAGGTGATAATTTAGTAATATGAAAATAACAGAATTAAATTGCTCTGTTGCTTCTCCAAATATACTTCCATTTGAATGACAAGCTTTTGGGGAGTTGAGATCATTATATTCCCACTCTCTCTTTAATCTTTTCATATTGATATGATTCCAAATCATTCTTCAATTCTTCAAATATCTCTTTTTTCCTGACACATAGGCATATAATAGAAAGCAGGAAAATAGAAAACTCTTTTCCTCTTTTTATTCTAAGCTTCAGTAATTCTGAAGAATTTTTCTAAGCATTAGTTTATACAAGTGAACTACATGGTTGAAATTCAACCACTCTGGTGTTCAGATGGTGTTGTATTGCCAGTCATGTCTTCTCTTGTTTTTCAAAGCAATCTTTTTTTTGATTGTGACACTCAAAATTATAAAAGTTTTGAATAATTATATGTACCTGAGAACCATTTAGCTTGTAGAACGAGCATAATTTTGTAATATTTGCTTTCACACTGACCAGAACAATTATGAAGCCTTTCCTTTACATAAAAAAAACCAACTTAATTTCATCTGAGTAAAATGTCTTTTTAGTATCTAAAGTCAGGATTTCACAGAGTCCAGTTACATTTTACCTATAACACGGTTTTCCCTTTCACTATCCATTGAGTAACAAAGTACATTTACATCAACGAACTCCAGCAGCAGACAGTGAATAGAGAGGATGATATTAATGTTGTGATTAGTGGTGGTCACAAAAAAATTCTTAACAAAGAAAGTTATCTAGGAAAATAGAGAAATATTTTAGAATTTCAGCTACTCTCAAACCATTAGTTTAGAGTGCCCATGGTATAGGAGGAAGTCAAAAGAAGATAAGTGACTATATGCTTTTCTATGGACATTTTGCCTTCTACTTCAAAATGGTATCGGGTATTACTGATTTTAAACAATGTAATTCTTCTGGCTTTTTCAAGTAAACCTATTTTTAAGGATGTCATAGATGACTAGATAATTGCCATAAAGTGCTATTAATTAAGAGTATTTAATTTTCCTTTATAATTTTAAACCATGTGTTAAACTGCTTAGAGATTTTCCTTCTCAGGAAGGTTGCTTTTACCAACAGTTTACTTTGTGCATATAGTTTATCCACTGTCTTCTCATAAACAATGATTCCATCCAGAATATTTGTTTTAGTGACTTCTAAATATTAAGTAATACTTTTTGTCTGGGCAGAATAATGCGCTCTGCCTTGCTCCTGAAAGTTTAAAGAAGTCATTTAGTTCAAAGTTCTATTAACTCCCTTTCTCTTGAGTGAAATGTTGATAGTTCTCAGTTCAAGAAAGGTCCCTCTATCAGGAAATTTTTGTCAGCAATTCTCAGAGGAATTGTTTTGGCATTGTATATAAAATCCTTAAAGCAAAGTATTTGATAGGCAAAATAGCATATTTTTTTCTTCTGGCTGTTTGATAGATATTGTTACATCCGTAGATAAACAGAAGCAGCATTTGGGAAGAGTAAAAACCTTAAAACACCTTTCTTTCCTTACTGATGTTCATAAGACTATGTTGATTGGAGAGTGGCGACATACAGTTTATATCTTTAAAGAAGTCTGAGCATTTTGGATCACAGAAAAGAGTTGGAGAACAATTTACTTTTATTTAACCTGTTTTTCAAGTGCATTTAAACCAAGACAGACATTTAATGCCCTTCAGGTGTTTGTTAACTAGGACAGGAAAACACCCTTGGCACACTCCACTGGCAAATTCAGATCCTGAACAGACCTGAGAACAAAACATAAAAACACAGAAAAATTTAAGAGAATAAAAACGTATTTTGCTGTTACAGTACTTAGTCTGCTTTAAGAATCACAAAGAAGGTGGGGGGTTATTCCTGTTACCAGATATTAGACAGTATTCTGCTTGGATTCCATCTGCTGCTTGGTGTGATTTAATTGATTTTAGTGAAGTTGTTCTTGTCTTCCAGTAGGATAAATTAGACTCAATTTCAACTTCGTTTCTGAAAGTGCTGAATATCCAAGATTTGTGGAGAATTAAGGAAGTCTGTTGTATTTTGAGAAGAGTGCCACAGAGCCACGCACTACAGAGTCATTACAGAGCAGAAACACGATGGTTTAATCCAAAGCAGACATGATGTGGGGATGTCCATGTTGTCTCCAAATGAATTGAATCACACATTTGTATATCCTAGATTGCTGAAGGGTAAAATTTATCACCAGACTTAACTGTCATCTTGGTGTTTACATGTGCTTAATATAGTTTGAGCGTTTCTGTAAAGAAACAAAAATGATGGAGGACTGGACTGAAACAGAACTTAGACTGAACTTCGGAGATGGAAGTGGCATTCAATGCCACAGATGAAAGCCCTGGATCCTCTGATGCAGCATGGGGAGAGTCGGTGTCTCAGGAAGAAACTTGAGAGAACCCATTGAGCTGAATGGGCTTTCTTGTTTTACTCATTCCAAAATAACTAAATTAGTGGGCAATTTCCAGGCTTTTGTATTTTATTGAATATTACAGATGGATTTTTATTAATTTGATCAGGTTGCTTATGTTAGAACAGTATCAAGGACAAGGTAAGAAGCCCCTGCAGGATTAGACCCCACCATTTGTGTGACAGAAGGAGCCTACTCTCTGCTGACATGGGTCTGAAATAAATCCTCAGATTGCTTAACATTGTGGGAATATAGTCAGATCTTGATATGCCCAGAAACACACACTTTGTCATCTGGAAAATATGTTGGATGAAGCTGACATGCACAGGAGAATTTAGAGGCCCAAGTAATGGAGGCAAGTAAGCACAGATGGAACTAAATTTTGTACTCAGGCATTTTATATGTTTCATAGGTATAAACTTAGAACAATTGGGAACCCAGTGAAATTTACAGCACGTAATGGAAGTTTTATGAGAAAAGAGAAGTGTATTAAGCATCAAAATATCGTGTGCCTCAGCAACCCTGTCACAAACTAACTTTTCAAATAAAATATGTACAAATTCTAACCAACGTAGTCCACATGTTACTACTATAAGCATAAACTAAGCAAAAATTTTCTTCTATTTATAAGACATAGGTATTGTGCCTGATCTCAAGGCAGGTCAAGCAAGTCCTGACCAATCCTGATCCCTGAGGTTTATAACACCGAATGAAAAAGTACTGGGAGAAACAATGACAAACCAGAAAACTAGTTCAGTTTGTTTCCCCTTTTTAAGCAATGTAAGTGACAATATGAAAAGAAGCTGAGCGAGCTTTGTGCTACTTCATTGCAATAGCTGCCATTTGGTTTCCACACTCTTGCAGATTATTAGCAAATGCCAGAGTTTCTAAGAATTGCTCCTCAGCTGCACAAAGTAACTATTGTGGTTTTCCTCTTAACTCTGGAAAAACATGCAAACAAGGCCCTGGAAGCACGAAATAATGGGACTTCTTCAGTTTGGTACATTTATAGCGTCAGACTCCAGTTAAAAATTCGGTATGACTGAGACAAACAAACTTTAATTGGCTTACTGGAAGCCTCAGTCACAGTAGTGGAACTGTTCTCACTGTTAGCATTCCTTTGTTTTATAAAATCTGAAAGATTTTCTTTTTCTCCATAATATTCTCTCTTGCTAATACCTGAATTGGAGCAGTGTGTGGCTGTATGCCATGTCTCATTTTTATGCTGAGCATACACATTATGTGACATTCTGAGGCAAACACCTTTATCCTGGAACCCCACAAGTACTCAGTGGGATCCGCTGGCCTGCTCAGTACACAATGCCAAATTGTCTCTAAATCTGTCAGCAACTTTTTTCATAGTCTCAGGCAAGATGTTACCAGGAGGATCTTTCCAGTTTCTCCTCTTTACTGTTCCTTCTTAATATACCCTGAAGAAACCAGCAAGGACAGTTTTTTCTGAGAAGGAAAGAACTCACAAACACAGACCTTTGTGAGCCCATTTATAGCTGGACTCAATGATTTTAAAGGTCTTTTCCAACCTAAATGATTATTCTAGCAGCTTTGAACTTCTCCATATTAAGAAGATTAGAAATAATCTAAAAATAAAAATAGAGATTAGAAATAAATTGAGATTTTGACAGGACATTTCATTAACACCTTTTACAATGGCATTAATATCTCCATGTATCTGTTGGAAATACCAAAAATTACTATGTTCTAGGGCACCTTTTCTATAGCTTTCTCCTCATCAATGAATTTGGGCTAGCCTACATTTAACTAGTATTCCTCTGCCTTTCTAGTTTTGTGCAAAGTCCTGAACCACTGCTCTTGGGTTTCTAGGCACCACACAGAAGCAGTGCACTGTTAGAATTTGACTATTTCTGTTTCTCCACTCATTGCACTGTCCATGGCTTTTTGTACAAACCTTTAATCAAGAGTTCTGCTGGATTCAGCTTTTCAGGGAAGCTCTATGAGGGATTACTGCTCTCTTGACCCAGATCATGCTGTCATGAGTGAAATGTTAGAAGCTCTTCATTGCTATAAAAACTGAGGTAGCCTTGCAAAGAGGCAGAACTTGAACATTTCAGGATGGGGAAAGTCAAACTCAAATGTAGGTTACCTGTCTCCACAGCTAGGCTGTATTTTAACTTGTGTTTCTAGGATTATGCTTTTAGACTTTACTAAAATGCACTTTGTTAAAATGTTTGGGGGTTTTTAGGTCTTGAATAATAAAATCCCATTTTTCTTCTGTGAGGTTATATGAGGTAATTGGCGGCAGCCAGGTCAGCCACTATGCAGTCAGTCTAAGTCTGAGTAGACTCTGTCTTAGCATCTTCTCCGATCTCTGGAGAGTTTTACTGAAGGAACAGAGTGCTGGATTGACTTTTTTCCATCTTTACATTCATGTGGCACTCTTTTGTGCTTTTAGATTTGTTGAAGCTTAGTAACTGTCATCACTGAAAGGAATTTCAATTAAATATATGCGAAGGGGTTTTTTCCTGCAACTGACATTTTACTTTTTGCATTACTCTACAAATTTCACAAGAGAGTTTGCTTGAATGACTGATGCATGTATGACTGAAATTGTTTAAGAACAGCAAGTTGTGTTTCTTGAAATAATGTTTTTCCCTTTTCTTTTTCCCCGGTCTTCACCAATCCATTTTGCTTGGAATGTGTTTTCTCCACAGAAAAGCATGTTCTAAGAATGAGAATTCATAACAAAATATCAAGGACAGGTTGAATGGAGCTCTGAGCAACCTGGTCAAGTAGAAATTGTCCCTGGCTAAGGCAGGGGGGTTAGAACTAGATGATCTTTGAGGTCTCTTTCAACCTCAACCATTCTATGACAAGAAACGTGTTGTTGTACGTACTAAATGTTAGAATAATTCCTTTAGGTCTGTATGTAGAATTAAAACACTTTTTGCACTTCACTGTGAACTCGCATACAGTTCTGCGTGTGACCAGTATGTGATTTTCTAATATAACCTGCTTTTTCATTGGACATATCAAACATGAAATGCATTCAATAGTATCTGAGCTTCCAAATTCATATCCAGTCTACATAGAAATTCCTGATTTATCATATCAAGTCCGGTCTTTTTTTGTTTGTTTGTTTATTTGTTTTTTCCAGATGTGCACTACTTCATTTTAGCCATCAACACAGTGGTAAGTTATCATTTAGCAGGAGTCAGATGTATCCCTGGAGAAGCCGTTCCCACGTGAAGGCTCGAAGGCGGCATGCTCAGTGAACAACACTGCCATCTAGTGCGACATCAGCACCCATCCTTCCCGTGTGGACGGCATGAAACCTCCGGTGCTTGGTGCTTGCAGCACCTCAGGAGGCATCTCTTGGAGCAGTAACTTGGATGTGACAATTTCCAAAACAAATCCCACACCTAAGTTTCTTGTACAGTGATCCATATGTTCAGAGAAAATTAATCTCAATAATTTTAAAGCACAAAAATTTCTGCTTCAACTCATGAGACATTCAAGTCATGGTAATTTTTAAATGTGTGAGCTTGTGTAGGCTTTTGTTTGGGTTTGTGGAGTTTTTTGCCAGTATTACTTTTTTTTTTTTTCCCCCACCTACAGAGTGCTTTAACTGCCATAATACATTTTTTACGTAACTTTCTGACCTCACAATTTTAATCTCTTGTTCAGATCCCTCCATTTTTTTTTTTTGCTGCATCCTAGGCCTTGTTCAATGATTTTCCTCTTTTCAAACTATAATGAGTGAGCAGTCAAATTCTGTCATTGCATAATCTACTGAAGTAATTTGCTCTTTCAGTGAGCTTCACCTGACCATTACTGACATATTTTCCCTGACAGAAGAATGGCAAATATGACCTTTTCCGTGACTAATAAAAGGCTACAGATTTTGTGTTGACCTGATTGTGGAGCTCTCGGGACTTGTCTGGACTTGCCTTGGCCTGAGCTGCTTTTATCTCCTTTTAATAATTCTCTGTCTAATTCCTAGCTTTAGTTACCCCCTGTAAACTTTAATGTAAAAGTCTATCAGACCAGGTTATTCGCTCTTTGCCTAAAGAGCAGTAGCCCCTTATGGCAAATAAAGTTGAAGGAGGCTATGGTGCAATTTTCAAACTTCACTTGGGAATCAGTGAAAGAAGCAGACCGTGATGAGAAAGCACGTAAAGATAGTCCCAGCTGAATGCCAGCAGTGAGGCAGAAGGGATCCTGTACACACACCTGAACTGAAGCCCTATTTGGAAACAACTCAGGATGTTGACAGCCTGCCACCACTTCCCTGCTTGATAGAGATAAGTACAATCGACCCTGGGACGCAATAGATGTTAACAGCGAACACAACACCAAAGAAAAAGTAGTTATTCGTTAAGTGTTGAATAACAATCTTAACGACATCGATAGTAAGGCTTTTCAGTATGAATTTGGACTATAACTTGGTATTACTGTAGCAAGACTAATTGCTTCTATTTTATTTAGACTGGTAACATTATTATTAGGTTAAAAATAAATTCTTGGCTCTGTATAAACCTTTATGGGGTTTTTTTTGGCCGTAACAGTTCTTTGAGTATAACATACCCATAACAGGCATTATCAACTCTTTTTGGAACTGAAAAGATCTATTTCATCTTTCATCTGATTTCTGTACATTTCATCCTTTCACTATACCTGAAAACACAATTAGTCTGCAAGACCTGTCTATAGTAACTTCCTTCTATTGAATAGTTAAAATTGATTATATAGCATATCAATACCAAAGGAGAAAAGACTGGACGAGCATTTTGGACTGTAAAGCACTTATTAGTTTTGGTTTATGAAATTCCTGGAATAAAAACTAGGTTTTCTATGAGATCTGTAGTGCTAATTCTATCTCCTTTAATCTAACTTCTCTTAACAAGCATCATTTTCATCTTCTAGTAGCTGGAGGCATAAGTGGCAGCACTAAGAATCAAGTGTTGATCTACCTGATTTATACCTTCCCCAACTATACCATTTGGGGTTTTAAAGGACAGCAATGTTAAAAAATCTTTTTTGAAAAATCTCATCCAAATACAATGTTTGTTATAAATTCCACAGACTTATACAAATGGGTTATTTTATTTTGACTCCAGTTCTTTAACTGTTCCAGCATTTGAAAATAAATTAAATCACTATATAAATTCAATCAGTCTTTTATAAAATGAAAGTCCATGCAGTTTTCATAAGTTCAAAAGTTTGGGGGATAATTATTTTCAAGAACGAACAAAGAATTTCAGGTATGAAACATAGTTCCATCCCTGTGTTGTGCACAAGTCAAAAAACCAGAATGTTTAGCTCTTGAGAATACTAAGAGGTTTTCTTAAAACTTAATGTCTTAACATCTTCTAGATGCTTGAAAATATCTGCTGTCGGGTTCCTAAGGCAAGTAGCATGAATTCAATCCAGTATCTGAAGAAGGAGCCATTAACAGGCGGTTTGTCATACACTGTAAACTCTTTCTTCTGGAAGCTCTTTGCAAGAACTTTGCTTGGCATTCGCAATTGCTGTCATGATGAATGATGTGTCATCTTTTTCCTTCTCCCTGCTTTGCTGGAAAACTGTCCTAAAATTCTCAGCACTGTGCCACAACTAGAAACAGTGGAGTAGTTCTCAAGAATTTTCATTGCAATAATTATTTACCTATATACCTACCTACCTTTTGGCCCTGCCTCTGAAATGAAAGATGAGCAGAGGGTAGGGATGGGATGCAAAAAGGGGAGGACTGTTCAGGATCTTTTTATGCTGTTGAAGATGAAATTGAGATTCTGGATTTTCAATTCTCTGTAATTTACTACCATACTCAAAAAATTAGCAACTACAGATTTGCATGAGAAAGACAACCATTTTCCTGAAAAAAAGTTTGTATTGCTACTACAGCAAAATATTTTGTCCTCTAAATGTTCCTCAGTCTTGCATAGAGGTAGAAATTTCTGCAAAACCCAAACTAATGTGTAACTTAAAATGATGTAGCCAGAGCCCCAGAATTCAATCCAGCTGAATTGAGCTGTGAGTTGTGAGCTCATCTGCCTCACAACTTTTTTGTTCCAGGTATCATAGTCAAAATCACTTAAAACTCACCCTTTCTGGAGTGAAAAAAACCAACCAGACAAAAAACCCCCAATGAAACAAGACAGTATCTTTTTCAGAAATGCAGTTACACAGCAAAAAATTTGCCTGATAGATGAACTTTCAAGGCTCCTTCACTGTAAGGAAATTAGAAACCAAGATTGTTCTCTTTATCTATTGTTGGTGAATTAAATTTGAGGTGAGTTTTCCTCTCACTAATACAGTAGTATTCAAACTTTATTTGGATAAGTGACAAGTGAATAATCTGTTTAGCAGAAGGTGCCTGAGTTCTCAGAAACCCTTCAGGACTTGTGGAGTGTCAAAGAGAAGGGTTAAATCAGGGCATTCAGATATGAAACATGCTGCAGGTGCTAGCTGTAATGACATCCTGCAAACCTGTCTCTCAGATTATTCCTTTAGATAAAAGTAAATGTGTATACATATTTTAGAGTGACATCTGTAATAACCTCTTTTTTGATCGCAATCATATATTTTATTCTGTATGATCCTAACTACTTTCTTTATTTCTCTGTCTCAGAGACTTCTGTTTCACCAGCAATTTTCCAGAGTACTGTCTTTAAAGAAAAATCCAAAAATGTCACAAAGTAAACCTTGCCTAACAAATTCTTAATACTTTAAAAATATGGTTAAACCTAATTTTATGAAACTGATACCAGACTATTTCAGAATCGGAAGTCCCTTTGTCATAAATGCACAATTTTCCTTTCTGATTAGATTCATCTGTTTATATACTGCTTCTGGATCAAAACTTCAGACCTGTTTGTGAAATGGCATGGAGAATTAACATCCCTGTTTTTCCAATAGGTGTTAAAAATAATGCTTTCAATCAGGTCTCTAGTTCAGAAAAGCCCTAAATTCTAATCAGAAGATGGAAAAGATTTCTCTACTTCCCCCTGTTTCTTAGCAATGAGTACAGTCTTCTATTAAAGCAGTACATTATATTAGATTAATCTTTGCTATGAGTCTGTAAGAGTTCTTACAACTACTAGAACACAAGAAAAACTGACTTCAGCTTTTTCCCATTAGTGTGGATAGTCTAAACTATGGTACCACATATGAACTTCGTGGAATCAAAAGTAAGAATATCATATCTTTGTGCTACCAATGTCATACTTTATTACAGCATACTCAAATTTGAATTTTCAGTAACAAGTTGGGCTTTTTTAGCAAAGTATTTGCTAATCATTGCTTACTGTCTTTGAACAGTGCAGTAGGGAGGGGAAGTATCAGACCTGCTTTCTCACAAGACCTTTTTATTTCTTAGACTGTCTCAGAAATGATTTCAAACATATAGCAGCCTTATTCAGTGTGACCAAAATATCAACAGAACCTTTGTCATTGACAACCAAAAAAAACCCAAAGAAAATTCTTACTCTGCCTGACTGACTCCTTTTATTTATAAAATGCTTTATTGTCCTGTTGGGATGCCAGTGGGATGCTTCATAAATGATCATTTACATAATGACTCCCCTACCCATCATTATGATTAGCAGTGCCAGTTGTTAAGGGTATTTTCTTTTAAAGCAAACGCAAATGCTTTGCTCCTTAGGACTAATTTGTTGACAACATTCCTAGAGCAGGGCACAGCTAAAAAATATTTTTCCCCCTAGACAATTTTCAAGATTTGATACTTTTTTAGGAGACATGCTACCAAGAAAGCATTTTATCAAAGCGCTTCAGAAATCTCTCTAGTCCAGTCTCATATTTGCACTTGCAGTTTGAGAGCAGGCATTGTTATCCTTCACTGAGGTGTGTGTGCTGCCCACCAAGTGAGGGGGTCCTTTCCTTTTGGCAGCTGAACATGGAATGGAGCAGCTGCAAGGCAGTAAATAAGCAATTGCAATGGGGACTGCCTGAGACAACAGCCCCTAGCTTTACTCCGAGCTAAGAAAAAGCAAATATTTGGACTAAAATCTTCTGTAGCTATGTGGAAATCCTTGCCTATTTCTTTTATCTTTGTTGAGTTTTCAAGTACTATCTAGAACCAAGAAACATTTGTTCTACTGAAACCAATGAGTTTTCGTTGAATGTTTGAATCTGAAAGGACAGGGGTTTATTTTATTCATTCATATTTTTCTTAATTAAAGCCATTTTCTAACAGATGTGGTATCTTTGTATGTCTAAATAGTTCACTTGTTACTGACAAGCAGAATTAAATTTATGTCCATTATTTCTATTCACAAAGTATATGGATTTGAAAATTAATTTGTTTAGTTTTTTTCTCTTGGTAAAACAAATAACTTTTAAAGAAAGGAAAGAGGTAAAGATATGCTGAGACTGCAAACTAGGCAGAACTTTCACACTGATCTGCTTGAAGCTTAAAGTTCATTAAAGCTAAACTAGCATTCATTTAAACATTGGTGGCAATGAATTTCTTTCAACAAAAAACATCAATCAACATATAGAAAAAAACCAAAAATAATTATTTTCATCCCAAAACTCCACCTTGATCTTTCTTTTCCCACTGTTTATTACTTCTGGTTTCTAGTCCCAGCTCTGTTTTCCAAATCTCGTTATCCACACCTGTGATGTGTTTGTTTCCTAGGGGTGTGAGTGCCCAGCTGAAGTTGTTCAAGTACTTTCAGAAAGAAGGAGGACTCCTTTCTCTCCAGGAAAAAAAGCTTGTTCCACAGGTTTTGTTTAATCTCCAAGAACAAGCTATACCACAAGTCTTGAAAGATTTCCTACCTGGGACTGAGTGACTGCTCTTTTCCTGATCAGCTGTTGTACAAGGAACAAAGCGTATGGCTACAGATGAGTTACAAAGACCCTTTCTGTGGCAGCAGGATGTTAAGGTAATTGCATGATGAGTTTCATGACTTTCTTTTAGAGAGAAAAACGAATCATTTAGCTACAACTAGAAACTTCAAGTGTGTTTAAAATGTGCAGTGAGGTCTGTAGTGATGGATAGACATCTATGTCTGTTTGATACGGGCTGCTGACTTTAATGACATGTGGTGCTCCTATTAGTTCTGAAAAGATGATCAAGATGAGATACTGTGAAATAGGATTAGGCAGTTTTTGCATTAACCTTATACCTTAAACTTTGTGCACCTCCTGGATGTTCCTAGACTGTTTATCTTGCTTTACATAACTTAGACTGGAAACTGGCAGTGATGAAATATAAACAGGTTTTTCCTAGAAGAATTTTTGCTTCCAAATGCTTTCAAAAAGTGTGGCAACCTCTTGAAAAGTATAGCAGTCACTCTATTGACAGCTTGGTGTTTTAGAACAGAATCTGTGAGTGTAGTTGGCAATCTCTTTTTAAGCAATGGGAGACAGAAGAAAAAATTTAAATGGAGAGAAAATAGCAGTAATGAAATTATTTGGTGTGTTGCTAACCCAAACTTGTCAAAAATTGGATACTTTGGTGGTACTAGAAGTTGTTTTTGTGTAGGAATAGAGTCAGATGAATGCTTTATTGTGGATGACAGAACATAATTATCTGGCTTGTAATAGCTAAAGAGATATCTGAGAAACTGAAAGTACTGAAAAAGTTTCTTTTCTCTTGTTCTCTAAATGTTTATGTCAGCTTGTTGATAGATTGTATGTCTTGGTTGAATTCAGCTCTAATGAGGTTCTTCCTGTTAAAAAACTAATTCTAACTTGTTTGTTTATTTGTTTTGATATGCAACATTATCTCAGATTGTTTGGTGTAGCAGTAGTCCACTCAAAAGCACCATGTCGGTGTGGAATTATGTTATGTAAAAAGTTACTTCTCAACTTACAGTTATGAGTCATGCACCTGGGCATAACGTCCTATCTACTGTTTCCCAGAAAGATTTTTTTTTTGGTGATCTTGGGATACTTTGCCTTGAGTGAGCATATCCTAGCTGAGAGCCTGCTGAAGGTCCAGCCACAGCTGTGGGCAAATTAGAGGCACAAGTAAGATGCAAGAGAATGAAATCTGCAAAGGTGATGACGGGCCTGTTCACCTCTGCAGTGGCACATGGGGTCACAGAACAGGTCTACTGCAGGAAACTGTGGAACTCTGCAGTGTTCTGACAATATCTGCAATTAAATAAAAAACATAAAAAAATTATAGTGGAAAGAATAAGTATGATGCCTTGAATATATTCTTTGAAAAATTGAGGGGGAAAAATGTTTTGTTAGTTTCTGTGTTTTAAAAGGATATAAATAAAGGAATAAAGGAAGAATGGACAAAACTGCATTCGTTAATTTGCAGAAATCAAAATAAAGCACGTAGACCTTTACAAATAAAATGAGAATGAAGAAATGCATAAAGCTGTTATATAGTGTGGTCAAGAGAACAAGTAATCTGGATCAAATCGAAACAACTGTTATTTTTGCATTAACACACTGATCTGAAGAGAAGGGGCTTACTGGGAAACAAATTAGAAATTTTGCTATGTAACCAGGTAGAAAAGACATTTCCATTAGAAAAAAAAAACAAAAAACGCAGTCATAAGACTGTTTTGTAAAAGCTGATGAGATCTCTTTTGTGTACACCTTGAGAGCTGAACCCTGAAGGAAGACAACCAGCATAATAATAAAATTCAGTGCTTATATTGTGGTTTGAGAGAAATATAAATAACTTATTTGGTTTTCTTAGTTTGGTATAATAACAGTTGAAGGGGGATGTGGATTCTTCTAAGTTCCAAAAGCAGAAAGTTAGTTTTGATTAAAGAACAGTAGTGATGGAAAGCTAGCAGTTATATAGTCTGCACAAGCACATTTAGGCTGAACACTGGAAAGCTGTGGAGAAGGTGGTGAAATGGCTTTGTGCATGGAGTTATGAGGGAAGACATGTTAAATATTTTAAGTTGGGTGGGAACTTCTTTTGAAGGAATTATGAATCTTGCCACATCTGCTGGACTGGGTTGAAGGATCAGAAATGTAACATTGGATAAGTGCAAATAGTCTCTGTAGTTTTTTGGAGGTTAATCACACTCCTTAATATCTAAAGATAAACCACCCTCTTAAGAATTGTGCCAAGATTATATATTTTCCATAGGTTTTGAATTTGTTTGTGGAATTACTATTATCATATTTTTGAATTTGGTCCATTCTTAAAGTAAGAAAGTGTCAAATATTTTTTTTTTTTTTTTTTTTCTTTTTCCACACTTTCCCATCCAGAATCATCTGTGTATAGCCATGGTGAAGGAATAAATGAACTGAATTCCTTTCATTGTGCTTCTTCCTTTGAAAGTCTCTAAATGGGACAGATATTTAAATATATCCTATTGAAAACACTTAGGCTTTTGTACTGGGAGTGATCTCTCCTTGCAGAATATTGATATTCTCCCTTTCATGAGTAGAGATTGCATTATTTCTTGTTTCTAAAGAAAGTGTTTCAATTTCACAGATGAAATGCATAATTCCACTTAAAGATATGCCCCTTTACCACAGCAGGCCAAAAATAGTCAGAAAGCTGCCTTTCAAATTACAAGGAGAAAAAAATCAAATTGAAAGTAAATTCCAGGACCATTATATATACAAGGTATATTCTTTGCAAAAAAGTACTCCAGCTCCTATGGAAGAAAAAAAGAGCGCCTCAGATGGTAATATTACTTATGTAAAGCATGCAGCCTAATCTTTTCATTAAAGAACTTGAGGCAATGTCATGATAATGTTTCCAAACATCCCATATTGCATTCTTGTATTTGAAATATTTTTAAAGCATGTACATCTGATAGTCAAGTCTTGAATAAGACTGTGTTTGTTTAAAATAACAAAACTTAAAATACATTTAAAATATTTTCAGAACAAAAGAGGGAAAGGGTTTGAAGTTTCTCTGCCCTTTTTTTTTTTTTTTCTTCTTCTAATAAATCCTCCCATGGGTAAAGTTGTAGATTACAATAGTAGAGCAAAGTAAAATGATAAAAACATTCACTGGCAAAAAGTGAAATGAATAACAAGTCAAATAATTGTGTTCTTTGATAGATATTTCATTCTCTGAGTGTGTATGGAGTGGTTTGTTGTTTGTTTTGTTTTTTGTTTTTTTTTTTTTTTACCATTGCAATATCAAATAAGCACAGTTCAGATCTACCTGGTAGGACCTAGAATGAGCTGAGTTATTTTCCATAGTGGTGACTAGTCAGCCTCATAGCTCTGCCAATTTAAACTCTCTGATGGGAGTTCAGAAACCTGGCTCCAATGGAAGTACCTAACTCTGAGTGACACAATCTCCAAATAGATCTTGTCCCAACTAAGAATGCTGAAAGGGCTTTCAGTCATTTAAAATGTTATATAATGCTGATATTACGGCATAGGTGGATCTTTGTTAAGTATGAGGTTGTTTGTTCGTTTGTTTTTACAGTACTGTTATGTCCAAATGTTTTAGAATGCTTCTAAGGATTCAGTATAAGAAAATCACAGATATTATGCTGACATTTCTGCACCTCACAGTGGCATTTCAATAGCAGAGGGGACAAAAAAAATCAAAACACCCAAAAAAGTCCCACAAAAGACCAAATTGCCACAGAAAAGGAGATGGCAAGATTGAAAGATTCATGCGTGTTTGTGTGCATTTTTTAAAATGGTGAAAACATAATTATTTAGGCTTACAAGTTAAATGCAAGCAGCTTAGGATAAGAGTTCTTGGAAATGATATGGAGGTCTTTGTTCCTTATGTGTGCATGAAGAAGAACATGTTGAACATCAGAGTAGCATGTAGTCATATTGTATGGTGTCCATTTACTGCCCTCACAACAGGCTGCTGCTATTCAATATGTAAATGCCATACATTAAATCAGCAGTTGCTGGATGTTTTCTACAGTAAGAGCCAGTCTTCTCGCTTTTCAAATTTGAAACCACAGAATAGCCACAGAATAATTCAACAAACTATCATCAGCAGAACAGGACAGAACTTGTGCTTCCTCATCAGTGAGCAGGCAGCTGCACCAAAAGCCTTTATCTGTCAGAAAAAAATGCTAATTTGATAAACCATCTCTTTCATCAGAATGCACTGGGTTGTGAAAAAATATTGTTATTTGGGAAGGCCAAGTGTGCATGATGAAGTCAGACAGTTAAAGCATTTATTTGGGCACAAGAATACGGTTCTGTTTTTTGGTTTTTTTTGTGGTTTTTGTGGTTTGTTTGTTTGTTTGGGTTTTTTTTTTTGTTTGTTTGTTTTTTGGTTTTTTTCCTTTTTTGGCCAGCATGTGCTTTTGAACCCCCAGGACACCAAATGGGTGCTCAAACCGGGCTATAAATTCTTTCTTTTCTTATGTCTTTTCCTCAGAAGTTCAAAGTTATCATATTTGTTCTAATGTGAGATGAAAACTTTGATATTTTCTCATGAAACTATACTTCTGTCCTCCAGGCAGCCCTGGAGGACAGTGAAAGATTGGTGTATCAAAACCTTCAAAATAATCCATATTATTTCTGGCAGCTCTGACATAAAGAATGCTATTAGTTGAGCCCCACAGGACATTTTAGTACATCAACCAGTCCCATACTTGAACATATTTATTATCTTCATTGGTTTTGAGATTATGAAAAGGACAGTTCCAGAGGCCATTGGTTCTATTTCTGCAAATAGAAGCTCCAACATTAAGGCCTTACCCAATGCACAAAGGTAAACATCCATGTAATTTCTGAACAGTTAAGAAATGTGTTAAAGAAATGTAAAATGTGTTAAAGAAACGTGTTAAACAGCTAAAGAAATGTGGTTTTAAAGAAATTAAAAGAATTCTTCCAATCACTTAGCTCTTTGGATCCAGGTTTATTTTATGTTGATCACTTTCCAAAAAATAACAGAGCTCTCAGTTAATTAAAGAACCCTTGTATTACAATAATTTTATTATTTCCAGATTCTTTTAGCTATTACTAACTATTTCTTTGGTTGCTTTGATTAGAGGGTCAAATTCTGCTTAGCTAGGTTTTTGTCATGCATTTTGCTTAACCGTAGTAAGGAATTTACTGATGAAATAAGGAAATAACACTCTTTAATTCTGATTATAACATAAAGGAAAAAATCTTCTGAGTAGCCAAAATCTTTATGCCATAATGTTAGCTTGAAATGCCACAAGAACTCATTAGATCAATGGATTAGAAGAGATTACAATGTTTATTTGCAAAATCTTATCACTTCTGATCTACTATAGAAGCAAAGAATGGAAATTCAAGGCTATAAGGACATAGTGTGGAAAAAAAAACCCAAACCAAACATAAACACTCAAAACTCACCCCCTCTACTAGAAAGCCAATAGTAAAACAAACAAACCACTCTGAGTTATTCAAGTCTGTTATATTTAAGCAGAACATCACACGCTCACAGAAATTTACTAAGGATTTATGAAAACATTTGGCTTTTCAGTCTTACCTAGTTCTTTGGCAACTAAACTATTGACAGAAATTTTGCTTTTAGGGCTGTACCTGAAGTTGTATCACATTTTTAGTACTAAAGTATGGCTTAGTTGGAAAAGAGGGCCATGTACTGGCATTGCAGAAGTTATCACAAATGCCATTCGTAGGTAGTTCATAAAAAGTTTTCTCTATGGAACTGTAGGTTTTTCCTTTTGACTTGCCTTTATTTTCTATGACTAATTGATACATCAGAGATGCTAGTGCATATTTAACTCTTCTTAGCCATTGGGGAGTTAGGCAATCTTTCCTTATGCACAGAAACACTTCTATAATGCAGAATATTTTTAAAATATGTGGTTGGTACAAATGCCATTAAGGAAAGAAGAGTGTATGCAATTTTGTAAGAGCCTTTTTAGGTTTTTCAAATATATTTGTGAAGTAATTATAGCCTGATTGCAGTTACTGAGCATATGTCATAGTAAAATGTCATAGTATAATGGTACTGAATTATTTTAATGAACAAAACTCATAATGTTGTAGATATGAATAAAATTTGAAGTTTAGCAAAGGAGACATCCACTGGGGGATCATAAGTATCATTCAGTGTAAAAATGCTCCTCCACTCTGCTGTATTTTCATTATTCTTCCTTTGAATCCTGTCATCAGAACCACGTTGCTTTCAGCTGGGTAAGAACTGATGCTTCTCCCATTGGAGGCTGTCTCTTATCCAGCCAGAAGGATCACTTTTAAGTTTCATGAGGTAAGAGGTAGTCTCTCTCCCTATCGAGTTAAGTGAGCTGTCAGTTTTAGCCCCTGCTGACTGAGGAGCAGAGAACTGAGATCACAATAGTACTTCAGCTACGCTTGGATGTCAGGAAGAGATTCATTAGAACTAAAATGCCATTCTTAAAAGCACAGCCTTCAGTGTAGCAGTTGCTTTTGTTCTCTGCTAGCCCTGTGCTTTCACTCCTTGGGATAGCTAGACCACATATCCAAGAGCAAAAAGGATTTAACTTTCTTATGTAGGCCAGACAGACATTGTGAGGATAAGTCATGAAAATTGGTGGAACAATAAATCTGTATAATTTGCTGTATCTAAGTGAGGTTAGAATTAATGCACTGGATGATCCTTGGTAGTTTTGTCTTGGTGGCTTCTAATAGGTTTGATTGAGCACAAGTGTTTCTTGCAGCTTTCAGAGTTTGCTAACAAAATTAGAGATGCAGTGAAGACTTTTTTCTTCACTTGATTTCTCTTGCGATAAGAAGAGACGTAGAGTCCCCAGGCAAGTGCAAAGCAGAGCCCTTTATTGCAAAAACCCAGCCTTTTTAAGCAGTTAGCTGGTTATCAGTTTACATAGTTTTAAAGCACAACAAACATAATTCAACCAACCACCATACACCACAATGTGAACATGCGATGGTTATAGAACATGTTTTTCTGCCACTAACTCAGCTGTGCCTCTTTCCCACAGTCTTTTTCTACTTAGCTGAAGTAACAGGCCTGAGCCATGATTTTACAAAGGCAGCAAGGCCTTCATTTTATAGGGTTTTACCTATATGCAACATATTTCCTTTAAACTGTTCAAATATCTCACTAGAATCATAATCTTTTAATTAAACCAACCTAACAGATCAGAGTATATCCAATGTATCTTAGGAGAATTTATAGATGCCATGTATACTTCATTTTTAATATATTTTCACGTCTAGAAGATTTATAAAAGGATGGATTTTTGTGCTGAGACTTAATAAGACTGTCTCTTACTAAATGCCAAAATAAAGCAGCAACAGCACAGAGAAAAACACATCTTAGTTTTGTACCCACGCCTCATTACGCAATACTTTAGGCTGTTCAGTTTTTAACAATGGAGTTTTGAGGTGCCTATTAATCCTCATATAAAATTACTAATTCTTTCTCTGTTTAAGGAATAGGCATATAAGTCATTTGTGTATTGTGGTTTCAGGACTCTAGTTTTCCATGTGTCACCTTGTAAAATCAAGATAATAGTCTTTCACAGATATGACATAAAGAGAAGTCCATTATTGATGATGAAGCTGTGCCACCTTTCAAATGGGCATTTATGAATATCTAAAATGGACTTGCAAGTTTTGTGGCAAACTCCAAACTTTTCACTGGAGTTTTGCATGGCTTGTAAATGAGGAAAGTTTGAGGACTGCAAACAGTAACCTTGCTCCTGTACTCTAGGGAATTGATGATTATGCTATACATGTAGCTGCAAAACAGCAATACATCAAATAACCTTATGAGTCTGCCGAAGCACAAAATCTTTCATTTCTTTGTAGTGAAGGAGTGAAACAAGTTGGCAGGAGTTTTGGGGACACAGTACCTTGGGAAAAGCAGGAGTACGAGAAACTATTGGCAAGCTGAAATTGTTCAAACACAGCTGTCTTTGCTGGAGTTCTGAAAGGGATGTTCCACCTGTGAATTGTAAAATTCGCTGCTGATGTTGCTATCAAGACACCTGCTCAGGCATACAAATAATTGTGAATAAATCAAGTCCGGGAATTTGGTACTCTCTGCTGTAATCCACTTATTTCTTTCACAACAAATTAATTGCAGCACCTGGAAGCAGTTCTTTTCCAATCACTAGGAAGTTACAGCAATATTTCCTTCCCCAGAGTTTTGTACTATTATACTGTAAATATCTTGTTCAACATATTTTTTATATTTATGAATTTTACATTTTTATGATTATGGTTTCACCATTTCACCTTGTTACAAAAAGACTATTCAACTTCTTGCAGCCTGAAGGAATGTGGTAAGACCTAGGAAGGAGAATCACCAGTTTAACAGTTTGAGAGCTTGTCACTAGTTAATGTCAAACACTAACAGATTCTCTTCCTGTACTTATGTCTCACTCTCAGCTTTTTCTATTGTGGACAATCTAAAATGCTCTACAGAGACAACTGCTTGACTTTATCACAGTAATCCTTCACTTTAGGGCTTACAACCAGGATAGACTTTTTTATTGCTTTTTTATCTGGAAGACACTGGCTGTCATAGTACTGTGAGAAAAAATTGTAGAAATCAGAGTTCTTCCCTCAGGCTGATACAACTCAGGATATTTGTGTATATCGGCAGGTTTCATTTACATTCTGATTTCATGTAGATATTTTTTAAAAGTTTCTAGAATCTTCTGTTGACATGGTAAAACTTAGCTTCATATGATTTCCTTTAATTTGCACTTATTCTTACTCCAGTGTTCCTTTGAAACACAGACCATATTCAACTGAGTTTCTTAAGACTGATAACTTTTCATGTTGTCAATTCAGACCTATAACAGTGTGAGCAAGCAACGTTAACTTACAGCTCAGTAAAGCAGGGCTTTTTGTGCTCTTAACAAAAAGCTATTAAACTCAGCAGTTAGTACTCTCAGAGCCTTTTTTCTAACCTGTTGATTCCTGTTTGCATAAACTAAAGTAACTGCATCTTTGTGCTGAGAATTGCCTCTGAGTAAAAAGTGGAGTGAGAATTCTGAAAGTGATTTTTTTAATCAAAGATGTTGTCAGGTGTATGGTACTTTCAGGTAATGCTGAGTACCTGCCTTCTAGAAATCACATGCAGATTGGGAATCCAAAATCACTAGTAGTGCTTGAAAACACAGGCAGGTTAAAATGATATTTGCTTTCATTTGGGTCTGAATGCTATCAGGAACTAGTCACTGACATTCACTTGCTGCTGTTTTCCACAATGCTGATAACAGTTTTCATGGAATAAATTTCTAAAGGCATTTGTCCAAAGAGGTGCAGTGGGACTGATTTAAAGGTCTTATGAACAGCACAAGACCTTGTTGATGTCCTGCATCATTGCTGCAGGAAGTGAAATTGCATCAGCCCTCTAATAAAACAATTAACTTCTAGTTTTAGATGATTCTGGAAGGCTGTTCCAGAGTCCTTTGTGGTTGAATAATTTTTAACCCAGATCTACAAAATTGTGGTGTGTTAACCTTGTCTGTCAGACCCCCACCCAGCTGCCCTCTTGCTCTCCTCAGGAAGACAGGATCAGAAAATAAGGTCAAAGAGCTCAGGGGTCAGGATAAAGGCAAGGAAATCACTTGCTAATTACCATCATGGGCAAAATAAACTTGACTAGGGAAGATTAATTGCCAATTAAAAATAAAATAGGAGAATGAGAAACAAAGACAAAGCTAAAACCACTTTCCCCTCATCCCTCCCTTCTTCTCAGGATCAAATTCTCTCAAGATGCTTTTACATCCTCCCCCACCAAGCATCAATGTGGATATCTGCTCTGTGTTCCTGTCATGGGTTTCAGATGGATAACCACCTCCACACTATCTACATGGGCTGCAGGTGGTGGATCTCTGTTCTGGTGCCTGGAGAACCTCCTCCTACTCCCACACTGACCTTGGTGTCTGCAGGGCTGTTTTGCTCACATTTTTCTCACTCTCTCACAGGTAGCATGCATCACTTTTTGCCGTTTTTTAAATATATTGTCACAAGGGCACCGGTGTTGTTCAGCTTTGAACAGCAGTGAAGCTGGCTGGGACTGGTTCTGTCCACCAGGGTGGCTCCTGTTCTCTTGTCACACAAGGCACCCTGGCAGGTCCCCACAATCATAAACTTGTCACCTAAACCCAGTACAAATATCCATTAATAACTTCTATTGAGTAGTATAAGGCTTTTCTTTATCTGCTTTCCGCTGTGACACTTTCCCAGTGGAGCAGTAAAAGCGAACTGCCAAACACCTGTGTGACCTGATGTTTGATATCAACACTTAAACCAGAAAACTTTCCAAAGGTTATTTGTCTTGCATTTTCCAAGTTCACAAAGGAACCATTTAGTACTTTCTATAAATTACTGTCAAGTGTCACTGAAAAATATGTGAAGAAAGAGGTACTGATGGGATTAAACACCCTATCTCCTGTAACCTTGCTAAGATATACCTAGGTAAATGAAAGTTGCAGGTTTTCCTTTGGTTATAAGGCACTTTTTAAAATGGGATTGTGCTCAACTTAGGTTTGACTGAAGAACTTATAGCAATTAAATTTCCTAATTCAGTCTTGTAATTGTATATATATGTGTGTATATATATATACACACTTAATTCTTCCAACTTACCGATTTCAATAAAGAAAATGATTTTTCAGCTAGGAAAGTAAAAATTGTTAAAATGATCTGTATTTATTAAAAGTATTCTGTAGCAGTGGTAGAAATTACTTGTAGTTTATAAATGTTATTAAAGTAAACCAACTTTGAAATTTTGAAGATTACTATACCACTTCCTGTTTAAAACGAAGTACTTTAAATCAAAGAGTGTGTCCTTAATATTGCAGTCACACATAAGCACCCATTAGAACAACTGCACATTATTACTAATTGTCAGGAATAATGGAAGTTTTACAAAGCTTTTAGGTATGATAGAAGAAAGTTTCATCAACTATGACAGTTATGGATTGCTAAAAATACTTGTACATGGGAAACTGAAGGTCATACCAGCAATTTCAGTGGTAGTTTCAAAGCATTAAACAGACCTGCATCTATAAAATAATGTTTTTATAAGATATGCCTCACTTCTTGCTCCATTTAGGAGTGATAACCTTTATTTGATTAGTTGAGTCTGCTAGAGTAGATATGTTATTTCACTGAATATTGGCATGGAATGCCCATGCAGCTGCACTACTGTGTGAAGCAGTCCTTAGGAGTGCTGCAGAAAACTCATACCATGACACTCTGCATGTACTGCCTTTTACTGATTAGTCCTATTTCATGGTATTCACTTCACCACTCCTATGAGTTTGCTGAGCAGATATTTATAAATCTCTCAAGTATGCCCTGACAGTCAGGAACTGAAGAAAAAAGTGAACTGAAGACAATATCATAGAATATCCTGAGTTGGAAAGGTCCAATCAGGATCATAGATTCCGACTCCTGGCCCTGCACAGGACAACCCAAGAGTCACACCGTGTGCCTGAGAGCGTTGTCCAAGTGATTTTAAAACTCTCTCAAGCTTGGCACTGTGACCACTTCCCTGGGGAGCCTGTTCCAGTGCCCAATCATTCTTTGCGTGAAAGGCTTTCCTTATGTCTAACCTAAACCTCCCCTGACACAGCTTTGTGCTTTTCCCTCAGATATGGCATCATATCTTGTACTTACTAGAGATGTTCATTATCTATTATGGGAGACATGGTAACATCTTATTCCTTTATGAAACCACTTGTTTATTTTCATTTTAGGAATGCAAAAACCTCAATTCTCATTTGTATATATCACCACAGGATCTCTATGATACAAAGCTTTATGTTTTGCTATGTCTCTCTGAAATCCTGATGTGAGGAACAGCTTTGATCTGTGGAGCAAAAAAAATGCTTCCTTTTCTTATTTCATCCCTTTTCTGTCTAAATATTTTAGTGAATATTTCTGCACTTTATGTACTGATTCATGCATCATGCAACTTCCATTTGACCAAGGGATGAACAGTAGGAATGGCTTTTATGCTGGGGTCTTCTCTTTGTCACCAAGTGAGGGTTACAAGTAACAGCACATAAATGCTTACAAAGAAAGCCAGTCATCCTGTCATAATTTTGAATTTTGACTAAGAATGAGTTAATAAAGTGTTTCATTTGGCTTTACAGACAAAACAAGTGTTTAAACCAAAGACTCCTTATTGGCCAAGAGTTCTGATTTTCTTGAAATGTGTAGAGGACCCTAAAAGAGACGCTTGTTGGCTCATGTTTTAGATGTGACTGACAAATTGAACATTTTCAAGCCCCTGAATAGTTCCACTCTACAGGCTATATCCTCTTCTGGTGACAGCATTGAGTAAACAACCACATTTAATTGCTGTTATGGGACCTCTGTAAACCTCAGCGATGAATGACAGTAAACATATTCTTCACAGAAATTCTAAGCATACCATAACTTACCATCAATGATGACAGCAACAATAAAAGATTCAAGACTAATTGAAAATAAGATTTCCCAGAACTCAACAGCACTTACTTTAGACCAGATTTCCATGAGAAGGAAAATGTAATACTTATGTTATCTTTTTAGTCAAAGTTCTCCCCTCATCTTAAGTGAAAACGTCACTTCTACTTTAGTCTTCAGATGGGCTAAAGAGACATCATTCTTGGAGTTTTAACCTGTCCTGAAGATAAGCATGCATAAAAACTGTACGTTTAAAAATGAAGCTAGGAGCTTGACAAATAAATACAGCCTAGTTTAGCCAGGTATACTGATTAGTCATCTTATGTCACTGGTGTCAGTTACCACACCTCATTGATTCCTTCCTTATTGATAGATTTTCTGGTGCTGGGCAGAACAGCATCAGGAATGGGCATATACCTCTTCCTTGAGGTGGCTTTGGTAACCCATGGCATTTTCCAATTACAGAGATAAGTTCATGAAAGACATATATCTACATGAATATAAGAAGGTTTTTTAACTGTACAAAGGCAATACCTTCAGATATTTTTCAGACCTCCACAAAAGCCAGTATACTTGAAATGAAAATGTATTCTTCCTTAATATAAAGAAAATTCAACTTGAGAAAAATGTCAGCCTTTGAAGCTATGAGATTCATTATGGAACACTCTCTTTAATGACTAACACATACCAAAACATAGTTTTCAATAATCAGCTACATAAAATAATCCTCCCCATCAGATGTCAAAATGTAATACAAGCTTTGGAAAAGTGATTTCACTAGTTATAAAGTGTAGCTGATCAAATAAATTTGCAGGTTTGCACATTTTGTAGGTTTGATTGTAGTTGCTGCTGTGTAATCCAAATTCTCCTAGCGTGGTTGCAGAGATTACTTTACCTAGAATGGCAGAAGAAACTGTCTTATAGTTAAAACACTGCATAATGCTCTATTCTACTAAGTTGTGCCTTTTCTGCATACTTCCTTTGTTGTTCAACAAAACATCTTACAGATTTTTTTCTGTTTGAAAAGTCTTTATAGTTGTCAATATTTTGTAAATACTGAAAACGCATGTGTGACTTGCGCTCTATCTGCGGGTCATATTCTAGGATTGTTTGTTTGGGCTTTTATTCAGCAACTGTGTGCCAGAACTTGTTACTTTAGCAGAAGAGAGAATAAAAGTATGTATATACCTGGTGGAAAGCCAGACAGTTTCTAGTTTTGCTCCAAGCTCTGCTCCAAACTGCTCAGTACATTTCTCAGTGTAAGATGGTGGACACCACGTGCCTAAGACTCCTTATTAGTGATCATTCCTATAGCCCGCAGCAGTCCAGCACTACATTTTAAAGGATCTGCCTAAAGTTAAGTGTTTCACTTCAAATATTCAAGGGGTTCTATTACTTTTGAATGCATAGACGAATTTTGGAGATCAAGAAACATTCCGTTCCTTTTAACTGTTTCGGCAACATCAAAGTAGGAAGGACAGTTGTGCAACAAGAGATATCTGCTAGGTAAATGACTTTGACTAGCAAAGTCGCAAAAAAAAATCCTTATTAAGATAGAAATAATTCTATCTTGCTTTGAAATAAATTTAAACGAACAGACTCATGCGATTTGTTTTACATTCAGCTGCAGGTATTTTTGAGAATATTTAACAATGAGACAAATTTAATACCAGAAATAAAGCTTTTCTGTGCATCACCTTAGAAGGGAAGCCCTTACGAAACGGTCATGCTCTTTCCGTTACTTAAGGGCAAATACTCCTGTCCTAGGTCAATTCGAGGCATAATCGTGACAAGTACCAGGTACAATATAGAAAATCCACCCTCCAAAATCTTGTGAAGGAATGCAATGTGCTCATACGGGTTTTTTTTCTGGTCCTTGTGTAAGCAGAGCTCAGGGGGTACATGTAAGCTTCAGTGCTCATAGAGAGATTTTTATTGCACTGTTTGTTGAAAGAGACTTTCTTCTTTATCAACCTGTTTCTTTTGGTGCTGATGTTGGTACTGTGGTTACTGAGAAATCATTCCATACAACTGGCATCTATCATGTTCTGGAAACAGCTGACATTTGACCATGGATTTTTCTGTGTTCCTAATTTACACTTCTTTAGCTTTTATGCTTTTTAAGAGTTGTATTTGGACCAAATAGTTTCACTATGTGCTCTGTCAAGCACAACAGCTTTCCTAATAATTACCAAGTTTATTTTGACTGCTTTTACACTTTAAACTGTCTTTCTTTGTTGTTTTTTTTTCTTTTTTTTTTTTTTTCCTTACAATTATCTGTTGTAACCCCAGATTTTGCCTTCTTTTGCTACACAGGTAGTGTCCTTACTATCTGTAGATGCTGGGATTATTTTTTGTTGTTGTTACTTACATCACTTCATGTTAAATTTCATTTGCCAAGTTATAATCCTGTAAGTTTCATAAAAACTATTTTGAACAAAGTAATTTCGTAAACAACACTTGCCACTTCATTCTTTTTTCTCTTTTATGAGTAGTTTATGTATTCACAGTGTTGATTAGCATGTAACCCAGCACATGTGAAACTCTCATCACAGTATGTCTCCACTATGAAAATTCCCCTTGTCCAGTCTTTCAATAAATTGTACCATCCTTTTATCCGGTGGCTACTTAGCTACTTTAAGATGCTTTGGCAGTTAATCTTCTTGAAAACCTTGTAGTATTGGTCAGATATCCCTTATCTGTGAACTTAACCAATTCAAATGCTAGTTCCCAAGTCTAATAGTGCTCCTTCATTTTTGAAAAGCCATTCTGACTTTACCCGATATCACACTAAGCAATGTTTCTGTTCAGATGTGTTTTGTGGTTGGCGCTGTGTTTATTTTCCCCCTCTTCTGTTAGTCTCTGCTGCTTTTCCCATTGCAGATGGCAAGCTTACAGGAAGTTATTTTGCAAATTAATGCCACTTTTTGCCAGTGACACATTTTGTTATGTCTACCTGGTTGCCTGGGTACTATCAAACAGTGCTGTTTTGGTAGCATGTAGCCCAGCAGTTGAGCAGTGGTGGTACTGGCATAAGCACTGGCACAGTTACCATGCTACAGGAATCACCTCTGTGCTTTTGAAATTGACTCACATATCCAGCTGAGTGAGCTCTGGTTGCAGCTTGACCTCATAGGGAAGAAATACCTTAGAGTTTCCTTGAAGAGGAGGTTTGAACCTCACCTTCAACTCTCTAGAGAACTATTTCAGCTACTGAGGGAGCCATACCTCAGCAGGAACCAAAGCAAAAAAGGAGTTGTTTTTTCACTATTAGCTACCAGTTCAAAATGTTGATTTGTTTGTTTGTTTGTTTGTTTGCTTACATGGTACACTTTGTAGGCTAAATTCTTAGATTTCTTTACAAGTGGGAATATGCTTTTAACTTGAAGAGTATTATGAAAATACACTTAAAATCCCGGCTAGTTGTATAAAAGGAAGTTACGTAGGTGCCAAATAAGGATTATTCAGATATTTGTTTGGTCAGTATTTCATCAAACAAAATGAAGAACATGCTCATATGAGGCACGTTAGATTTTTCCTCCTGTTTGGTGGTCATCACTAGTTTCTCAGTAGCCTCAACAGCAATTATTTATCCTATGAGTCTTCCTTTGGATGGCAAAGCAGGGATCTGGGAAAGCTGAGAAGAAAGGGTCACAATCCTTATCCAGAGTAGAGCATTGAAGCTGATGAAACATCTGGAGCACAAGTCTGATGAGGAGTGGCTGAGGGAGCTGGGGTTGTTTAGCCTGGAGAAAATGAGGCTCAGGGAGGAACTTACTGCTCTCTACAACCCCCTGAAAGGAGGGTGTAGCCAGGTGGGGGTCAGTCTCTTCTCCCAGGCCACAACTGACAGGACAAGAGGACACAGCCTCAAGTTGCACCAGGTGAGGTTAGGGGAGGATTGGACACTAGGAAAAAATTCTTCACTGAAAGGGTGATCAGACCTTGGAATAGGCTGCCTAAAGAAGTGGTGGAATCACCATCCATGGAAGTTTTCAAACAATATGTGTGTGACACTAGAAGACATGTTATAGGGGTGAATGTAGCAGTGCTCAGTTAGTAGCTGGACTGAACAATCTTAGAGGACTTTTCCACTTAACGATCCCATGGGTTGGCCGTGAACAAAATATATTTATGTGAAGTGTCCCACATACTGTTCTGAATGTCAGTGTGGAAGAAATTGACCTTTATATTTCATTCATGAGACAGAATGCCCTTAGCAAATGCAGGGAAACAATTGGATTTGCTTCCACATAAAAGGAAAAACTTGGTGAAGATGCTAAACAGAGTCACAATTTTGTATGAGCTGATTATCAGTATGGTGCACCTCTTGACTTTTTATGCTGAGAGAGACTGTAATACTTTATCATGTTATCTTGGGCCAGTGAAAATAAAAATTTTATTGACTTGGAACTTTTACCATCCAAAGGCTTGAAAACGGCTATCCAAAAATTAAGGTATAACCACCAACATGGTAACCACGAAAAGTTTTATCTTATGAAATAGGCGAACTAAAAATTGACTTTGTGTTTATGGCACAGACCAAAGATCTTTCTAAGGTGTGATGCATGTTACGTGTGGGATTTGATTCAAGTCTTTTGGGACTGCGAATTCAAACATGATTTTACTTTTGGACAAATTTGCAATGCTTTGGCTAAAATTGAACAACCAGGTTTTGGCTGTTACTTTTAAATAGTTAGTCAGTGAAGTTCAGGTGTTCAAGAGTTAGTTCAAGTTCAAGTGTTAGCAAACCTCCTGCTATTTAATGCCCCGTGTGAGTATCTGAGCTAGTAGGCTATAGTGTCATGATCTCCCTTGCTCTTCACTTATGACCTGAGATGAAAGCATTACAATAAGAGGAGTTATCTGAGTACTTTGAGGGTTTTTAAGTAGAGAAGAAAAATAAAAAAAGCATCTTGGCTTTAATTATCTTTCTGTTCATTAGCTGAAAGACCTGTATCTCTTCTTTATTTCCTGGGAGCTTTTTTGAAAAGAAAACTTTTTGAAAGAAGGGATTTAGACACTGAAATCCAGAAAAGGATTCAGGGATGTAATCCCCAACCAAAAAACCTACATTAAGAAGCCTAGGCACTCGAGCAAAATGAAATTTAAGGCTCATCTTTCCTGAAGAGCTGTTTCAAGCTTTTCAATAATGTAAGCCATATCTGAAACTCACTGGCCTAAGGATAAAGAGAAAATAACTTATTTATTTCAGAAACCTTGAGGGAGAACAATTTCTGCAGCAGAAGTGTTTTTGGGGTTGCTAATACATATGGTTCTGAGATGAGTCAGAGGAAGTTGGAAAGGAGCTGTAAAATTACTTTAAGGTGTTTGAGGAGACTGGAAATCTTTAATGCTCTGTTGAGGGTATTAGGTCCCTCTGTATTCCACCACCTCCCCAGCTCTGCCAAATCCTTCACTCACCACTCTACAGTTCCTCTCCCACAAACCTGCCAAGTTCATGCTTCTATAAGAAGCCCTTCTGCCACAGAAACGGAAAAAGTGTTTTTGGAGGAGATTTTGAATTTTGCTGTTACAGCCAGAAGGGCTGAGTTAGTAATGTCACTTGCAGAGCCACAAAAGAAATATAAGCTTGAACTACAATCAAATTTTAAACATACTACTTTCTCTACATTTCCTGAAGAAACTTGTAAATACATTTTAAAAATTAAAATAAATATATTTTTTTGCTACTGCATTGGGGAAGTGAAGTATCTACATTTATCAATGCTCTGTCTTCTGTAATTGGGCTGTTTATTTTGAGTTTTGTTTTGTGGTGGTTTTTCCCTAAGCAAAAGAAGATCTTTATTTTGCTTTACGCTGGGAGCCAATATAAAAAGTATTCAGCTGGCAAGCAGGATGACTTGTTGAAAATCCCTTTCTAAGTGCAGAGTACTTGTTGGGTTGATGATTTTGTTGGTGACACACCACAAACACCATAAAGCACAGGCAGACTTCAACAGCAGAATCCTGAGCACAGGGGCTTAACTAACTGCAGTATTAGGCAACTGCTGAATGATGCTCTTGTACATCTGAGTTGCAATTTGCAAGTCTTTATGTAGATCCAGTCTTTTATTCTTACACCATGGTTTACTGCATTGATTTTTTTTTTTCTTTCTTTCTTCTTTTTTTTTTTTTTTTTTTTAATTACCATGAGAAATAAAGATGCAGGACAGACAGAGAAGGACTTGTAAAACAGCAGGAATCCATCAGAAAATCACTATCTAGAACTGATAATAGGTCTACCTTGCTTAAAATCACATCCCTGTCTGGCTGGAGCTCTACATATGTGGTGTGATGGTCCTTCAGAACTGTAGAGGAGAATCCAAAATGAATGTCTGTTTTGAACAAGTCTGTGCTGCCTTTGAATTATCAGCTCCATGTGATAGAACTTGTTTCCTCTGAATATGCAAGACCTGAGGTGATCTCCAAGTAGATTAATTATGAGGTTAAGGCAGGCATTGACAAAAAAAGAACTGTAAAGAGGAGACAACAAAGGAAACAATACAAGTAGAATCTTCTCAGCAGCATACAACTCAATTTAGGTCTTTTAGTTACAATATTTATGTGACTACATAGTTGCTTGAGCTAAGGAACTTTTAAACTTTTTTGTGAATCATCTCTGATCTTGCATCCAAGAAGATAAAAAGCACACTATGAATCTCTGTAGTTTCTGCATTGGTTAAAACCAAGAGACGAATTAAAGATACAGTGATCTTAATTTCAGTTCAGATAACTCGCTTAAAAAACTATAAAAAGGTATTAGGTGTTGTGTTACAGAAATGGTGGAGAAGTAAAGAATTCTTCATGCTGAGAACTTATTCACTTAAAGATATGAAAGTGCATCAAGGTGGAAAAAAGGTCTAAGAATCAAAGCTCATAGAAGAACAAGACTTACCTAACCAATTTTCCTTCTTTTCATTCAAATGACAGTATTGAGGAAGAGAAGGTGTTAGGAAGACCTATAGTCACACTGCTATGGAGTCAGCATAGTTCTGTACTTAGAGCGGGTCAGTATCTCCTCTGGGAAGAAAATGAAGTTTTAACATGGTAAAGTGAAAGTCTTAGGCTGAATATTTTAATATTAGCAATATGGATAGGATTTTTCTTCTTAACTTCAAGTTGTTAATATTGTACTTTTACCACTTTCTGCAGCTCTGCTCTTGTACCTTTTTTTGTCAATGATTGTCAGTGATTTTCAACTTGTAATATGCCTTCCTTATATCTTATTACTCACTCTACTACCCACTGATCTCAGGCAGCAATTCTAGTCTGGCAGCAAATGCCAAAGCTAAACTCAGGAAATTTGGGATTCAGACTTGATTTAAGCAATAATTTAATTTAGTGGAGCATAGTTATTTCTTCTATTTTTATATACTTTGCATGAGGTAAAAATATACTCACGATCACACTTCTGGGTATACTGGTACAATTTCAGCAACTTGAGAAAAAATGTAGAGGGTATGGTTTGCAGTTTTAAGAATATGCTCTTTGTGCAAAGCCTTGAAAAACTTAGTGCACATGCTCCTGTTCTAGGGAAACGAGATATAAATGGACTGGACTTTTTCTTGTCAACAGGATTATTTCTAGTCCTAGTAGAGAATCCTCTATTAAAATAGACTTTTTCTTGGGAAAAGTGCCATTAGCTACTCATACATCCCTTTCTGCCTCCTTCCAAAAGTCATGTACTTCAGTGGTTGGAGGGGAGTGTTTTGGGCAAAATACTCAAGGCTTTTCTTCTTCCTATTTGCATTAGTTGCCAAGCAAAAAGTGTAGTTTAGGTTATGTTTGATAACCTTAAACAGAACATTAACTTGATGGTGTCTGCACTGCAAGAAAGTTTTTTTAAATTCAGTAATTTCATATATTTTTTTTTTAAGATTTCTTTTTAACATTAGTTAATTCAACAATTATACTAGAAGTTGTCTGTAAGATATAGAAATATTTGACCCCTTGATGATCTTGTAGACAGACCTCATACAATCCATTTGAACATATACATGTCCAGAATTCTGGCCACACAGGTTTTAATTTCTTTGGCAGCTGACTTAATTTTATTGTATTTTTATATGCATTTGCAACTCTATAATTGATCAAACTGCTGTGGTTTTGTCTATTTATTTGTTTGTTTTAAACTATGGTCATGGGCAGTGATGTTAACATGCTGCAAAATCGGGAGTGAAGGCTTTTGTCTCTCTGTATCAAGTAGGACTTGAAATGCCTTCTTGGATCATTAAATGTAGTTCCATACTCACACAAAGCATAATCTCTTTTATTTATCTCTAAATTATCATTTTGCCCTCTGTGAGGTATGATTTCTCTTATATGTAGTGATAAAGAACAGTCTGGGCCTCCAGCATCTTTCAGTGTTTGACAGATTTCGATTCTCTGAAGAGTCTTTGTGAACATGGATTCAGCAATGCTGCTTTGTTCATCCTGTGCTGCAAACTCCAAGCTATTAAGGATAAGGCATCTCCAAAGAATTTTATCACTAAAACTTTGAAGAATGCTTGGTAGATCAAAACACATTATACACTTTCCAATTAAACAGTCCTTCTTAAGTTATGTGATAAGTAGTGTGTGCACTCTTGAGTGTTTCTGCTCAGTGATGCTTTGAGAATCCTGTTTTTTCTCCTCTTGTGACACGTTATCATATCACATTAACCACACAGGGAAATTCAAGACCAAAACTAGAATTTTAATAGAACTTTGGTTTTGGCATTGCACTTAATTAAAATACTCAGATGAACCCCAAGGGTTCTATATGAAGGCATTTCCATGCTTCAGTGGAATAAGTCTTCCTTAGAAACTTCCTTCCTGTATTCTGTGGTGTAGCTACTTGTGTGCTCTGGGGGTTGTAACACTGCTGTACTATCCTGCAAAATGCTTGGAGGTCAAAGAAAATGACTACATTATAATAGCTTCAGGCAACACCAACGACATCTCACTTGAAAAGGCACCTTGCATCCAAAGGACTTCAGCTACAAAGATTATAGGAGCAATTATATGCAAGTTGTAGAGAGGAAAGTTGGGAGGAGGGAAACCTTTACCTTTTTTTATATAATTTGAAAAACACTGTTAACAGAGAACAAAGGCTGAAGAAATTTGAGGGAGGTAACTGAACTGATTAAAAGTCTGTTTTGTATTTTGCTTTTTAAAAAGCTGCTGAAGTATTGATTTCAAGTATGACAACTTGAGTAAGACACTTTGTCCTTCAGTGTCTTAATTTTCCTACCTCATTAATTCAGAAAACTTTGAATTTTGAAGCATACTATATTTTAGTGCTGGAAAGTACTTGTATTGCTTACAAATATTAGAAAAAAAAAAACCAGTATAAAAATTCAAATTTTAAGGAACATCAAGCCAAAACCTGATACTACATGTGTTCCAACACTTTTTAAAATAATTTAAAAAATTAAATCTCAAACAAAAAATTCAAACTAAGAAGAATGTTAGTCCATCAAACATCTTGACTACTGTAATGAAAGGGAGAAAGAATGAAAAAACAAAGGTAGAATTTAAAGAAATGGAGAAAAATCACATTAGATAGACAAATCTGTCAGAAAGGGCCCAAAAGGTTTAGAAACATAGGCTCATGTTACAGCTGGCAGCCTTCTCTGTTTCTCTATTTAACCTCTTGCCTCAGTTGCCCCAGAATTGAGGCTGGTTAAAAATATACTTGAGTCCCCTGTCAGGTTTTAGCTTCCAAGAAAACTTTTGGGTAAATATCCTATTCTACTTAATTTTGAAAGTGATGTGTTTAAAAAAAAAAAAAAAATCGCCATGAAACAGTGTTTTCATGGGGAAAATAATTTTCTTGTAACAAGAGAGTCTAGAACTATAGATTATATCTTGTCATTTGATGTAACACTAAAAACACATTGTACCTGCTGTGTCTACTGACAATCATGGTTGTCTATAAAAAATGTCTCTGTATAACCTGAAAATTGAAAGTCATCAAATACTTCCTAACATCACATAAAAGACTTCAAGGGCTTTTTTTTTTCTACTGAAGGCCTTAAGTCACAAATAAAAAGGAAGATGATTTTTTTGATGGTTGCATTTGCAACTAAAGCTTGTGTGGGTGCTTATTTTTTGTTTTTCCACCATTTTTCTTTTATATCACTTGACCTATGACCACATCAGCTTGATGTTTAATAAATTTAGGTGAGATTTTTTAAAACTATAAGAGAAGAAACTTGTATTTTAAAACATTTATTTATATTAATGAAACATGGAGATATTATCATGTTCTTTACTATGTGTTGCTGTGCTTTCTTCAGATGGGTCCTGTGATTCACATTTGGTGAAGATTAGGGTCTAAATCTTTTATTTATTTATTTTTTACTTTTTAAACTGAGCCTCACTGCATGGGACTATTTTTCCATCCGTGTTCAGTTGCTGGTCTATACACAAAAACCTCTAAAGACTTCAGTTGTTTTCAGAACCCTGTAATCAGTTCTTTAGTAAGAAAATCTCACGTGTAAGTCAATCCTTATATCCTTACTTCAAAACAGCGTGTAATGATTTTTTTTTCACTTGATTTTTCTTATGTAATCTTAGGGTAAGAAGTGAACTAATAGGAAAATGACTTCACAATTAACTGTGAATGATGATTATTTAAAAATAGCTTTACAATGAAAATACTATTTTTAATGTTAAATGGAAAATATAGGTGACCATTAACAATTATAGGGTAAAAGAGACAGTAACCATATATAGAAACTAAAAGAAATGCCCTGTAAAGTAATGCCAAATTAAGTTTGTGTCTGCTTTTACTAGTGACAGAATAAATATTAAATTTAAACTACAGAACAAAACCAGATTATCTCTGTAAGGTTGTTAAAATTTGTATAAAAGTAGTCATAGAAATAGAATAAATTCTAGCAATGTGACAACTGAATGTATTCATGGAAAGTATGCTTTAATGTGCATAATATGAAACTAATAAGCAAGATGTGACAACTTGTATGAAATTTAAAATACATTTAAAAGTTCAATTCTCTTTTTAATTGCTCAGTTAAGCATACAAACAATTTTCTTTCTGTACCTGTTGACGTTAGGTATGCAACAGCTTTATTAGTTTATTTTTTTTTGCATTAAATACAAAAGAAATATTTACCACGTTTTATGCATTGTGTTACAATCCATGCTAAAGCTGATAATTTCCCTGATTTTCATCACATCACACATGAATCCAAAGTCATCTTGCAAGAAGTTATACTGTTTTATGTTTCTGAGGAGATCAGAATTGTGAAGGAGGTAAAATATAACATGCAATTATGAGCTACCTTTAAATTAATACACAAGTGTGTGTAAAAATCTTCAAATTACCTTCTGGAAGTAAAAAACATATCTAAAAATATCCATAATAAAAATAACCTTTACAATATTAGGTATAGATGATTTATTTCTGAACTGCTGAATGTGTTTCTGGAGTTGGCTGACTCGGTCTTGAAGGTCTGTGCCCGACAAGTGAGCTGTAAACCCCTGTCTCAGCTGACTTCTGTGAAATTCACTTTAATCAGTGCTTCAAGCAACAGACTACTGAAGTGAAGACCTACTCGTAATGCCTAAGAGTGTTTCAGAAATTAGAATGAAGTTTGGAGATTTAAGGAGAGGTACAGTTTCGTTTGGCCTACATGATTGCTAAGGGTGATTGGGCTGCTTTTTGCTTTGCTAAGCTTGATAAATACCCTGAGCAGGGACTTATTATTATCATTATTATTTTTTTAATCTAGTCCATCACCTTTTGGAAGCGTAAAAGACTGGGTTGTCAAATGCATTTTATACACCTTTAATTATTATCTGGATTTAGTCCTAGAAGCTGTTTGTTACTTGCAGTCAGCCAGCATCTTTGGATAAACACAGTATTGTAAGCTTTTCAGATTACTTTATATCTTGTCCATGCAATGAAATAATAATTTTGCTTAGAATGTGTGCAATTTTTTACACGTACATCATTTTATCTAGCGCTGGTGCACTGTTTGAGTTGTTACAATTTTGATATAAGTGCTCTACTCATCAGTATCTGGTAAACAAAATTGTGAGTGTGGGGAGAGGGGAATAAAACTTTAAATGCAATGAAATCAGTTGGAACTGAAGGATTTTGGACAGACAAGAGCAAAATGTAGTTATTCTGTTTAAGAACAGGAACTGTCTCTATTTTACAGAAATAATTCCCGAATGTGTTTAGTTGTTTGATACCATTTCTTTTTAAAGTTATTTAAATTAAAAAAGATAATAATAATAGCATATAGATACATAAAATACGAGCAATATTAAAAAAAAAAAAAAAAAGACTAACATTAGAAGTTTTTACCCAAGTATCCTCAACTATTCAGAGCAGCCCATCTTCATGCTGTTCCCTGTTCTGTAACATTCCCTCCACTGCTGTAACCATAGGTGTTTTATTTATGAATACAAGTCTCATTGGTTGGGCACACACATGCAGTCACTGCTCCAAAGAGATTAGCATTGACATATAAAATAAGAAATAGCTGTTGGCAACTGGATGACAGGGAAATGATGACCTGCATTATTAAATATCAGTTAGTGCTCTGTGTGTATGAACAACCTATTAGTGTGCATTCAGCCAAGTGAATATTTCAATAAAAATTAGGTCTTAAAATTCTTCTTTAACCCTCTGTGATGTATAATGCAAGTCCATCCCTACAATCTCTTTCACAACCAAACAGGCCTCTTAGAATCATCTTGATGTAATTCTTGTTTTTTTCTAGTAAGACTTAAAAACAGAAATGATCATTCTTTGTGCAACTTGCTGTGAAAAGCACTGATAAAAGTTAGCATTGTGTGGGTTTTTCTCGGCAAACTAGGAAGTGTTACTCAGAAAAAATGATGCTGTTTGTCACTGACATGTTCTTTAGTGAAGTTATTTTGGGTGGAAGGGCACAAAATCCCTTCTGTAGTTGCAAAGATGCTATTCTGCGTGTATCCATAAGAAGCACAAGGGTATAACTTGCTATGCTCAAAACCACTGATTCCAAAATCTCTCCTGATGTCAAACAGGTGTGCGTTGGTGGGGAGGTTTTCTCCTGTTGGGGTGTTTTTTAAAGCACCTAGAGAAGGGAAATGGCATTCTGCCATTAACACTGGTATTAGCATTACATTATGCAGTTCTGAATTCAGTGAGAATGCATTTCTAAAGGAAGTAAAGCTTCAATTTCGCTTAAAAGGAGAGCAGACTGTTTCAGTATCTTTCAGAAAGAAAATACATGCTGAAATAAAATCTTCCCATATCTCTGGTGAGAAAGGGAGAGATGCACTTAAGCAGTGTTCCAGTAACATGTGCCAGCTATGGAAAGAAAATTTATGACTCCTCTGGAAGCTTCAATCGTATATCACTACTATTAAATAACAAATAGAAAAATACAGGCTTATATCTACTTGATTTTTTTGTGGTACAGCAGATTTAGAGGAAGAAATACAGGATAGTAGAACTCCTTTGTGCAGCTGGGTGTTAACACTCGAACACCGTGGAGTTGCAAGCACCATGGAAATGATAAATTTCTAAAAATTGACCCCATAAAATATACAATACTCCAGAAAATCTGAGATGAGCAGCAACTTTTATTGCCACCATATATTACCTTTGGTAATCCAGGGATATTTCACAGATGAGACCAAAAAAGAGTACTTTTACAACACAAAACTGAGATGAAGCTTAATAATGAAATCTTGATAGGTTTTACACATAAAATATTTATTTGTTTCTACATTATTTTCTAACATTAATAGCCAAACTGTGGGTGTATATAGCCAGTACAAAAAGATATACATATTGGGTCTTTATTTTGTCCAGCTAAAGAAATCAGTATTTCCATTCACCAGTGATAAAGGTATTCAGTTTGAATTGCAAGAAAAAATGATAACTAAATGTTCAGTAACTCTCTTTCATCTTATAAGGGAAATTAAAGGAATTGCTTACTATTATCACATACATCTTGAAGTCCCTTTGACTTTCCAAGGTAGCATGACAAGACGACAGCGCAACTGAGTTAAGACCTATATGTTGCAGCATGATGTAATTAACTCTTTTAGATTACTATTAGTTTGAACTTAAATCAGTCATCTCAACTGTATGTAAACAAACTGATGTATTGGACTATATTGTATCAACAGCACATTTCAATTTTAAGTAAAATATTGTTTCTTTCATTCCTGCGTATTTAATTGTCAAAGCCAGTTCACATGCTCCATGCATGAAGAACTCTTCTCATGCAAACCATAATATAAAGTAATATAGTATTTCATGGACATTAAAGCATATAGAGGAACTGCTTAATCTTCCCTTTAAAGCTGTGTTTGTGGGTTTTAGTGTTTGGTTTTATGTTTGCAATATGATGCATATAGTGACGTAAAAGTTAGCAGATGCATTCAAAGGACCTTTAGTGCATTGATAATAAAATTCACTGTAGTTTTGAACAACAGAAATTAAGTTGTTTCTCTTGTACTTTGAGGAATTTGATCGAAGGACAATGGAAGAGTTGAATGTGAAATTTTAAAGGGTAAGGGATTTTGTTTTTCTAAGAAAAAAAATTATAGGAGCTTTTTCTTTCTTCATTTAAAATCTTTAAAAGTGGAAATAATGTAGAAGTGACATAATGGACCTACATAAAAAGTGCCAATAGAAAGGACTTGATTGTAAAGATTTTAAAAAGATTGGAAGAAAGAAGTATCTATAACAAATCTTGTTAAGAACTTTGAGGTTTTAATTATGTCTTCCTCTGTGCCATCAAAATCCTTAAAAATGCATAGTAGTTAACTTCCTTTTGATCTCCCATGTTATCATTTTCTAATTATGTATGCAAATTTCAGTATTTGTGGTTGAAATGGCAAAAAAGAAAACGCAACAATTGATGATGTATTTTGATATTGTGGATTACAAATCTTCAAGGGTTAACTAAACGTCCACAACTTTCTTGTGATAATCTATTTTCTTGGGACTTGTTTGAGAGGAGGAAGTTTTTCTGATGGCAGTTGAAAATGTGGAAACTAGTGTGTTGGTTTCAGTATGTGGGGTGGGGGATTATTGGTAGTGGTTGTAATTTTTTGTGGTATTTTGTTTTAGAAAAACTGCATGTATGGTTCTTATATGATCCGGTATTTGAAGAAAACAATAAAATACTGATTTATGGTGTAAAATATGAGGATAGTTTAAAAAGAAGGGAGGGCACAAATCAGACACAATGCTCACAGTTCTGAGAGAAAATAATGTTAACTAATATTTCTATGAGTTGGTTGAGTTGTTTTCTGTTCCATCTCTGGTGGTTTATACTTTTTTTTTTTTTGGTGCTATGCTAGGAAACTGTTGGGAATCAAAAACCATCCATCTTCCTGATGAGCAGTTCATTGATACATGAAGAATATTAATTGTGCAAATCCTCCACCTAGTCAATGACAGTGGGCCCTACTCGTTGTGGGGAGATGCAGAATTGCTTTGTGATGCAAAGATTGATGCTATTTCAATAGCAGTGGCTGAGATTTCACTGCTAATTTGCACTGGAGGTACTGGCACAATCTCCTTTCCTTTCATTTTGCAGTGGAAATTATTTTCTTTGACCCTTCATAGGATGGCTCCAACATCATGGTATTGCTTTCCCCAGTAACTTTATATAAGATATTCACTTTCCTGTCTTGATTCATGAAAAGGATGTGGATAACTGGTGGTTCCATAGGAGCAGGTTAGTTCTGGTCTTTCTCTTTCCCTAAAGTAAACTTTACTGGTGCTGTGCCTGGTACACCTTCATCCTGCTTGTTCCCTGGGATGGCCGCAGCAGCACAGGATTCAGCTCATGGAATGTAGTACTCTTGGACAAGGAGATAAAACTTCCCATGATTGGAATTACAGCACTTAATTATACCAGAAAAAAAATAGATAAAAGAAAAGCAGGTGAGGTCCAGGGTCCTTTAATTAGTCTGTTCCATGCTGTTCCAGGAGCCAAAACCCAACCACCGCATAAATTAATCCCTCCACAAAAGGTTGTTATCCATGGAGGGCTGGAATCATGCAGTCATTAAGATTCAGCGGTTTTAACCCTTTTGCATAATTACAGCTACAAAAATAATCTGCAAAACTTTAAATTTAAACTTTGGCTAAGAGTTCGGTAAATACTGTTGAGAGAGGGGAAGAAAAGGAGGTTTGTTTTTCTTTTATGTGGCATGAAAATACCCAAAATGCATTACTAACATGCAGAAATGCTTTAGTTAATAGACATTACCTTTGAATTTTATAAATCAATACGTTCAAAGTCTTGGTTTTTTTTTAATAAATATCTGAGCAACATGTTTCTATTTCTCTAGGTGGATATTTTGAGTGTCAAAATTATTTTTGATTTTATTTTTGAAATGAACTATTAATTTTAACTAGATTTCTTTTTCAACCATTTTTAGTAATGTTTTTTAAATTTATCTCCTAAAATTTACTTAATTTTGGAGTTTTTATTTCAATCATGTAATTAGTTAGCTTCTTTCTCTGAAAATGGCCTTTTAAGCATATTCATGTAACAGGATGAACTATGTAAGTGGTTAAGAAAAAGTAATTTTTTTAAGCAAAAATGCCAAATTATTTTTCTTTTCTCTGCTAGATTTAGTGATTGGATCTCATTGCTCTTGTGAAGAAAAAATCTATCTCAAATTGCACAGAATGCTGGAGAGGACGCAGGTGTGATGCAAATTGACCAAAAAGCTGCTGAATGTTGAATTCTGACAATAGTTTAAACAGCTCCTTTCTTCTGGAAGATTAATATTAAAAACTGCAAGTAGAATAAGACTTCACAGGACTTGACTACTGAAAAATTTTAGGCAATTTGAGGTTACTTAGAGTTACTGAATAGTTAGCAATATTTTAAAGGCATATACCCAAAACTTTTAACAGTTTTCAGAATAATGCAAGATTATTGTGAAGGTTGTCATTAGGGGACACATCAAGAAGGATTTAAATACCAAAATAATATGGGTTTTTTCCTCATAATTTCTCAGAAACAGTAAAAGCTGAAAATTTTATTATTGAGATTAATTTAGCCTATTAATTTATTTACATACGAGATGCTAGCATGTGGAGATAAACTAATACTAAATGCTTAAAAATATTTAGATCTTTCAAAGTTGAGTGACACAGCATGTAGCTCCTGATAACTGGTTACTGAAAAGTCTTACCTGCCTCACTCAGACATTCGGGGTGGCAGTAAGGGGAAAGGTTCTGTAAAGGTATTGTATTTATAGAGTATTAGATAAAGCTTTGAACATTCATTTTTTCAGTGAGTGAAAATGAACTAACTCTATGTCACCCTAATAGTTAAAATGCTGACCTAGTAACAGAATACGTTATGGAAAGAATATATGGTATCTATGGTTAACATATTGCAAACACTGACTCAGATATAATGAATATTTGCTTTACCCTGGCTGCAAAATCTATGGCAAGGTAAAAGGACACTTTATATTTAAATTAATATGAATTTTTTCAACTAAAAATATTCTCAAGATCAAAAACTCTGTAATAACTCAAAAAGACCCAGGAGCGCTATGACAGATTTTCAGGATCAAAGTTGGATTTGGAAGCTTCTACAATTTTGTTTGTATGTAATTTAAAATGTAGTGGTTTCATTTGAAATATCTCATATTAAAATAATAAATCTGAAATATTTTGTTTAAAAAATTAAATTTAGGAAAAAAAATCAAAGTTTTTCATAATAGGGAGAAATCTGATTTGAACTGATCTTCTGACACACTGCTTGTAAATGCATGCAATGACTGAGCTGAAAAACATCTGTCAATTGTTAAACATCATCAAGAATTGAATGAAGTATACTCTAAAGTGATCATAAACCCTCTTCTTTCAATGAACTCCCAAAACAGTAATGAATAGGGAGTTAATAAGAGGATCTGTTAGCTCTTGATGTCGATTCTTTGTGAATTCATTTTGTTTGTAAAAGATTTCAACCATAGTTGAGGGGGGCAGCAAAGGTGCTTGGAAGGAAGTTTTCCTGGGTTAAAAAACAAATCATCAGTGTATTTGATACAGTCCTCAGTGGCAGGAAAAACATTGCTTCTCTAATGGAAAAACAGTGATGCAGAAATTTATGAGACATAACACTTAGACATTTAAAACTGTTTTTATTAAACCATATCTAATCAAATCTGTGTTTCTGTTGACCCTCCAGCTATTCATGTTCATAGTTGTTTGAAATTAAATATAGATGGTTTTAGTTGATACTTTCTTGGTAAAGAAGCATAGAATTATACCTGGCTATTAAGGAAATTCTCTGTTCTTGCACTGGGTTTGCATGGTCAAGGTTGGGTAGCAGCAGGAGGGATACACGGGTGGCTTCTGTGAGAAGCTGCCAGACACTTTCCTCATGTCCAGCAATGTCAGTGCCAGCTGGCCCAAGATGGACCTGCCACTGGCCAAGGCCAAGCCAGCCAGAGGAGGTGATAACGGGGAAAAACTGGTGCAGAATAGCAGCTGGAGAGAGTAGAGAGAATGTGAGAAAAACAGCCCTGCAGCCACCAAGGTCGGCACAGAAGGAGGGGCAGGACATGCTCCAGGCACCAGAGCTGACATTCCCCTGCAGACTGCGGTGAAGACCATGGTGAGGCAGGATGTGCCCCTATGGCTGCTGGGACAGGTAAATGTCCACAGGTGGCTGTGACCCTGTGGGAAGCCCATGCTGGAGCAGGCTTCTGGTAGGGACATGTGACCCTATGGAGAGAGGAGTTCACCCTGGAGCTGTTTTGCTGGAAAGGCTTGTGACCCCATGGGGGAAAACACACAGGAGCAGTCTGTTCCCAAAGGACCTCACCTTGTAGAAGAGATCCATGCTGGAGCAGTTTGTGAAGGACTACATCTCATAGGAAGACTGCACATTGGAGAAGTTCATGGACTATTGTTTCCTATCAGGGGAAGAGTGTCAGGAGTCCTTCCTGTGAGAAAGAAAGCGCAGCAGAAGCAATGTGTTATGGAGTGACCATAACCCCCATTCCCCATCCCCCTCCACTGCTGGTGTGGGGAGGTAGAGAAAATAGGGTGTGAAGTTAAGCCTGGGAAGAACAGAGGGGTGGGGGAGAAGGTCATCGAAGATTTAGTTTTATTTCTCACTATCCTACCCCGATTAAACTGATTTCCCTCAAGTCAAGTCTGTTTTGCCTGTGATGGAATTGCTGAGTAATCTCTCCTTGTCCTTATCCCAACCCACAAGACTTGAATTTTATTTTCTTTCCTGTGTCCAGTTCAAGAGGGGAGTGGCACAGCAGATTTCCTGGGCACCTGGTGCCCAGGCAGGGTCAACCCTCCACAGCTCCCAAGGGCAGTGTGGACATTTTAAATGTCTGTTCTCATTAGAAGAAACCTGTGCTTAAATTACTTGAAATTCATATGGGGATAAAACTTTAAGAGTCAATGTTGTTCGATACAGATAGCTTAGCTTAACTAGAGATTGAAACCCTCTATTAAGATCAAATATTAACTCTTTCTAATTATGTACACCTGTATTAGTTTAATTATCTGGAAAGAATATAAGCAACCATCTAGATGCAGAAAAAATCCGAGTATTTTTCAGTAATGGGCAGTGACTTGGGTCTTCAGAGGGTTTCTCAACACTTCCTTATGTAATCTAGTAGGTAGGATGTATCTAATGTGACTTGCAGTTTCCTGAACATAAATCCTGCTACCACAAAGTTTTGTCATAGAACAGCATCTGGTACTACTTGTTTTTTCGCAAGGTATTTCCTTTCTTCTTGCAAGCTAGGCAAGGAAAGAGACAGACACTTTTCTTTGAGTGACAGTTCCCACAGTGCTCAGTATTATTCTATCTAAGTAAACCTGAAGTTTTCTTAAGGCTTACATTAAACATCTGTAGTGGGATGACCCTGGCTGGATGCCAGATACCCACAAAAGCCATCCTGTCACTCCCTTTCTCAGCTGGACAGGGAAGAGAAAATATAACAAAGGTTCATGAGTAAGGATAAGGTCCAGAAGAGATCACTCACCAAATATTGTCACAGGCAAAACAGATTCAGATTGGATATATTAATTGAATTTATTACTAGCAAAATCAGGATAATGATAAGTAAAATAAGACCTTAAAAACACTTTCTGCTCACCTTTCCCTTCTTCTCAGCTTTTAATTTTAATTCATGGACAGTTTCTACCTTAAGGTACTTTTTAATAGCATTTTGATTCTTTGTAATTATGGATGGAGGTTTCAATTTTAAGTTTACAATCTGTGTAGAGTAATTTGCTTTTCTGGTGACATCTAAATGCTTGAAACTCATGACTGTGCTTTTGTCTTTCACACAAGCATATAGGAGCTGGGTCTAAAGCACAGTGAAATCACTTTGCTGACCTCACAGGAATTCAAATGAATGTCTGTAGACACTGAGATAGATTTCTTGCATATTCAAACTAAAAATAGTTTTTCTATCAGTTTTTTTTTAATTGACTTTGGTAAGATATAAAAGAAAAAAGTGTTTGAAATTTCTACTTTCTTTGCCTGGCTTCTCACAGCTTTGCAGATTATACACAAGGACCAACTGAATTACAGAAGTCGGGGTTTTTTTAGTTTTGGTTTAGGTTTTTTTTTGATTGGAGGTTTTTTTGTTTGGTTTAAGTAGTTTGTTTTTTTGGGGGGAGAGGGGGGAGTTGTAGCTCTCATAAGCAACTGCTTGTTCTCACAGGAACAATAAGCACCATTTTGTTTCCTAGTTCATCAGCAGAAAAGCTGACAATTAAAGCATAGAACAGACTTTTTCTTATTCTGCACAGACCATAGGTTAGGCAGAATGGCAACGAGAGCTTCATACATGTATTTCAGTGCTTTATAAAATGAAAGAAGTGCCATGTACGAAGAGAATAGTTGTAATCATTACTTGACTGCAAATGCTTTTTCTCTGCCTGGAGCATTCTAGTGTCCACTAGCAGAGTTCTTTAATCTTTCAGCTTGCTGACTTTTCTCTCAAATTCCCAGACCTAAAAACTATTTCTGTATTAGATTATCTGAGGCTTCTTCATTTTCTATATATATATCTTGGTTAGTGAAGTACCTGTAATGCCCCTCAGCTATCTAGTTCACATTGTGACATATAAAAATACCTACCATCCTTCCTTTTCTTCACCCCTTTTGAAAGCCTATCTCTGAATCACTAGTGAGTCAAAACCATTCTGAACTTCTTGTTTGATATTGCTGTTTCTTCTTCAGCAAATGCAGTTTTCTATCAGAACAGCACATTTTTCTTTCACTTATATATTTAAACACCTGCATATTACCCTCTGACAGGAGAACAGTTTTACGCAAACTAAAGCATGAAAAGTGGCCTGAGTGAAAGGAAGGGCCAAATTGTTTGTTTCCTGTCTCTCACCACAGGCAGCATACTGTGGAGCTCTGCAGGGAGAAAATTAGGACAATCAAAGCCCTATTAGAACTTAGTTTGGCTACTGACATAAAAGACAACAAAACATTTTTCTATAAATACATCAGAAACAAAAGGAGAGGTAAGGAGACTTTTCATTTTGTATCAGCCATCCTGGCTAACCTGGGAGGACCCAGTTGGCTGGAAGTCAGCAAATGTGATTCCCATCTACAAGGGAGACTGGAAGGAGGATATGGGGAGCTAGATATGGAGGATATGGTGAGTCTGATCTCTGTACCAGGAAAGGTCATGGAACAGATCATCTTGGGGGACATTACATGGCACATACCTAACAACCAGGGGATGAGGCTCAGACAGCAGGGGTTTATGAAAGGCGAGTCCTGCTTGACCAGCCCAATCCCTTTCTATGACAAGGTCACCTGCTTAGTGGATGAGAGAAAAACAGTGGATATTATCTACTTGGACTTTATTAAAGCCTTTGATACTGTTACGATCTGCTGGAGGGTAGGAAGGCTCTACAGAGGGATCTGGACAGGCTGGATCAATGGGCGAAGACCAGCAGTGTGAGGTTCAACAAGGCCGGGTGCCAGGTCCTGCACTTGGGTCACAACAACCCCATGCAGTGCTACAGGATGGGGGAAGAGTGGCTGGGAAACTGCCTGGTGAAAAGGGATCTGCTAATACTGGTCAACAGCAGCTGAACATGAGCCAATGTGTAACCAGGTGGACAAGAAGGCCAATGGCATCTGTCTTGGATCAGCAATAGTGCAGCCAGCAGGACCAGGGCAGTGATGGTCCCCACGTGCTTTGCGCTGGTGAGGCTGCACCTCGAATCCTGTGTTCTTTTCTGGGCCCCCCATTACAATTACATTGGAGTGCTGGAGAGAGTCCAGGGAAGGGTGACAGAGCTGGTGAAAGGTCTGGAGCACAAGTCCTGTGAGGAGCAGCTGAGGGAGCCAGGGGTGTTTAGCCTGGAGAAAAGGAGGCTAAGGAGAGAACTTGTTGCTCTCTACAACTGCCTAAAAGGAGGATGTTGCCAGGTGGGGAGCAGATTCTTCTCCCAGGTATCAAGTGACAAGAGTAAGAGGAAAGGGCCTCAAGTTGCACCAGGGGAGGTTGGGACTGGATATTATGAAAACATTATTCACTGAAAAGGTTTTCAAGCCTCAGAAAAGGTTGTCCCGGGAAGTGGTGAAATCACCATCCCTGGAAATGTTCAAAAAAATGTGGATGTGGCATCTGAGGACACGGTTAGTAGTGGACTTGGCAGTGCTGTGTTAATGGTTGGACTCAATATCCTAAAGGTCTCTTCCAGCCTTGAGTTTTCTCTGATTCTATGGCACCATGGCAATCTTTACACTATTTCAACATATCCCAGATGCAGGAAGTGCAATCAAGGTCAAAAAAGGAGACAAAAATTCAGACAGAAAGATGATATATATATATATATTTTTGAATTTCAACACCAAGTCTAACTAAAAGTCTTTCAGCAATTTTGTGCAAGTTTCATGGTAGTCATAACCTCTCTCTGATATCAGCTTTGCTGAGCATAGCAAAGTTTGAGGGGGCAGAGGTCATCAAGGATGTGGATTTTGATTGATTATAATGGTCGGTCTTGGTCTTGACATCCTTCACAGTCCAGATCATCTGATATACCTTTTTTTCTATGTGCAAGCAGAGAATACAACACAGAATTACAAAGCACTTGGTTTTTCGTAACTGTGCACAGCTGACGAGACTAAGCTAGCTACTGCCTAAGCATTAATACATTTGTCATTCCTGTGGTACCAAAAGTGTCTTTGCTGCCTAAGATTTCATTGGTCATGTGCGGAAGGGTCAGTCTCTATTCATCCTTGGATGAATTGTATGCCTTTGCATATTTGTGTTTTCCTCTTTAATGTCTGAGCTTAGCTTTGACAGCAGTTTTGTTTTTCCTACATAGCTTTGCTTTAGTCTACATATTTTCTCACAGCTTGGCATAGGTTTGACAACATGAAAAAGGCTGCATAGCTGTATTCCCTCAAAACTAGACCTTGCACTGGAAAGAACAGAGCTCTGGAAGGGTAGGTCACACAGGTATTTCACTTGCAGCTCTTCTAGGGGGATGGGGTGGAAGACAGCAGAGGAAGATTTTCTGCTATTTCATAATATTTGCAGAAGTAGAAGCAGCATAAGGCTCAGTAGTGCTAGTATGGAGTTGTAATGGATCTGGTTGCAAACAAATAAACATATCACCGCTCTCTGCTATTTCTGTCTCGGAAAAAAATAGGAAAGACACTTCCCAGTTTTGCTAAATGATGAGATAATGCAGACAGTAAAGGAAACAAATGCTGAAGCAGGAACAGAAAATAGAAGGTTGGGATGGAGGAAAGCAAGCAAGGAGAAGCATTTGTTCAAATGTATATACAGACATAATTGTTGGTAAAATCACATGTGATGCATTAGTATGAGTAACTTTACCCTAGTATCAGTAGGCAGAATTCAAAGATACGTTTGAGCATGAAGCAAAGAGAAGGGAGACAGAGAAACAAACATTTTAATTTTTGTTGTATAAGAAGGCAAAGAGGATTAAACAGATAAAATTTAGATAGCAAAAAGATGAACTTGGTATAGAAGTGTTCTGAAGACAAAGAACAGAAATGGAATAAAGACCTGGTAAAAGTGAGGCTGTGTAAAGATTAGCAACCTGACCTATAGAATAAATAACTTTGCTTCTCCATATTTCTGTTAGAGAAATTCTGATACTTCTTGATGTAAGTATATGGGTCTATTGATGAAAGAAATAGGCTGATTTCCTTTGACTAAAAAAAGTGAATAAATGCCTGGATCAAGCTTTAAAGATGTAATAAAAAAGGTGGTTTTCTCTGTTTTCCACCTATTCAAGTAATTACACCTTGTCAGTCACTGCTGCCCAATTGTCTTTCTTAATGTTGCCATATCTTTCTATTGTATGAATCACAGGACCATGATATGGTCTGGTTAACATCATATATGGCTAAAAGGGCATAGCAATTCTTACCACTGTATAAATTAGGGAGGACGCCATTTTTTCCGAATAGATGTTAAAATCTGCTTCCACTTGTTATCAGGAAGCTAAGTATAGTGTCAAGATATCTCAGAAGAAATGCTGGCACGTGTCATGGCTGATCTTTCAGTCATGATATTGTTGTAGGCTACTTGAAGGTGTGGTACGTATTTATGGCTACGCACAGGATGTCACAGAAGTGGTGCCTGAATGTTATCACGGCAGAACAGATCTGTAACTTGTTCATCCAGAAAATCCCACAAAAATAAACATATGACATAGCAAACTTTCACAAGAAAAGCTTTTCGCGGCCAAGTGTTAGGAGTGTACCTTCAAGGAAGTTTGTACATATTATCATCTGCATCACAGAAACTTCTGTCTTTGTTGATTGAATTCCCCTGATATTTCTTCTAAGATCCCCTGTATTAAGACCAACTGCCCAAAAATTATAGAGATAAGAAATGGAAAATGTCAGCACTAAACAGACTGCGGGATTTGGCATTGAGCAACGAATGCTCTGTATGGAAGAGGAATTCTGAACATAAGCATTTTAATAATAGTCCTTTAGAATGATTAATGTTATTGGAGGGTTTATCTAAAAGGCAGCAGCACCAGTAATCTATTTGCCATTCATTTCTCTACAATTTATAAAATTATTACCTTCTTGGACTATTACCTACTTCTCCATGTAATCATAAAAATTTATGATGTCAACCTTTCAATTGCTTGTGTAGGAAAAAAATACTGAGTAACAATAAAATATAATAAAATACGGTTTGTGAAGAGACTAGAAGGTATATCCTTATTTTTTAAGATCTTTTCATTTGCAGTGAAGGTTATGTGGTATTGAGGTAAATTGTCTACCTCGGTTTAAGAATATGGAGTCTGTCATGTAGCTCTATTCTTCTTATCTCCTTAATGAATGAAGCACAACAACTATACCACCTAAATGTATGCTGTATCAAAACAAGGCCTTTCAAGCTCTACAAATTCCATAGAGGTGAATTTTGTAATTTTAGTGAAAAAAAATCTACTTGGTTGTTGTTGTGGTAGTTGTTGGGATGATGGCTTTTGTGTATGGTTTCTGGTTTCACTTTTTTGGATTGGTTTGGTTTGGGTTTTTTTTTGGGGGGGGGTAGAAGAGGGTGATTTGGTTTGGTTGGTTGGTTTGTTTTTTGTGAAAGTACTGTATCCACGTTTGCTGACAATTTGTATCAAGCTAGTATTTTACAAGAAGAAAAATGCAGAATTTAGCAGTATCCTCCCCATGTTAACTTGTCCTTTAGGTGTTCTGGACTGGGGGAAGACAAATGGAAGTAATAAAATATGGATAGTGTTAATGGACCTTTAGTGAATACAGGTGGATAATATAATAGAACCACTCAACATGTTTTTGAGTTAACTTGCCCAAAGGTACTCTTGGAAAGACCTCTTCAGCAATTTTTGTATCCCATGAAATTATTTTAGTTTCAAAATCAGAGAAAATGGATGAACATTCGTCTTAAGTTATTTCTCTGTGGTTCTTAGCTTAGTTTTTATTTCCCAGTCCTACCTAGCCAGATTTCCTGCAGCCTTTAAATGGCAAATTAATTAAAATTATCTCTTGCTTTACTGCATGAATTTCCTGAGGAGTAGTATACAAATATATTTTTATCAATACAATTAATGGTACTATTATCTATTGCAAAATATATTGGTATTCTTATTCTGTTTTCTATATCATTGTATTGTGACACTTTCTTTAAAAACAACAAAAAAAAAATACTGAAATGAATTTCCTAATAAAGATGATTCAATATTACTTTAACAATAAAACTTATTGATACAATCCTTTAGAACAATACAGGACTGGAGAATATTCCTGCACATAACTCTGCTCCCTAGCCTGTTGTGTAGATGTTTCATATAATCACTAACATATGATCCTGAATTACTTCTTCAGATATGGCTACAAAAACACAACTATGTTTGTAGTGAAATACTTTTAACATAATTTCTTGAAAAATAAAGGTAAAAAGACCTTTTAAATTTCACAGAGTAGAATTAAGAAAGAAAATATCAATATGGGGTTCAAATTGAGATTATGATCTTTAGACACCTTGTGCATATTTTTTTTTCTCTTGCATGAATAAGTATTTAAGAAAGAGACCAAGTGTAAAAAAGAGTGGGAACTTGGCTTTTGTATTTGAGGCAGACCTTCCATAAAGAAGGCATACTTTGACTAAGGAATGCTTAAAAAAAAAATCTATCTGGCAAAGACCATACATCAATCAAAAAGAAAACTAAACCAAAAAAAGTCTGAATTGAGGGTTATGCTGGAGTCAGATACCTGGTTTCTGAAACAACTAGGTTTTGTCATTTCTAGCTAATGTACTAACAATGATTCACAAATTTTGTGCATCTTCAGTGGTTTAGCAGTCTCAAACTGGATTGAATTGATGCACAGAATTTTAAGTAATTCTTAATGTTCCAGAATAACTTTGCAAAATCAGGTAATAACAATAGTTTTCCTTCCTCAGGATGCTCCTTGCAGCATGCTAAGAGCTGAGATGAAAGCATTGGTGGTGGTATAAAGGACACAGGATTCCCACAAACTATGTGAGCTGGTATGTCACTGCTCTGAAAAGATCCAAAAATAGAAATTTTCAAAACTAGAAAGATCTTCATAAAGCAAAGCATGTGACAACTTCAAATCTTCTGATACAGATCATTTAGCAGACTTCACTGATATACCAATAGCTTTCAACCTCAGCAATAATCTCTTCAGCCATGAGTTATAAAATAAATTAGTATTTTTCGTGAGGGACCTGTGTGAATAGATTGACATCTCTGGAAAGCATTGGTTTATCCTTGTCAGTAAGTAAGTGAAATAAAATTAAAAATTCAAAGCCATAGGCTCTCTTGGGATCCAGTACAGTGTAGAACTCTTTCTTTACATTTTTTAATGAGCTCTACCTTTTTACTATACATAACAGATTATTTCCATTCAGATAAATTAGATAGATACATGAGTGATAACTGAAACTGCCATTTGGGATGTGGGAAATGTTCATTATTATCTTCAAAAGCATGTTAATTAATTTCATTTTTCCAGAAGAAATTAAATATTAAGTGTTTCATGAAAAAAAAAAAAAAAAGTTTTTCTATCAAAGATTTTAATTGCTGTGGAACAAGAATTTTTTTTTTTAATTTTTCAAATTTTGGTTTTTGAAGAAAATAGAAGGTGACAGGATTTGTTGGTATGACATTTCTTTGTCTAAATAACTGATGATAGCTCCAATTTGTGAGTTTTGTGGGGATTGTATTGTTAAGAACTGGAAAAACAACTGTAAAAATGTTAAGTTTTTAATTTTAAAGATAAAAATTGAATATTTGATTTCATGCTCTTAATAGAAATGCTTTTAATTTTTCTTAAGCTTTCTGTTTTATCATCAATACTTTCTTGGAAAGAAGGTTGTGTAGAAGGTTGACAAAATCTGATATCTTTTTAACAAATTTTGCAAAACTCGGTATTTAGAAAGAACATAATCATGTAGTGTGTTGAAAGGTCTTTATAAATTAATTCTTTGTGCTTTCTATAGCAGTGAAAAGAGGTAACTGAATTTATGTGTCTCTGAGGTCATGAATACAGAAGTACTCAGTAGCTATGGGAACTTTGACTTTCTCCCTAAGCCTGACAGGAGCACTCTATCCTGCATCATCAGCCCACAGAAGGGCTACTACAGCTACAGGCTCCCCTCCCCATTCCCCCAAAATACCAGCCTCCCTCACTGCAGCCTTTATGAACGAAGCAAACATCTCATTTCTTACGTGTTTGCACCTCCCTACCTACTACCCACTATGTCTTGAAGGCTCCCTTCCTCCCAGCTCTAGGCCCCTGGAGTTTATAAGCTGTTCTAATAATGTCAAAAATAAAAAGAGCTACTGCAGTCAAGGATCCAGTTCAATTTTTAATATGGACATCTATCAGCTATTATAGAAAAGTAAATTAATTATTTTAAGAGATCAGTCTGACTTCCAACTGCAGAAAGAAATCTAGGAAGAAAATGGGAAAAGCATGGAAAAATTAATTTGCTGTAAATCATCAGATACTGAAAAACTACAGGCTACTGATTTGCTCTTTGAAAGTCATCATCAGACAAAATAATAGACAGCTTAGAATAAGTTGTATCACAGCTTCCCACCCTTGCCATTTAAATTAAGCAATTTCATTTCACCTTCTCACAGCTATTTAAATCACAAATGGCAAAAGGAAACACATTTGGAACAGAAGAACGTAGTAAGGAACTACCCGTACTGGTGCTGTAGCACTGTAGTCTGGAAAGTAAAGCAGTGTGTTTTCCCACCTGCAGAAGAATTAACTCAATTTTAGTAAATCATTTGGGAGATGGTTCCCTTTTGTGTAGGGAAGAATACACAGGGAATGGAAGAATAAAGGAGATACCAGAAACTGCTTTCAATCAATCATTCAAGTGGTTCCTGTATTTTAAAACATTCAGAATTTCACCTTCTTAAAATATACAAATTTGTAGCATTTAACTCCCTCAACCTTACTAATTTTGTTTTGTATTAACTTTGTTCCATCAGCTTGTTGTTTATGTTTCTTTTCCCTTATTTCTGTTACTGTAATTTTGAATTGAATTTAATTCGGAGCAAGCTCTTATGGAGCACTCTTCCTTAAATTGATGTAATGGCCTTTTGTTAATTGTTACAGTCAGATCAGTGTGTTTAGATCTTATGTTTGTAAGGAATTTGCAAAAGATTAGTTTACCTATATGTTGAATATTAGCCTTGCTCAAGTTAACAATCATCCCTCTTTTTCCCATGCAAGGAGTGCAGTCAATATATTGTTCTCATTGCCAAGTTTTGTTTACACGAGAACTACAGGTCTTTCTTTGTTCACTTATTGCCTTGAATGTTTTGTTTTATATAAATCTGCTTTCTGAAGTTGGCATTGTAACGAAACAAGTGTTTACTCAAGTGGGGACAGGAGTGACACAATTCACTGCAAATATTATTCTAAACAATGAATAACAACTTAAACTCACTTTGAATCACACAACTGAAGATGTAAGTTAACAGTGAACCTTGACCACTTACACTGTTTACTTTCCAAATATCCTAACCAGAGAAAACTTAAGCGTTTTCTTCTAATTATTTTTGCAAAAGGACATATATTTCAAGCAAATATAGTTTCTAGTTGAGAACTTCTTAGTTAATAATATAAATAAAAATTTTAGAAAAACCGTCAGTTTTTCTTCACTGAGGATGCAGACCCAGTTACTTTTATCTCTAGACAAGACTGCTTCTATAGGTCAGTGTTGAAATGCAGTGGTGCAGCACAAGGCAAAGTTACTAACAGAATAATAAAAGGTTTTTGTCTCTGGAATTTCATTAGGAAAAAATGGATTATTGTAGAATTCTTGAAGTCTCAGAATCAAATATAAAGGTAAATGGAGAAATAATGAATTAAAGCAAAATGTTTTCTAGCAAATATTTAATATCTAAGGAACTAATTTTCCTAAGCTTTTCTTGTTTGTGTCTCAAAACTGGAGACACTTGTTCAGCTGGAGGTTTCAATGTCTCATATAGTTATCACATAATTTCAGCTGAAGGTCTGAACTGTTTTGGTTTGGTTTCTTCTTTTGATTATTTGCCATTTTTTAGGGGAAAACTAGTCTTTTGTTGTTGTTTTTATATATTCTGTTTGATTTTTCTGGTGCTTTTAATTCACTAAACTCATTTTTAGATAACGTTAAAGCTAAGTTATGCTCATAATGATAATGCAATGATAAAATCCCCAGGGTATTGTTTCTGGTGATATTTGTACTTTTGTTCTCTGCACTGTTTGAAAATGATTTATTATTGCTTCAGGCTACAGTTTGTGAAGTAAAACCTCTGAACTTAAAATTTTCACCCAAACCCTTCGGTGATCCACCAGTCTGTTAGCTGTCTTTGCCTAGAGAACACAATAATGCATGTGAAGGAATGCAGCTGAAAGACATTTGGCCCCGATTTTAACATATGTGGGGCGTCATAATTTCTTTTTCTCATGCAGTCTATGTTTAAATAAAACTTGGTAGTTCAGGAGACAAGAAAGGAAGCTACTTATAAATCCACTGACAGTTCCTATAACTTAATTTGTGCCATGCAAGTGAAGCTGAAATACACATCAGTCACAGATTTGTTGGTTGTCATGCAATCATATATGTTGATCTTGCCTTGCAAAGCTGGTGCATATTTTGACTTGGCAGTGAAGGGGTGAATATCCAGCCTGTGTTCCCAATTATCGCAATTTACTACATTGGTGAAGGAAAAACATCTCAAGTAGTCTGTGGAATACATTCTCAGATAAATGAAAACTGATAGGCAAATGTGGAACAGTTTTGGCCAAGAGGAAGTTTCAGTTTTACCCCAGTAAAATTTGTCTTGTATGGACAGAAATGTTTTATCAGCTGTGAGTGAAGGAAGAGAGAGACATAGAAAAGGATAAGTGAAATACTGGAAATATTTTGTGGAAACCAGATCCAGGATTTGGTTGAATCCAAGCTGAAAGCTGGATGTTCCCCTTCCTCCCTTCACTCAGATAATAAACAAAAACGCTACATTTCCCAGAGCAGAACTTAAATTAACTAGAGAATAAGCAACAGCAGAAAACTCTTCTCTTTTGTACACCTATTATTTTTACTGGGAACAATTTTTGCAGTGCACAAGGCAAAGGGAATATAAAAAGTGCAATAAATGAAAACATCATGACTAATAGCTTCAAATACTAAAGTGGACTATATTCAGGAAACAGGAGAGATTTTTGAGGCCTTGTACTTCAAAATGTTGCCACTCCCAGGCAGATACTGGAAGTGCTCCTTCAGGATGTCTTCTTATGGCTGAAATTGATTAGTACTTCTGGGTTCTGGGGGTTTTCATGCTGGTGTGATTCAGGAAAAAAACATTGCAGCTATGGTATGGCTGATAACTATCAAAACTGAGTGAATATATAGCACAAAATACAGAAAAAGATCTTTGACTTCAAACAGGAAGAGTAAAATTTAGAAAAGGCTTAAGGGGCTTGTAGTCGCAGAGTTGAAAACACGGGCAATTATTTAGTATAATAGAAAAGTGGCAAGTTCCAATTAGGTTACTCCAGAAGTTTTCCATTTCTGAAGGCCCCGTGAGCAAACGTTTTCAGATTACTTAAGGCTTTGATTCCACCTTATCGAGAGAAGAGAATTTATAGAGGATCTGGATGATCTGCCTAGAGAATCTGGAGGCAGTTAATAAAAGATGAGACACCTAGCTGATGCTTTTTTGTCTTAAACGTGCTATGATTAAAATGAATAAATGAAATCCAGTGATATGTTTCCTTTTACCTAAGCTCGTGCATGTGAAGTTCGGGTACCTAGATCAGGCTTGTCATGTAAACCTCTACAAGCAGTTGTGAGAGCGAGGTCCAAGCCAGAAGCAATCCGTCCCATCTGAGCGGATCAGTGACAGTAATTTTCCTCTGAAAGTGAGGTTTAGGCTTCTGCAGTCTGGTACAGTTATCTTTTAATCAGCTGAATCCCTCCTAAGTGTGACTATTTTGCAGCACTAAGCTGCTGACTATTTAAGAGGATTATAATGACTTTGTGGATAGTTCTCATTTAAGTGTTCTTATACTTGATTTTTCTGAAGTGATTTAGAATAAATTACTTCTGATGAATTGTAAAATATGCTGACAGGTTTACAAAGACTTGCATCTTGAAAATTGATATGTAATGAAGAACTTTACTACAATTGATTAAAAATGTGTCACTTTGAAAAATTAATAAGAGTACTTTTTTTTTGAAAATAAGAAAGTCATGAGAAGGGTGTAAGTAGATTTAAAAAAAAAAAAAAAAACCCTTCATTTTTCCTCTGAATACCACACTAAAGAGCATCTAAATACACCAGTGATCAGTGAATTTAGGTTGTGAATTCCTTATACATATAAATTAGAAATAGTTCTTAGTGCTTAGAGCTGTATCTTGCAACAAAATGTTGTAATTAAAATGCCTGTTTATATTTCTCAAATTCTTAGCTGCAATGTAAGCTGACCAAATCACTCAGTATGCTATGTAGTCAGTAAAATTCTAGGTTTGGAATTTATCTGTTTTCTGGTACCCAGGTTTGAGACTGAAGGCAGTTATAATCAACAAAATTAAATTAGTGTTATGTTCAAAATTAAATGAATGTTAGTATATTTTTTTCATTTATAAACTAATTTGCAGAAGTATCACAGCTATGATCCCAGAATAATAATTTGCCATAGACAAAGGTAGTTTAAATGCTATCTTTTTTGAAAACAAACATATACAATACTACCTTTTTTTTTTTTTACTTTAGAAGGGGAAAAATATCTTATACATGGCTCTGTTTTCTCTAGTTTTTATTTAAAAAAAAAGTATTCATGTGTTGTTTTCACTTAGTTTCACTATAGATGCACTTAATCAGCTTAGTCAAAGTGCTTTAAGACAAGGGGGAGAAGAGTACCATCACATTTTCATTGTGTCCTTTAATATGGTACTTGAGACTAATGCCTGTTCATTTTGTCTATGATGATTATGTTCTGACCTGAGTTTTTTGCACAGCATTTTGCACTAAAACAATGGGTAGAATGATTCTTTTCTTTTGAGGGGTGTGGGGGCAGGGTGCACAGAAAAAAAACCCAACAAACTAAAAAAACAGTGAAATTGGAACTCCCTATAGTGACAGCCACTGAGACCCTTCCCTTCTCCTGTCTTATGAATGGAAGAAACAGAAGCTTGAATTTGTCCTTCTTCTTTGTTGCGGCATTTTAAGGTTCTCACATGTTGAGACCTTTAGAAAGAAAAGAAAGCAATGCAGACATTAAAATGTTTTCAGTTGTTTAAAATGTAGAAATTGTTTCCTCTTTTCAAACCTTACTTGGTTTTCCTGAACTTGCAAACTTCCACCTTGTATTTGGGGCAAAAATCACAGCTTATATCTCAAGAGGCCTTATGGTCATTCCCAAGACCTCAGTTCTGCTATGCATTATCATTTTATGGACATCACAGAAACTTTACCAGTAACAAAGAATGAACACATTGAAATAGTAGGTAAAAGTGAATTAGTTGTTTGTTTTTATTTTTTTTTTCCGTTTACCTTTAGATTGAAATGGATGACTTGTATTTCTTTTTGTGACAAGCTAGATGATATACTCTAATAGCTCTTTCTGAGAGCTGTGCTAGGCATGAATAGAATTAAATAAATCCAGGAACTGTAACAAAGCCTGATGGGAACAATATATTATTACATTACTAGTATACTGTTTCTAGGCTTAGCCTTTGGCTTATATTTGTCTGCTTTAAGTGACACTTTATTAGTTGCTTTTTCATGTTACAGGAGTCAGTTTGGTTACTATGAAATAACACCAGTGTCCATAGGTATCTTATTAATTTTGTTATTTATTATCAGTTTTGACAAAAAGCCAATGAAAAATAGGTGGCTAAAGAATGCAAACTGTGAAGTAAATTTTTTCCTTCAACAAAGGTTCTTCATATTCAGATAATGTAATTTTTTATGCATTTCATATCTTTAGGGAAGAACAAAACAAATAAAGTATTTTTTTCAAGCCAACCATGAATTCAGAAGGCACTGAAATTAGGAAACAGTAAAGTTGCTTATAGCAGGAAGATGGGAAAATGTTTTGAAATGGTATCAGATAAAAAAATAAGCATGGTCCAGAAATTTCATCATCAACAAAATAATTAAAAGTTAATTTTGAGAATCTAATACAAAATATAAAATCATGTTTGCATATACGTAGCATTGGTTTTGGCCAATCTATATGTAAAGAGACCATATCTTTTTTGGTGAAAATACTTAAAATTGAGAAGAGAAATCTGATGATACAGACCTAATTTGTGAGGGTATGTTGATGCTAACATGGCTTTGAAAAAATTGAGGTAGGAGATAATCAGACTGCTTGGGATTTAGCTGATATATAGGGGTTGTTTGCTTGTATGTAAGATGGGGTTTTGTTATTGTGTGTAGAGCCTAAGAAATGTTAATGTCTAATCATTAAAAATGCAGTGTAGTGTAACAAGAAATACACTTCATTAAAAAAAAGGTCAACATTTGTAGTTTTACACATTGTACTGATTCTACAGTACATTAATATAATATTTGCTTTTTTAAAAATTTTTTGGGTAACATTGTAATTGGTGTGACAGATTTTGCATCACTGGCTACAGGAAATTCTTTCCTTTCCCAGTACCATCTTATATTTTGACTCAGCTTCCAGATGTAGAAAGGAAGGGAACCACTTAAATGAATGAAAACTCAAACCAAGTACCTCTGCTGTGGTTGTGTTGTTTTGTTTGGTTTTGGGGGTTTTTTTAAGTGCAACCGAAGATGTTATTCTCTCAGTTGCCCAATGCCTTTTACTCCCTAGCCACTTTTTCCTGCATTACAACTGTGCTTCAATCCCTGTTGATCATTGTCTACAAACATCTTCTCCTGCCATCATCCCAGGTCTTTCCCTGTCACATGTTTGTTGTTCCATTTGCCTTTACTGTAAATTGATGCTGTGACATGTCTCCTTGTGTTAGATATGTGACAGATGCATAGGTTGCCCTTTGAAATTCTGCAATTTCAGAAATCATATCTAAAATATAGGAAGAAGGAAATCAAAAAGTGGCATTCTTCATTTACTGAAGAGGAGATGGCTCCATGAGGATGTTGAAGTATTGGTACTGGCCAGGTGTTGCATCCTTAACTTCAGAGAATAATGCTGAAATATTCTCTCTTTGTTCTCTCTTGGTTCTCATTCTTATAAGAACTGTGACTCCCTTGCGTGTTTTCTTGTTATCACTTTTGTATTATCTTTGTATCTGACCATTTCAAATCTATTGGATATGTTCTTGTTCTCATTTATACCCTGTAAATCCACTTCCACACAGCTGTGAAGACTATATTCCTTCAATGACCAGTAACTAACCTCCTTGGGTTCTGTTTTTACCCTCAGAGAGCTCTGTTAGCATCCTGGCCTTCTATTATTAGGGATTTCTGCTGAACTAGAATTATTCTTGTCGTTCTGAAGACCCAGTAAATAGAATCCCATGTTTAAATAGAATCTTCAGTGGGGTTAACACCATGTCCTTTTTATCCTTTTGTCACTCTTTTGCTTCCCCTTCCCTCCCATCTCCTTTCTGACCCCCATCATCAAATGCTATTGAATTTGGAAGCAATTCTGGCAATAAGAAGTCATATTAAGGATCTTTCCAAGAAAGGTTTAGAATGAGTATGTTAGGAGAGTGTCACAGCAATGATATTCCCCACAACAAGCTGCTTGCCTGAACCCCAGAGCATTGCTGTCAAGGAACAGAACCTGTGACATATGGACACACTGCCTCACTGAAATGCTAGGGGAATAAGACATCTTTAGACAAAATAGGAATATGGTCTGTTCATGACTTAGAGGCTTTACTCTATTCTTTAGGGATTTAATACATTCTTCTGTCATTTCCACAGATAAGAAATATAGAAACTTGATAATTAAAAGCAATGATCTCCTTTATTATTTTGTTATAATTTATTGAGAAGTTTCCAGTAGCAGTTAATGAGTGAAGGCAATCAATAGCTTTCAGAAAACTTGAAATTTAGTTATACTAGGCTCCTTCTATAGTAATTTATTTTTGATGTATGATAAAATCCATGACAAGCAGCAAAATGCATTTGCAAAATTGAAGCCTCATATTAGCATAACTGTAACAATGACTGCAGAAGCGCAGCCACAAAGCGTTAGCAATATCCTGGATTATTTTTCCCCTCTCCACTGAATATATGTGTTAAATGTAGTTGCAATTTTATGGAGAAATGTAATTGCCTACACTTTGCTCTCTATGATGTTCGGTGTGAACACTAATCAGTCTCAGTGAAACTCACTGTGCTCTGCCTGATCTGAAGCAGAGAGAATGAAATAGCCATTAGGTCTGCATTATCTACATTGTTCAATACAATAACTGCTGGGAAGTGGGCAAAGAGGTAGCAATAGTGTTTTCCTACAGCTCTTTTTGCAGTTAAAATAGCTTAAAAAGGAAATAGAAAAGGTACAGTTTCCAAAAAAGCCTTGGATTTTATCTACACTGCAGTGCTGCACTGCTTGAGCTCCTGATTCTGATGACACTGATATAATGTGGTTTTAAGAGTAGTTCCTTGCCATGATAAACATTGCAATGTAAACTTAATAAGCTATGAAACCATTCTATTATTCTATAAAAATAGTCTAATAATATTCTTTAATTCCTTAGGTTAACTGCTACATGAATTAGCTACATGGTTGAGAAAATCAAAGACTGATAGCTGAAACAGATTTTCAGAGCCTCCTGTTTTCTTCTGGTCATCAACATAAATGCTTGTGTAATTTGAAATGTTGATTGTCCATACGTGGATGTCACTGTCATGTTTAACGATCCACAGTTCTCTTTTTCCTTAGTGTATAAACCAGAGCTTGGGAAAACTGGCTGTTACTTTTCTTAGTCTGTGATGTGTCTGCTCCCAAGGCAGACCTCTGGGAGCTGACAGTTGCTTGGAGGTGTCTCTTACTTCATTAGGACTGCCCTGGATACATTACTGGCACTATGTTTTGGTTTTTTTTACCTCCTCTGGAAACCTCAGTCTAGCATCTTCCAACTATTTTCAGAAAATGGTCACTGACATACAGGGGATGTGACATTATCAGTTAACATTACATGCCCATGTCACTATACAGGACATTGTGATGTCAGCTACATTAAGCTAGGGTAAAGTTTCCTTCAGATTTTACCCAGGACCAGTGGAAATAATTATAATTTTTTTCCTGTCCTGGAGGTGATGGTGCAATACACAGTTAATATGATGTATTTGAGCTTTATAGGTCCTGTTGACTCCAAGTAGTGGAATATATTATGAACACTGGTAACTTAGCATCCTGAATATTAAGACTTTTCATGTATAGGAAGAAAAAAGAAATAACACATCCATGGTAAAGTGTGACATCTTCACAAGTAGGAAAATGAAAAATAAAAGTCCTCACATTAAAGATGTTCTTGGAGGGGATGATACTATTGACAAATGACTGCGTATATTTATGACACCAAAAAGAAGAGTTAGTAGGATGATCTTTGGCATGAATAATATCTCTGACACTGGAAAAGAAGCATACTCATGTCACAGTGGACATGTTGATTTAGATTGCTTCTTTATAAGAAATCTATAGAAGTTATACCATGAAAAGCGTAGCAGGTTTGATAAATGGTTCTCTTTTGTACCTTTCATCTTTAATAATTTAAAATGTGAAATTCTCAGTAAATTAAGTCAGTGATTACTAGAATATGTTCTAGTTGAGTGAATTTAATTAGCAGTTGTTATTGCAGTAAAGTAATGTCAGAAGTCTGTGAAACATCACTATAAGGAATTTGCATCAGTTGTCTGTTTCAATCAGTCAGCAACAATATAGAAGTGGTTATGTTTTCAAAATCTCAGAAATACTTAATCCCGGTTTTCAAGATGAATTATAAATGCCACAATTTGCTGATCTTTAAGACTTATTTCCTTTAAGAAAAATAATTTTAAGAAGGACAATATCAGTTGTGGACAGCTAAACAAAATTGAAGGAGCAAAAAACTGGTCCAAACCATGTTCTTCCAATATGTATAGAATTTCCCTAAGGAGTATACGAACGTAGATTTGGTAAAGTTGCAAAAATGGATATCTGTGTTTTCTAACTCATGCAAAACTTCCTTTCAGACAGTAGAAGGCCCCTGCTGTAACCATTTAGCAGAGAAAGAGAACAAATGTGTCTGCCCTCATGCTGAATTGCCCAAAGCAATGTTTTCCACGCTGCCTATGATAATCACAGCAGTAAACAGAGAGGATGTCTGTACAGCAATAGCTGCTTTTGTCTGTGTCCTGCCTTACAGTGGACCAGTCTGACTCCACACAACTGGTGTTTTTCCTCTTGGCAGCGATGAAACCTCTAAGAGCAGATGGGTGACTCCGCACCCTGCTCCTGCTGTCCCTGAGACTTTATTCCTCTGTGTAATGGAACTCCACTGGTGTCTGCAAAGGAGTTCGCTGCTGCTCTGAGCACCTGTACTCAAATGCCTTCAGTTGCGCACTTCTATGGACACGGCTTAAACAGTCAAAAAACTTTACCCTTCCCGTCATTTTAACAGAAAGCCTCTATATGTCTGTTATTTAAACCTTTGCAGTGGCATGTTTCTTAATGAAAGTAGTAATAGGATCACTTATTTATGTGCCATGTAGTTTCCTGAAACATTCCTGGTTGAAGAAGTACCTATTTAATCGTAATTTGGAGGGTTGGTTTAGAATACGTGTCTGTTTTGACTATATTAAGAAAGTGGGTCTTCTTGCCTGATAAAAGTTTGGTTTCCTCTAGAAAAATTTGAGAAAATTCCAGAATTATATATTTTGAATATTCTATTGAATTACACATATATGTGCAGATTTGCCCCTCATCTCTGGATAAGAGGGGAAAAAAATTTAAAAAAATAAGGTGAAGTTCTTCATGAAACTAATTTTTTTTGGTCATCTTTGCCTATTATGTATCTCCATAATTCAAGCAGAACAGTAAGAAATTATGTAACCATCCTGCTTATAGAAACAGAGAGAAAAAAGCTCTTGACCTTTTATTTTTACAGATTTCAGTGATTCCAATAGCTAATTGAAACCCAGTAACCATGAAATAAATGTGCCCGTCACACTGGAGCAGATGATACAGCCCTAGGTGCTCTGGTGTCTGAATTAACTGTTTTAAGTTTTCAGCAAGTGAGATTTCTCAGTTCTCTTAGTTAAGACATAATGCAAAACTTGGCCAAAATCTTCAGACAAGGAAGAAAATATGCACAATTCCTATCAGTGAAAAAATAAAAGTAGTGACATAGAGATATCTTTTACCTATATTAAATAATATTTCCTCTGGGATATGCAGTAACAGAAAGCTGGATACTGCCAGCTTTTAAATTGTGGACACAACCTCCTTTCTGAGTGCCAGGACTCTGCTTAGATGTTCCAAGCAGTCTTGGCTTCTCAGCACCCTGGAGAGGTAACACAGCCTCAGGCTTTCCCTGAAATCTCTCTCAAACCAGCTTTCACACTGAGTATGCACAAGACAGCTGCCAGGTTAAGTAACTTTCTATGATTCCTTCCAAGTTCCAGTAGAACCATGTGAATGGTCTTCTCAAAGTTCAGATGCTTGCAGAAAGCCCCCCCTCAAAAAAACCAAACCAACAACAAAAAATCCCCACCGAAACAAACAAACAAAAATATACAAAAAGAAAACCCAAAACCAAACCAAACCAAACCAAAAAACCCCAAACCAAACCAAAAAAACTCCAAGACAAAAAAACCCCAATGGAAATAAAAAAAAAAAAAAAAGCTCAAATAAAATAACCCAAAGCTTTCTGGGTAGATGATGAAAAGTTACAACCATGTACCTGTTATTTTGAAGTCAGCATAAGGAAGAAAGGGAGCTAGAAGAAGTGCTGAAAAGTTGTAGGAAAAGAATGTGTCTATTTGAACAGATGCATCTGCACATACCTCATACCATATGCTAATGTGGGTGTATTTTGTTGTTGTGCTTATCTATCTTCCTTCCAAAATAGGTCCTTATCTTTTTGTGTAGTTTAACAGTGGCCTGGAATGGGTGATTCTGCCTCAAGGTGCCTAAGGCAGTGCCCAAGCTCTCCTAAGGAAGGCAGTGCAGCCACAGGAGCTGGGTTGTGTGGGTTGGTGGGTACTCCAGGAACTCTCAGTATGTCAGGGTGGGACTGGCCAGTGTGGGATATGCAGCAGGGGAGGGAGATTGAAGGAGCCTTTCTCCTCGTTCTTTTTGTGAAGGCCTTTGTACCAGTGTATGGTGTTGCTTCACTGTCATTGTCTCATTACACTATGGTGGGATACTGCTGTGTTTGTGTCCCAGTGTCACCCCTGTTGAATGCATGTGATCTGTGCTAAAATGAAAGAAAAGTAACAGTTAGATAGATATATGAATGCCTATAGATGGCTAGATAAGTCATGAGTGAATTTTTCTACTTTACATCCAGAAGAGCTTTTTGAGTAGCTACATAAACCTGTTGTAATTATAGCTCAGTTTGTGACAGGCTATATCTACTGTAACTTTCCATAATGTAGCCTAAAATTTCAAAATTATAGAAGATTAGTCCTTTAAAATTTAAGGCCATTGATCTCATCTTTTGAGGAAGAGAACTCTTTGCTGAAAACCCAGGTTGGAGAGTAATAAATCCTTCAGAAGACAGGAAAAGTTTGGTGCTAGGAATAAAACTGAGGGTCTCATTTAGAATAAGTAGCAATAGGGGTGTGCTTTCACCTTCAGTAAGATTAGATCCTTTAAATCAACTTTCATTCTTAGGGGTTTTTTTGTTTTTGCTGAGAAGCAGAATTCATTCCAGACCATATGAAAACCCTTCCTGTTGTTTTGATGTAAAGCCTTTGGGAGCTTATAAATCACAAATAACTTTGCTGTTTCACTTCATAGCTCCCACAATTCTATGTATTCAGTATGTCATTCAAGGTGGATAGAGTTTCATCCATCTTCAAAATGTGCAATGGGATAAATTCCCAATGTTTAATTTTTCACTGTGCTCAAAACTTCAGTAAAAAAAGAAGAAAAGCAAGTCCAAAAACCAGATGACTGTTGGAGAATATAAGGAGAAATCTTTACTCTTATTCAAAGGAAGCAAAATTTTAACTAGTAGCAGAATGTGAATCACTCTCGTAATTCATCTCAAGCCATTATTTTAAGAGGAGAAGTCTTTGGTTTACTAAAAAAAAAAAAAGACAAAGAGCAAGCAAATGCCAAATAACAAAGTATTTGTTGTGAAGCTTCTTCTATCTCCTTTTGGAAGGAAGACGTTTGAATTTTATTTTTTTTTGTTTACTATAACAAAATTTTTTTCTTTTATCATTTAAATACCCTTCACACTTAAGAGACAGAGGTTATGATCAATGATAGAACAAAATTATGAGTAAAATAATTAATTTAAAGCTGTTAAAAAGTTGACTAAATAGATAAGAAACAGGACACTGCTCTGTGTCACAGGAAATCCTTTCAAGTTTCCACAGAAATAGGTATTTCATTGTCTCTGCAACTGGAAATAAATTATGTCTTTCGGAGCCTGTTTCTTAGTAAAGTAGTTCGCTTTTGATAATAAAAGAATGATGTCTAATTATATTTAGATATGTAATCAAAATGTCCTGTGGCTGTCACCAGCTACCATAATACTGGATCCTCTGTGTAACTTAGAGCTCATTTTATTCCTCATTATGTGACAGAGCAGTATTCATTTTGCCATTATCCTCACACTTCGTATACATACTGTGTATATAGTAGTATCATTTACTGCTAGCAAATAACCGTTGTCTGTAGAGCTTTAATCTTACACATAAAACCAGTGTTGGCAATTTAGTCTTTCGATAAGTACGTTCTTACTTTATTCCTAATATCCCTTTAATTACAATCTCAGGAAATGTGCCATGGATTTTTTTAGGAAAGAAACCAACCAGCAATAGTAAAAATAAATTAAATAACCTCCCTGAAGTTCATTTCAATATACGTATTTGGAACTTACTCCATAATAAGACTGTACTATGGGGAAGAAACAAAACAAAAAGGTTGCTATGGGCTTTTCAAAAGGCATATGGTTTTAAAATTCAATGTGTCAGCCAGGGAAAAATAAGAGAAAAAAATGTAATTAAGAAAAATACAGGGTAAGAGAGACCAATGTTGCAACAGACAGGACTTTATCCTCAGCTGCTTTAGGACAAGTTGCTGATGTGACTACTTGCCCAGATTCTCTAGGTCCTCATTTCATCCCATGATCATGGTTTATACTGCTCTTGAGTAGTTACTGTGTGCCGGTAGAAAGCTTGCACTCAGCTGAGAAAAGAAAAAGTGCAAAATTTGCCCTATTTTAGGAATATCTAAGAAAATAATGTCTAGATTTTATTTTTTTAACTTAAAAGATCTTCCAGGCTCTATCTCAAGCTTCAGAAATTAAAAACTTTAAAAAAAGCTCCTGCAAAATGTTTTCATAACATGCTGCTCTAGCTGTGTTGTGGTTGTTGTCCTAATGGTCTATTCTGTACTCCTGTTTGCGGCCTGTTTGTTTAGTAAAGGAAAATATCCAGTTAAAATGATTGTTTCTCTTTGCACAAGTAAGTGTAATAACTGTACAAAAGGGTGCCTGCCAAGTCCTGCACTGTCACAAATGAAAAGAGTACAATCTATCCTCCCTTCTCTTTGCACATAGAGTTGCTGATACTGGTTATTAGAGTTAGAATACTTATGTTATCTTGTGAAGAAAGCCACGGAACAAAGTGATTGTACTGTCTCTATAAAGTTCTGCAACTATTTATACTATTAATTTAGCTTTTCCATTTCTTTCTACCAAAAGTATAATCTCATAAATGGCAATAATACTTAGCTATTTTGATATTTTAGTGCTTCATCTAAAAATAATTAATGTACTTTGTAATTAGAAATTGTATTATTTAGAAACTGCCCAAAAATCTATTTACAGTCTTTGTCATACACTCCATCATCAGTAATTATTATTTTATTCACACAGCCAAGATTTCAGATCCAATCCAGCAACAGTTGGTGGTATAATCCATTTTCTCTATTAATCTCTATGACAGCAAACATTCTCATTAGGGCATCACATCATCCATTTGCTTTCTTACTCACCCGTACATATTAAAAATGATTGTAATAAGTGAGATCTCATTACAAGGATCAGAGCAAGTTTTAAACACAAATTAATACCAACTAAACAAAAAATCAC